>CM038671.1:690878050-691215649 GCA_021605145.1 Aegilops bicornis | reverse complement strand
TTATTTTTCCTTTACGGCAATAAGAGTTGATTCCCTTGCTTGTAGTTTTGGATCGATTCCGTCTCTTCTTTCCACAACTCCTAAATTTCCCATCAGCCTATCCAATCTAATTCCAGAACCGACCCTGACTAGACCTTTTCCCAAGCAACTCCGAATACTGGAAAATATGAATGAAATTCGGGCACACATACGCGTGCGGGATTAGACCGCACGCACCACTCGCGCATACACACGTGCGTTACGCGCACCCCATAAAAAAGTAGTTCTTGTGATTGGAATGTATTTTCTTAAACCGCCCATAAGAACCATATTTTGACTTTTGCTGCCTATTTCCTTTTAGACGGTCATTCCGTGGGGCCACAAGCACCATCAATTGCATTATCCCCGGTACCACACATCACTCCAATCAGAATAAGCGGGAATCATCAGTTTAGGTATTCGAAATAGCGAAATACATAAATTATCTATCTCAAGTACGTCTCGTACTTATCTTGAGCCATCAGTCAGATTGAATGCAACGCCCCCTCATTCTTTGAGAATCAGAAGGATCCTTTTCGAGTTTCCATTTCTTCATTTGGAATCTGGGCTCTTCTATCTTCGACTTATTGATTTCCGCTGACTCAAGCATAGCCAAGCCATTAAGCTAATATCTCCCTTGCCATTAATTCAACAAGGCTTCCGAGAAAGGCATGTGTTGGGGAACGTAGTAATTTCAAAAAAATTCCTACGCACACGCAAGATCATGGTGATGCATAGCAACGAGAGGGGAGAGTATTGTCTACGTACCCTCGTAGACCAAAGCGGAAGCGATCACAACGTAGAGGAAGTAGTCGTACGTTCTCCTCGCGATCCAGCCGATCCCAGCGCCGTTACTCCGGCGCCTCCGAGTCGATCTGGCGTAGAGGAAGTAGTCAGACGTTCTCCTCGCGATCCAGCCGATCAGCGCCGTTACTCCGGCGCCTCTGAGTTCTTGGCACACGTTCAGCTCGATGGCGCTCCTCGGGCTCCGATCCGGCAAAGCTCGGGGAGAGGGAGTTAAAGACGACGGGCGTGGTGACGATCTTGATGTTCTACCGACGCAGGGCTTCGCCTAAGCACTGCTATGATATGACCGAGGTGGAATATGGTGGAGGGCACCGCACCTGACAGCTAAGGACCGATCTCAAGGATCAACTTGTGTGTTCTAGGGTGCCCCCCTACCCCCGTATATAAAGGAGGGAGGGAGGAGGTGGCCGGCCTCAAGGGGGGCGCGCCATAGGGAGGGGGAAACCTACTCCAAGTAGGTTTCCCTCTCTTTTCCTTATCTTATTTGGAGGGGGAAGGAGTACTAGTATTAGGAAGTAGTACTAGTAGTAGGAATAGGAAGAGGGGGGAGGAGAAAGGAAAGGCGGCCCCCCTCTGGTCGGATTGGGCTTGGGCGCACCCCTCCCTTGTTCCTTCTCCTTCCTCCTACATGGGCCCAATAAGGCCCATATACCTCCCGGGGGTTCGGTAACCTCCGGAGCTCCAAACTTCTCCGGAACCTTTCCGGTGTCCAAATATATCCGTCCAATATATTAATCTTTATGTATCGACCATTTCGAGACTCCTCGTCATGTCCGTGATCATATCCGGGACTCCGAACAACCTTCGGTACATCAAAATACATAAACTCATAATATAACCGTCATCGAAACCTTAAGCGTGCGGACCCTACGGTTCGAGAACAATGTAGACATGACCGAGACACATCTCCGGTCAATAACCAATAGCGGAACCTGGATGCCCATATTGGTTCCTACATTTTCTACGAAGATCTTTATCGGTCGGACCGCATAACAACATACGTTGTTCCCTTTGTCATCGGTATGTTACTTACCCGAGATTCGATCGTCGGGTATCCAATACCTAGTTCAATCTAGATTCGGTAAGTCTCTTTACTCGTTCCGTAATACATCATCTCACAACTAACTCATTAGTTGTAATGCTTGCAAGGCTTATGTGATGTGTATTACCGAGAAGGCCCAGAGATACCTCTCCGAGCAATCGGAGTGACAAAACCTAATCTCGAAATACGCCAACCCAACAAGTACCTTTGGAGACACCTATAGTACTCCTTTATAATCACCCGATTACGTTGTGACGTTTGGTAGTACCAAAGTGTTCCTCCGTAAGCAGGAGTTGCATAATCTCATAGTTATAGGAACATGTATAAGTCATGAAGAAAGCAATAGCAATATACTAAACGATCAAGTGCTAAGCTAACGGAATGGGTCATGTCAATCACATCATTCTTCTAATGAGGTGATCCCATTAATCAAATGACAACACATGTCTATGGTTAGGAAACATAACCATCTTTGATTAATGAGCTAGTCTAGTAAAGGCTTACTAGTGACTATCTGCTTGTCTATGTATTCACACATGTATTATGTTTCCGGTTAATACAATTCTAGCATGAATAATAAACATTTATCATGATATAAGGAAATAAATAATAACTTTATTATTGCCTCTAGGGCATATTTCCTTCAGTCTCCCACTTGCACTAGAGTCAATAATCTAGATTACACAAGAATGATTCTAACACCCATGGAGTCTTGGTGCTGATCATGTTTTGCTCGTGGAAGAGGCTTAGTCAATGGGTCCGCAACATTCAGATCCGTATGTATTTTGCAAATCTCTATGTCTCCCACTTGGACTTGGTCCCGAATGGAGTTGAAGCGTCTTTTGATATGCTTGGTCCTCTTGTGAAATCTGGATTCCTTTGCCAAGGCAATTGCACGATATTGTCACAGAAGATCTTCATTGGTCCCGATGCACTAGGTATGACACCTAGATCGGAAATGAACTCTTTCATCGAGACTCCTTCATTTGCTCGCTTCCAAGCAGCTATGTACTCCGCTTCACATGTAGTTCCCGCCACGACGCTTTGTATAGAACTGCACCAAATGACAGCTCCACCGTTTAACAAAAAAAACGTATCCGTTTTGCGATTTATAATCGTCCGGATCAGTGTCAAAGCTTGAATCGACGTAACCATTTAAGACTAGCTCTTTTTAAACTCCATATACAAAAAACATATCATTAGTACTATTAATGTATTTCAGGATGTACTTGACCGCTGTCCGATGATCCACTCTGGATTACTTTGGTACCTTCCTGCCAAGCTTACAGCTAAGCATACGTCAGTCTGGTACCTGACATTGCATACATGATAGAGCCTATGGCTGAAGCATAGGAACATCTTTCATTTTCTCTCTATCTTCTGCTTTGTGGTGGGGCATTGAGTCGACTCAATCTTATACCTTATGTCTGAGGTAAAAACCTTTCTTTGCACGATCCATTTTGAATTTCTTCAAAACTTTATCAAGGTATGTGCTTTGTGAAAGTCAATTAAGCGTCTTGATCTATCTCTATAGATCTTGATGCCCAATATGTAAGCAGCTTCACCGAGGTCTTTCATTGAAAACTTTTATTCAAGTATCCTTTTATGCTATCCAGAAATTCTATATCATTTCCAATCAATAATATGTCGTCCACATATAATATCGAAATGCTCTGAGCTCCCACTCACTTTCTTGTAAATACTGAGGCTTCTCCAAAAGTGCATATAAAACCATATGCTTTGATCACACTATCAAAACGTTTATTCCAACTCCGAGAGGCTTGCACGGACCATAAATTGATCGCTGGAGCTTGCACACTTTGTTAGCACCTTTTGGATCAGCAAAACCTTCTGGTTGCATCATATACAACTCTTCTTCTAGAAATCCATTCAAGAATGCAGTTTTACATCCATTTGCCAAATTTCATAATCATAAATGCGGCAATTGCTAACATGATTCGGACGGACTTAAGCATCGCTTCTGGTGAGAAAGTCTCATCATAGTCAACCCTTGAACTTGTCGAAAACCTTTTGCAACAAGTCGAGCTTTGTAGACGATTATATTACCATCGGCGTCGGTCTTCTTCTTAAAGATCCATTTATTCTCAATGGCTTGCCGATCATTGGGCAAGTCAACCAAAGTCCATACTTTGTTCTCATACATGGATCCCATCTCAGATTTCATGGCTTCCAGCCATTTCGCGAATCTGGGCTCACCATCGCTTCTTCATAGTTTGTAGGTTCGCCATGGTCAAGTAACATGACTTCGAGAATAGGATTACCGTACCACTCGGGTGCGTATTTTATTACCTTGACCTCTGAAGTTTAGTAGCAACTTGATCTGAAGTTTCATGATCAACATCATTAGTTTCCTCACCAATTGGTGTAGTTGTCACAGGAACCGCTTTCTTGTGATGAACTACTTTCCAATAAGGGAGCAAATCTGATTATCTCATCAAGTTCTACTTTCCTCCCACTCACTTCTTTCGAGAGAAACTCCTTCTCTAGAAAGGATCCGAATTTAGCAACGAAAATCTTGCCTTCAGATCTGTGATAGAAGGTGTACCCAACAGTCTCCTTTGGGTATCCTATGAAGACACATTTCTCCGATATGGGTTCGAGCTTATCTGGTTGAAGTTTCTTTACATAAGCATCTCAGCCCCAAATTTTAAGAAACGACAACTTTGGTTTCTTGCCAAACCACAGTTCATATGGTGTCGTCTCAACGGATTTAGATGGTGCCCTATTTAACGTGAATGCGGCCGTCTCTAAAGCATATCCCCAAAACGATAGCGGTAAATCAGTAAGAGACATCATAGATCGCACCATATCAAGTAAAGTACGATTATGACGTTCGGACACACCATTTCTCCGTGGTGTTAGGGTGGCGTGAGTTGCGAAACTATTCCACATTGTTTCAAATGTAAACCAAACTCGTAACTCAAATATTCTCCTCCGCGATCAGATCGTAGAAACTTTATTTTCTTGTTACGATGATTTTCCACTTCACTCTGAAATTCTTTGAACTTTTCAAATGTTTCAGATTTGTGTTTCATTAAGTAGATATACCCATATCTGCTCAAATCATCTGTGAAGGTGAGAAAATAACGATACCACTTGGCGTGCATCAACATTCATTGGACCACAAACATCGGTATGTATGATTTCCAACAAATGGGTTGCTCGCTCCATAGTTAGGAGAACGGCGTTTTAGTCATCTTGCCCATGAGGCATGGTTCGCAAGTACCAAATGATTCATAATCAAGTGTTTCCGAAGCCCATCAAGATGGAGTTTCTTCATGCGTTTTACACCGATATGACCCAAACGGCGGTGCCACAAATAAGTTGCATTATCATTATCAACTCTGTATCTTTTGGTTTCAACACTATGAATATGTGTATTACTACTATCGAGATTTAATAAAATAGACCACTCTTCAAGGGTGCATGACCATAAAAGATATTATTCATATAAATAGAACAACCATTATTCTCTGTCTTAAATGAATAACCGTCTCGCATTAAACAAGATCCAGATATAATGTTCATGCTCAACGCCGCACCAAATAACAATTATTTAGGTCTAAAACTAATCCCGATGGTAGATGTAGAGGTAGCGTGCCGACCCGCGATCACATCGACTTTGGAACCATTTCCCCAGCGCCGTCACCTCGTCCTTAGCCAATCTTCGCTAATCCGTAGTTCTGTTTGAGTTGCAAATATTAGCAATGTAACCCGATTATCAAATACCAGTACTCTGCGAGTATTAGTAAGGTACACATCAATAACATGTATATCACATATACCTTTGATCACCTTGCCATCCTTCTTATCCGCCAAATACTTGGGGCAGTTCCGCTTCAAAGGTGTCCGGTTTGCTTGCGGTAAAAACACTTTCGGTTTCAGGCTTAGGCCCGGACTTGGGTTTCTTCTCTTGAGCAGCAACTTTCTTGCTGTTCCTTTTGAAGTTCCTTCTTCTTTCCTTTGCCCTTTTTCTTGAAACTAGTGGTCTTGTTGACCATCAACACTTGATGCTCTTTCTTGATTTCTACCTCCATGACTTTTAGCATTGCGAAGAGCTCGGGAATTGTTTTGGTCATCCCTTGCATATTATAGTTCATCACGAAGCTCTTGTAGCTTGGTGGCGATGATTGGAGAATTACATCAATGACACTATCATCAGGAAGAGTAACCCCAGTTGAATCAAGTGGTTATTATACCCGGACATTTTGAGTATATGTTCACTTGTGAACTATTCTCCTCCATTTTGCAGCTATAGAACTTATTGGAGACTTCATATCTCTCAATCCGGGCATTTGCTTGAAATATTAACTTCAACTCTGGAACATCTCATATGCTCCATGACGTTCAAAACGTCGTTGAAGACCCGGTTCTAAGCCGTAAAGCATGGCACACCGAACTATCGAGTAGTCATCGACTTTGCTCGCCAGACGTTCACAACTTGGCGTTGCTCCTGCAGCAGGCCTGGCACCCAGCGGTGCTTCGGGGCGTAATTCTTACATGCAGCAATGAGGATAATCCTCAAATTACGGACCCGATCCGTGTAATTGCTACCATCATATTTCAACTTTGCTTTCTCAAGGAACGAATTAAAATTCAACGGAACAACATCACGAGACATCTATCTACAGTAAACATAGACAATCAAAATACTAAAAGGTACAAAGTTCATGATAAATTAAATTTTTAATTAATCATATTAAAAACTCCAACTTATACAGAAAAATCTCAAGTCATCTAAGTGATTACGTGATCCAAATTAACTAAACCATGTCCGATCATCACGTGAGATGGAGTAGTTTCAATGGTGAACATCACTATGTTGATCATATCTACTATATGATTCACGTTCGACCTTCGGTCTCCGTGTTCCGAGGCCATATCTGTTATATGCTAGGCTCGTCAAGTTTAACTCGAGTATTCTGCGCGCAACTGTTTTTGCACCGTTGTATTTGAACGCAGAGCCTATCACACCCGATCATCACGTGGTGTCTCAAAGACGAAGAACTTTCATAGCGGTGCATACTCGGGAGAACACTTCTTGATAATTTTAGTGAGAGATCATCTTATAATGCTACCGTCAATCAAAGCAAAATAAGATGCATAAAGGATAAACATCACATGCAATCAATATAAGTGATATGATATGGCCATCATCATCTCGTGCTTGTGATCTCCATCTCCCAAGCACCGTCGTGATCACCATAAATCACCCGGCGCGACACCTTGATCTCCATCGTAGCATCGTTGTCGTTACGCCATCTATTGCTTCTCGACTATCGCTACCGCTTAGAGATAAAGTAAAGCAATTACAGGCGTTGCATTTCATACAATAAAGCGACAACCATATGGCTCCGACCGATTGCCGATAACTTCGGTTACAAAACATGATCATCTCATACAATAAAATATAGCATCACGTCTTGACCATATCACATCACAACATGCCCTGCAAAAACAAGTTAGGCGTCCTCTACTTTGTTGTTGCAAATTTTACGTGGCTGCTACGGGCTTAAGCAAGAACCAATCTCACCTACGCATCAAGACCACAACGATACTTCGTCAAATAGACTCCGTTTTAACCTTCTCAAGGACCGGGCGTAGCCACACTCGGTTCAACTAAAGTGAGAGACAGACACCTGCCAGCCACCTTTAAGCACGAGTGCTCGTAACGGTGAAACCAGTCTCGCGTAGCGTCTGGCGTAATGTCGGTCCGGGCGCTTCATCTCACAATACCGCTGAACCAAAGTATGACATGCTTTGGTAGGCGGTATGACTTGTATCGCCCACAACTCACTTGTGTTCTACTCGTGCAAATAACATCAACGCATAAAACCAGGCTCGATGCCACTTTGTTGGGGAACGTAGTAATTTCAAAAATTTCCCTACGCACGCAAGATCATGGTGATGCATAGCAACGAGAGGGAGAGTATTGTCTACGTACCCTCGTAGACCAAAGCGAAGCGATCTGGCGTAGAGGAAGTAGTCGACGTTCTCCTCGCGATCCAGCCGATCCCAGCGCGCGTTACTCCGGCGCCTCGAGTCGATCTGGCGTAGAGGAAGTAGTCGACGTTCTCCTCGCGATCCAGCCGATCCCAGCGCCGTTACTCCGGCGCCTCGAGTTCTTGGCACACGTTCAGCTCGATGGCGCTCCTCGGGCTCCGATCCAAGCAAAGCTCGGGAGAGGGAGTTCCGTCGGCCTGACGGCGTGGTGGACGATCTTGATGTTCTACCGACGCAGGCTTCGCCTAAGCACTGCTATGATATGACCGAGGTGGAATATGGTGGAGGGGGCACCGCACGGCTAAGAGCGATCTCAAGGATCAACTTGTGTGTTCTAGGGTGCCCCCTACCCCGTATATAAAGGAGGGAGGGAGGAGGTGGCCCGGCCTCAAGGGGCACGCCATAGGGAGGGGAAACCTACTCCAAGTAGGTTTCCCTCTCTTTCCTTATCTTATTTGGAGGGAAGGAAGGAGTACTAGTATTAGGAAGTAGTACTAGTAGTAGGAATAGGAAGAGGGGAAGGAGAAAGGAAGGGGCGGCCCCCTCCCCAATTGGATTGGGCTTGGGGCGCCCCTCCCTTGTTCCTACTCCCTTCCTCCTACATGGGCCCAAAACGCCCCATTTACCTCCCCGGGGGTTCCGTTAACGTCCCGTTGCTCCAAACTTATAGGAACCTTTCCGGTGTCCAAATATATCCGTCCAATATATTAATCTTTATGTCTCGACCATTTCGAGACTCCTCGTCATGTCCGTGATCATATCCGGGACTCAACAACCTTGGTACATCAAAATACATAAACTCATAATATAACCGTCCTTGAAACCTTAAGCGTGCGGACCCTACGGTTCGAGAACAATGTAGACATGACCGAGACACATCTCCGGTCAATAACCAATAGCGGGACCTGGATGCCCATATTGGTTCCTACATTTTCTCTGAAGATCTTTATCGGTCAGACCGCATAACAACATACGTTGTTCCCTTTGTCATCGGTATGTTACTTACCGAGATTCGATCGTCGGTATCCAATACCTAGTTCAATCTAGATTCTTGGTAAGTCTCTTTACTCGTTCCGTAATACATCATCTCACAACTAACTCATTAGTTGTAATGCTTGCAAGGCTTATGTGATGTGTATTACCGAGAAGGCCCAGAGATACCTCTCCGACAATCGGAGTGACAAAACCTAATCTCGAAATCGCCAACCCAACAAGTACCTTTGGAGACACACTGTAGTACTCCTTTATAATCACCCGATTCGTTGTGACGTTTGGTAGTACCAAAGTGTTCCTCCCGATGGCAGGAGTTGCATAATCTCATAGTTATAGGAACATGTATAAGTCATGAAGAAAGCAATAGCAATATACTAAGCGATCAAGTGCTAAGCTAACGGAATGGGTCATGTCAATCACATCATTCTTCTAATGAGGTGATCCCATTAATCAAATGACAACACATGTCTATGGTTAGGAAACATAACCATCTTTGATTAATGAGCTAGTCTAGTAGAGGCTTACTAGTGACTATCTGTTTGTCTATGTATTCACACATGTATTATGTTTCCGGTTAATACAATTCTAGCATGAATAATAAACATTTATCATGATATAAGGAAATAAATAATAACTTTATTATTGCCTCTAGGGCATATTTCCTTCAGCATGTTACGAACCTAAGAACACCTACCCACCTATTAACTTTTTGAATTCTTAGCTTTGGATGTTAAGGAATGAGTCAGGTGTGAAATGCATCTCAGGAAGCGACTTGAGCCCTGTTTCAAATGGGGGGACAGGGGTAACTACTACCAAGAAGCGAACTCGGAGAGATGAAGAGAGAGAAGTTAGCCGCAACCATAAGTTATTTCTTTTCAATGAGGTTCAATGTTCTCTAGATTGCTTAGAAGTAGCCTGCCTTACTCGAGCCAACTAGGATCAGAAGGTGGAACTGAGCTTATCACCAATCGAAATGGTCCTCTCAGCATGTTTCAAGGGAAGCAAGAGATCGTTTTCTCAAGATATTAGTCACCCAATCTTTAAAATAAATAATATATATAAAAAATAAAGATTTTGATGAAATTCCATTTTTTGGGGTACTTTAGTTGATTTTACTCTGTTTATCCTGTAGTTCTCCCTCACAGAATAGGGGCCCCATCTGCTAACCTCCTGCTGCCCGGAACAGGTATGGAAGAAATCGCCGTATACTAGGCCCTCCAACTTCTTAAGAGGTTTATCTAAAAGATTTGCGGAACTGATAACATTCGAGATTATGCAGGATTATACACGAAAGATCAGAATTGACTATCTGAATTGGCAGTCCTGAGCACTCACAAGAACTCTCTTAACTGATATTCAAGAGAAAAGGATTCTAGAAAGATTCATAGAATTAGAAGAACTTTCTCTCTTGGACGAGATGATAAAAGGGAAAGGGGGGTGCCGCCCCCTCCCCTAGTCCAATTCGGACTCCATGGGGGGGGCGCCACCTCCCCTTGGCCTGCCTCCTCTTCTCCACTAAAGCCCACTAAGGCCCAATGCTTCCGCAGGGGGTTCCGGTACTTCAAAAAATACCTGAATCCCTCCGAAACTATTCCGGTGTCCGAATATAACCTTCCAATATATCAATCTTTACCTCTCGACCATTTCGAGACTCCTCGTCATGTCCATGATCTCATCCGGGACTCTAAACAATCTTTGGTCATCAAATCACATAACTCATAATACAAATCGCCATCGAACGTTAAGCGTGCGGACCCTACATGTTCGAGAACTATGTAGACATGACCGAGACACATCTCTTGTCAATAACCAATAGCGGAACCTGGATGCTCATATTGGCTCCTACATATTCTACGAAGATCTTTATCAGTCAAACCACATAACAACATATGTTGTTCCCTTTGTCATCGATATGTTACTTGCCCGAGATTTGATCGCCGGTATCATCATACCTAGTTCAATCTCGTTACCGCCAAGTCTCTTTACTCGTTCTGTAATGCATCATACCGCAACTAACTCATTGGTAACATTGCTTGCAAGGCTTATAGTGATGTGCATTACCGAGAGGGCCCAGAGATACCACTCCGATACACGGAGTGACAAATCCTAATCTTGATCTATGCCAACCCAACAAACACCTTCAGAGACACTTGTAGAGCATCTTTATAATCACCCAGTTACGTTGTGACGTTTGATAGCACACAAGGTGTTCCTCCGGTATACGAGAGTTGCATAATCTCATAGTCAGAGCAACATGTATAAGTCATGAAGAAAGCAATATCAATAAAACTAAACGATCATTGTGCTAAGCTAACGATGGGCCTTGTCCATAACATCATTCTCTAATGATGTGATCCCGTTCACCAAATGACAACGCATGTCTATGGCTAGGAAACTTAACCATCTTTGATTAACGAGCTAGTCAAGTAGAGGCATACTAGGGACACTCTGTTTGTCTATGTATTCACACATGTACGGAGTTTTCGGTTAATACAATTCTAGCATGAATAATAAACATTTATCATGATATAAGGAAATATAAATAACAACTTTATTATTGCCTCTAGGGCATATTTCCTTCAGTCTCCCACTTGCACTAGAGTCAATAATCTAGATTACATAGTAATGATTCTTGTTGGGGAACGTTGCAGAAAATAAAAAATTTCCTACGGTTTCACCAAGATCAATCTATGAGTTCATCTAGCAACGAGAGAGAGAGAGAGAGAGAGAGAGAGAGAGAGAGGAGTGCATCTACATACCCTTGTAGATCGAGCGGAAGCGTTCAAGAGAACGGGGTTGAGGGAGTCGTACTCGTCGTGATCCAAATCACTGATGATCCTAGTGCTGAACGGACAGCACCTCCGCGTTCAACACACGTACGGTTGAGGAAGACGTCTCCTCCTTCTTGATCCAGCAAGGGGGAAGAAGAGGTTGATGAAGATCCAGCAGCACGACGGCGTGGTGGTGGATGCAGCAGCGATCTCGGCAGGGCTTCGAAGCTTCTGCGAGAGGGAGAGGTGTAGCAAGGGGAGAGGGAGGCACCAAGAGCATGGGTCCGTCTGCCCTCCCTCCCCCCTCTTTATATAGGCCTCCTAAGGGGGGCGGCGGCCCTAGGAGATGCAATCTCCTAGGGGGCGGCGGCCAGGGGGTGGCTTGCCCCCCAAGCCAGGTGGAGGCGCCCCCATCCCTAGGGTTTCCCAACCCTAGGCGTAGGGGGGCGCACCAGCCCACCAGAGGCTGGTTCCCCTCCCACTTGAGCACATGGGGCCCTCCGGGATAGGTGGCCCCACCCGGTGGACCTCGGGACCCTTCCGGTGGTCCCGGTACAATACCGGTGACCCCCGAAACTTTCCCGATGGCCGAAACCTGACTTCCTATATATAATTATTTACCTCCGGACCATTCCGGAACTCCTCGTGACGTCCGAGATCTCATCCGGGACTCCGAAAAACTTTCGGGTTACTGCATACTCAAATCTCTACAACCCTAGCGTCACCGAACCTTTACTGTGTAGACCCTATGGGTTCGGGAGACATGCAGACATGACCGAGACGCCTCTCCGGTCAATAACCAACAGCGGGATCTGGATACCCATGTTGGCTCCCACATGCTCCTCGATGATCTCATCGGATGAAACACGATGTCGAGGATTCAAGTAACCCCGTATACAATTCCCTTTGTCAATCTGATGCGTTACTTGCCGAGATTCGATCGTCGGTATCCCAATACCTCGTTTAATCTCGTTACCGGCAAGTCACTTTACTCGTACCGTAATGCATGATCCCATGACCAGACACTTGGTCACATTGAGCTCATTATGATGATGCATTATCGAGTGGGCCCAGAGATACCTCTCCGTCATACGGAGTGACAAATCGATCTCGATTCGTGCCAACCCAGAGACACTTTCGGAGATACCCGTAGTGTACCTTTATAGTCACCCGATTCACGTTGTGACGTTTGGCACACCCAAAGCACTCCTACGGTATCTGGGAGTTGCACAATCTCATGGTCTAAGGAAATGTACTTGACATTTGGAAAAGCTCTAGCTAAACGAACTACACGATCTTTGAGCTATGCTTAGGATTGGGTCTTGTCCATCACATCATTCTCCCAATGATGTGATCCCGTTATCAATGACATCCAATGTCCATAGTCAGGAAACCATGACTATCTGTTGATCAACGAGCTAGTCAACTAGAGGCTCACTAGAGACACATTGTGGTCTATGTATTCACACGTGTATTACGATTTCCGGATAACACAATTATAGCATGAATAATAGAATATTATCATGAACAAAGAAATATAATAATAACCATTTTATTATTGCCTCTAGGGCATATTTCCAACAGTATCCCACTTGCACTAGAGTCAATCGTCTAGTTACATTGTGATGAATCGAACACCCATAGAGTTCTGGTGTTGATCATGTTTTGCCCTAGGGAGAGGTTTAGTCAACGGATCTGCTACATTCAGGTCCGTATGTACTTTACAAATATCTATATCTCCATCTTGAAAATTTTCACGAATGGAGTTGAGCGGCGCTTGATGTGCTGGTCTTCTTGTGAAACACAGGGCTCCTTGCCAAGTGCAATAGCCGGTGTTGTCCTGAGAAGAGTGTGATCGGCCCCGACGCATTGGGTATGACTCTAGGTCGGTGATGAACTCCTTCACCCAGATTGCTTCATACCGCCTCCGAGGCTGCCATGTATTCCGCTTCACATGTAGATCCATACGACGCTTTGCTTGCAAGCTGCACCAGCTTCTTGCCCACCATTCAAAATATACACGTATCCGGTTTGTGACTTAGTGTCATCCAGATCTGTGTCAAAGCTATCGTCGACGTAACCCTTTACGACGAGCTCTTCGTCACCTCTATAGACGAGAAACATGTCCTTTGTCCTTTTTAGGTACTTCAGGATATTCTTGACCGCTGTCCAGTGTCCCTTGCTGGGATTACTTTGGTACCTTCCTACCAAACTTACATCAAGGTTTACATCAGGTCTGGTACACAGCATGGCATACATAATAGATCCTATGGCTGAGGCATAGGGGATGACACTCATCTCTTCTTTATCTTCTGCCGTGGTGGGCATTGAGCCGAGCTCAATCTCACACCTTGCAATCTGAGCAAGAACCCTTTCTTGGACTGATCCATATTGAACTTCTTCAATATCTTATCAAGGTATGTTCTTTGTGAAAGACATATGAGGCGTCTTGATCTATCCTATAGATCTTGATGCCTAATATGTAAGACTTCTCCAAGGTCCTTCATTGAAAAACACTTATTCAAGTAGGCCTTAATGCTGTCCAAAAGTTCTATATCATTTCCCATCAAAAGTATGTCATCTACATATAATATGAGAAATTCTCTGAGCTCCCACTCACTTTCTTGTAAACGCAGGCTTCTCCATAAGTGCGCATAAACCCAAACGCTTTGATCATCTCATCAAAGCGAATGTTCCAACTCCGAGATGCTTGCACCAGCCCATAAATGGATCATTTGGAGCTTGCATACCTTGTTAGCATTCTCGGGATCGACAAAACCTTCGGCTGCATCATATACAGTTCTTCCTTAAGATAGCCGTTAAGGAATGCCGTTTTGGCGTCCATCTGCCATATCTCATAATCATAGTATGCGGCAATTGCTAACATGATTCGGACGGACTTGACTTAAGCTACGGGAGAGAAAGTCTCATCGTAGTCAACCCCTTGAACTTGCCGATAACCCTTAGCGACAAGTCGAGCTTTATAGATGGTAACATTTCCATCCGCGTCTGTCTTCTTCTTAAAGATCCATTTGTTTTCTACCGCTCGCCGATCATCGGGCAAGTCTGTCAAAGTCCATACTTCGTTTTCATACATGGATCCTATCTTGGATTGCATGGCTTCAAGCCATTTGTTGGAATCTGGGCCCGCCATCGCTTCTTCATAGTTTGAAGGTTCATCGTTGTCTAACAACATGATTTCCAGGAGAGGGTTGCCATACCACTCTGGTGTGGAACGTGTCCTCTGGACCTATGAAGTTCAGTAGTAACTTGATCCGAAGTAACTTGATCATCATCATTAACTTCCTCTTCAGTTGGTGCTGGCACCACAGGAACATCTTCCTGAGCTGCGCTACTCACCGGTTCAAGAGGTAGTACTTCATCAAGTTCCACTTTCCTCCCACTTACTTCTCTCGAGAGAAACTCTTTCTCCAGAAAGGACCGTGCTTGGAAACAAAGATCTTGCCTTCGGATCTGAGGTAGAAGGTATACCCAATGGTTTCCTTAGGGTATCCTATGAAGATGCATTTTTTCCGACTTGGGTTCGAGCTTTTCAGGTTGAAGTTTCTTGACATAAGCATCGCATCCCCAAACTTTTAGAAAGCGACTTAGGTTTCTTCCCAAACCATAATTCATACGGTGTCGTCTCAACGGATTTAGGCGGTGCCCTATTTAAAGTGAATGTAGTTGTCTCTAGGCGTATCCCCAAAATGATAGCGGTAAATCGGTAAGAGACATCATAGACCGCACTTTCATATCCAATAAAGTGCGATTCTGACGTTCGGACACACCGTTACGCTGAGGTGTTCCAGGCGGCGTGAGTTGTGAAACGATTCCACATTTCCTTAAGTGAGTACCAAATTCGTGACTTAAATATTCTCCTCCACGATCTGATCGAAAGAACTTTATTTTTCGGTCACGTTGATTCTCTACCTCGTTCTGAAATTCCTTGAACTTCTGAAAGGTCTCAGACTTGTGTTTCATCAAGTAGACATACCCATACCTACTCAAGTTGTCAGTGAGAGTGAGAACATAATGATATCCTCCGCGAGCCTCAACGCTCATTGGACCGCACACATCAGTATGTATGATTTCCAATAAGTTGGTTGCTCGCTCCATTGTTCCGGAGAACGGAGTCTTGGTCATTTGCCCATGAGGCATGGTTCGCATGTGTCAAATGATTCATAATCGAGAGACTCTAAAGTCCATCGACATGGAGCTTCTTCATGCGCTTGACACCAATGTGACCAAGGCGGCAGTGCCACAAGTATGTGGGACTATCGTTATCAACTTTACATCTTTTGGTATTCACACTATGAATATGTGTAACATCACGTTCAAGATTCATTAAGAATAAAACATTGACCATCGGGGCATGACCATAAAGCATATCTCTCATATAAATAGAACAACCATTATTCTCGGATTTAAATGAGTAGCCATCTCGTATTAAACGAGATCCAGATACAATGTTCATGCTCAAAGCTGGCACTAAATAACAATTATTGATGTTTAAAACTAATCCCGTAGGTAAATGTAGAGGTAGCGTTCGACGGGCGATCACATCGACCTTGGAACCATTCCCGGCAGCGCATCGTCACCTTGTCCTTCGCCGGTCTCCGCTTATTCCGCAGCTCTGCTTTGAGTTACAAATATGAGCAACGGCACGGTATCAAATACCGGGGAGCTACTCTGAGTCTTGGTAAGGTACACATCAATTACATGTATATCACATATACCTTTAGTGTTGCCGGCCTTCTTGTCCGCTAAGTATTTGGGGCAATTCCGCTTCCAGTGTCCGCTTCCCTTGCAATAAAAGCACTCAGTCTCAGGCTTGGGTCCATTCTTTGAGTTCTTCCCGGCAACTGGCTTACCGGGCGCGATAACTCCCTTGCCGTCCTTCTTGAAGTTCTTCTTACCCTTGCCTTTCTTGAACTTAGTGGTACCATCAACACTTGATGTTCCTTTTTGATCTCTACCTCTGCTGATTTCAGCATTGAATATACCTCGGGAATGGTCTTTTCCATCCCCTGCATATTGAAGTTCATCACAAAGCTCTTGTAGCTCGGTGGAAGCGACTGAAGGATTCTGCCAATAACCGCGTCATCCGGGAGATTAACTCCCAGCTGGGTCAAGCGGTTGTGCAACCCAGACATTTTGAGTATGTGCCCACTGACAGAACTATTTTCCTCCATCTTACAACTGAAGAACTTGTCGGAGACTTCATATCTCTCGACTCGGGTATGAGCTTGGAAAACCATTTTCAGCTCTTCGAACATCTCATTTGCTCAGTGTTGCTCAAAAGCGCTTTTGGAGCCCGGTTCTAAGCTGTAAAGCATGCCGCCTTGAATGAGGGAGTAATCATCAGACGCAGAGGCGCCAAGCGTTCATAACGTCTTGGTTCTGCAGGATGGGAGCTTCACCTAGCGGTGCTTCTAAGACATAATCTTTCTTTGCAGCTATGAGGATGATCCTCGGGTTAGGACCCAGTCCGTATAGTTGCTGCCATCATTTTCAGCTTGGTTTTCTCTAGGAGCAGCGTTGAAGTTGAGGTGGACATGAGCGTTGGCCATTTGATCTACAAGACATTTTGTAAAGATTTTAGACTAAGTTCATGTTAATTAAGTTCATCTAATCAAATTATTTAATGAACTCCCACTCAGATTAGACATCCCTCTAGTCATCTAAGTGATACATGATCCGAGTCGACTAGGCCGTGTCCGATCATCACGTGAGACGGACTAGTCATCATCGGTGAACATCTCCATGTTGATCGTATCTTCCATACGACTCATGTTCGACCTTTCGGTCTCTTGTGTTCCGAGGCCATGTCTGTACATGCTAGGCTCGTCAAGTTAACCTAAATGTTTATGCGTGTGTAAATCTGTCTTACACCCGTTGTATGTGAACGTTAGAATCTATCACACCCGATCATCACGTGGTGCTTCAAAACAACGAACTTTCGCAATGGCGCACAGTTAGGGGGAACACTTTCTTGAAATTATTATGAGGGATCACCTTATTTACTACTGTCGCTCTAAGTAAACAAGATGCAAAAACATGATAAACATCACATGCAATCAAATAGTAGTGACCTGATATGGCCAATATCATATAGCTCCTTTGATCTCCATCTTCGGGGCTCCATGATCATCTTCGTCACCGGCATGACACCATGATCTCCATCATCATGATCTCCATCATCGTGTCTCCATGAAGTTGCTCGCCAACTATTACTTCTACTACTATGGCTAACGGTTTAGCAATAAAGTAAAGTAATTACAGGGCGTTAAATCATTGACACACATGTGATACAATAATTAAGACAACTCCTATGGCTCCTGCCGGTTGTCATACTCATCGACATGCAAGTCGTGATTCCTATTACAAGAACATGATCTCATACATCACATATATATCATTCATCACAACTTTTGGCCATATCACATCACAAAGCAATTGCTGCAAAAACAAGTTAGATGTCCTCTAATTGTTGTTGCATCTTTTACGTGGCTGCAATAGGGTTCTAGCAAGAACATTTTCTTACCTACGTAAAAGCCACAATGTGATTTGTCAACTTCTATATACCCTTCATAAGGACCCTTTTCATCGAATCCGCTCCAACTAAAGTGGGAGAGACAGACACCCGCTAGCCACCTTATGCAACTAGTGCATGTCAGTTGGTGGAACCTGTCTCACGTAAGCGTACATGTAAGGTCGGTCCGGGCCGCTTCATCCCGCTGAAGCAAAATAAGAGTAGTAGTGGCAAGAAAGTTGACAACATCTACGCCCACAACAAGTTTGTGTTCTACTCGTGCAAAGAGAACTACGCATAGACCTAGCTCATGATGCCACTGTTGGGGAACGTTGCAGAAAATAAAAATTTTCCTACGGTTTCACCAAGATCAATCTATGAGTTCATCTAGCAACGAGAGAGGAGTGCATCTACATACCCTTGTAGATCGGCGGAAGCGTTCAAGAGAACGAGGTTGAGGAGTCGTACTGCCGTGATCCAAATCACCGATGATCCTAGTGCTGAACGGACAGCACCTCCGCGTTCAACACACGTACGATTGAGGAAGACGTCTCCTCGTTGTTGATCCTGCAAGGGGGAAGGAGAGGTTGATGAAGATCCAGCAGCACGACGGCGTGGTGGTGGATGCAGCAGCGATCTCGGCAGGGCTTCGCCAAGCTTCTGCGAGAGGGAGAGGTGTAGCAAGGGGAGAGGGAGGCGCCAAGAGCTTGGGTGCGGCTGCCCTCCCTCCCCCCTCTTTATACAGTCCTCCTAGGGGGGGGGCGGCCCTAGGAGATGCAATCTCCTAGGGGGCGGCTGAGGGGCTTGCCCCCAAGCCAGGTGGAGGCGCCCCCACCCCTAGGGTTTCCCAACCCTAGGCGCAGGGGGGGCCCAAGGGGGGGCGCACCAGCCCACCAGGGGCTGGTTCCCCTCCCACTTCAGCACATGGGGCCCTCCGGGATAGGTGGCCCCACCTGATGGACCCTCGGGACCCTTCCGGTGGTCCCGGTACAATACCGGTGACCCCCGAAACTTTCCCGATGGCCGGAACCTGACTTCCTATATATAATTCTTTACCTCCTGACCATTCCGAAACTCCTCGTGACGTCCGGGATCTCATCCGGGACTCCGAACAACTTTCAGGTTACTGCATACTCATATCTCTACAACCCTAAGCGTCACCGAACCTTAAGTGTGTAGACCCTCACGGGTTCGGGAGACATGGAGACATGACCGAGACGCCTCTCGGTCAATAACCAACGATGGGATCTGGATACCCATGTTGGCTCCCACATGCTCCTCGATGATCTCACGGATGAACCACGATGTCAAGGATTCAAGTAACCCGTGTACAATTCCCTTTGTCAATCGGTACGTTACTTGCCTGAGACTCGATCGTCGGTATCCCAATACCTCGTTCCCGGCAAGTCACTTTACTCGTACCGTAATGCATGATCCCGTGACCAGACACTTGGTCACATTGAGCTCATTATGATGATGCATTACCGAGTGGGCCCAGAGATACCTCTCCGTCATAAGGAGTGACAAATCCCAGTCTCGATTCGTGCCAACCCAACAGACACTTTCGGAGATACCCGTAGTGTACCTTTATAGTCACCCAATTACGTTGTGACGTTTGGCACACCCAAAGCAATCCTATGGTATCTGGGAGTTGCACAATCTCATGGTCTAAGGAAATCATACTTGAAATTTGGAAAAGCTCTAGCTAAACGAACTACACGATCTTTGAGCTATGCTTAGGATTGGGTCTTGTCCATCACATCATTCTCCCAATGATTTGATCTCGTTATCAATGACATCCAATGTCCATAGTCAGGAAACCATGACTATCTGTTGATCAACGAGCTAGTCAACTAGAGGCTCACTAGGGACACGTTGGGGTCTATGTATTCACACGTGTATTACGATTTCCGGATAACACAATTATAGCATGAATAATAGACTATTATCATGAACAAAGAAATATAATAATAACCATTTTATTATTGCCTCTAGGGCATATTTCCAACAATTCTAACACCCATGGAGTCTTGGTGCTGATCATGTTTTGCTCGTGAGAGAGGCTTAGTCAACGGGTCTGCAACATTCAGATCCATATGTATTTTGCAAACTTCTATGTCTCCATCCTTGACTAGATCGCGGATGTAATTGAAGCATCTCTTGATGTGCTTGGTTCTCTTGTGAAATCTGGATTCCTTCGCTAAGGCTATTGCTCCAGTATTGTCACAAAAGATTTTCATTGGACCCGATGCACTAGGTATAACACCTAGATCGGATATGAACTCCTTCATCGAGACTCCTTCGTTTGCTGCTTCCGAAGCAGCTATGTACTCCGCTTCACACGTAGATCCCGCCACGATGCTCTGCTTGGAACTGCACCAACTAACAGCTCCACCATTCAATATAAATACGTATCCGGTTTGCGACTTAGAGTCATCCGGATCAGAGTCAAAGCTTGCATCGACGTAACCATTTACGACGAGCTCTTTGTCACCTCCATAAACAAGAAACATATCCTTAGTCCATTTTAGGTATTTCAGGATGTTCTTGACCGCTGTCCAGTGATCCACTCCTGGAGTACTTTGGTACATCCCTGCCATACAAGGCAGACATCAGGTCTGGTACACAGCATCACATACATGATAGAACCTATGGCTGAAGCATAGGGAATGACTTTCATTTTCTCTCTATCTTCTGCAGTGGTCGGGCATTGAGTCTGATTCAATTTCACACCTTGTAACACAGGCAAGAGCCCTTTCTTTGACTGATCCATTTTGAACTTCTTCAAAACTTTATCAAGGTATGTGCTTTGTGAAAGTCCAATTAGGTGTCTTGATCTATCTCTATAGATATTGATGCCCAATATATAAGCAGCTTCACCGAGGGCTTTCATTGAAAAATTCTTAGTATCCTTTTATGCTATCCAGAAATTTTGTATCATTTCCAATCAACAATATGTCATCCACATATAATATCAGAAATGCTACAGAGATCCCACACACTTTCTTGTAAATACAGGCTTCTCCAAAAGTCTGTATAAAACCATATGCTTTGATTACACTATTAAAGTGTATATTCCAACTCTGAGAGGCTTGCACCAGTCCATAAATGGATCGGTGGAGCTTGCACACTTTGTTAGCACCTTCAAGATCGACAAAACCTTCTGGTTGCATCATATACAACTCTTCTTTAAGAAATCCATTAAGGAATGTCGTTTTGACATCCATTTGCCAAATTTCATAATCATAAAATGCGGCAATTGTTAACATGATTCGGACAGACTTAAGCATCGCTACGATGAGAAAATCTCATCATAGTCAACTCCTTGAACTTGTCGAAAACCTTTCGCAACAAGTCGAGCTTTGTAGACAGTAACATTACCGTCAGCGTCAATCTTCTTCTTGAAGATCCATTTATTCTCGATGACTTGCCGATCATCGGGCAAGTCAACCAAAGTCCACACTTTGTTCTCATACATGGATCCCATCTCAGATTTCATGGCCTCAAGCCATTTCGCGGAATCTGGGCTCATCATCGCTTCCTCATAGTTTGTAGGTTCGTCACGGTCTAGTAACATCACTTCCAGAACAAGATTACCGTACCACTCTGTTGTGGAACGTACTCTGGTTGACCTACGAGGTTCGGTAGTAACTTGATCTGAATTTTCATGATCATCATCATTAAGTTCCTCACTAATTGGTGTAGGAATCACTGGAACTTATTTCTGTGATGAACTACTTTCCAGTTCGGGAGAAGGTACAATTACCTCATCAAGTTCTACTTTCCTCCCACTCACTTCTTTCGAGAGAAACTCCTTCTCTAGAAAGGATCCATTCTTAGCAACGAATATCTTGCCTTTGGATCTGTGATAGAAGGTGTACCCAACAGTCTCCTTTGGGTATCCTATGAAGACACATTTCTCCGATTTGGGTTCGAGCTTATTAGGTTGAAACTTTTTCACATAAGCATCGCAGCCCCAAACTTTACGAAACGACAGCTTAGGTTTCTTGCCAAACCACAGTTCATATGATGTCGTCTCAATGCATTTAGATGGTGCCCTATTTAACGTGAATGCAGCCGTCCCTAAAGCATAACTCCAAAACGATAGCGGTAAATGAGTAAGAGACCTCATAGATCCCACCATATCTAATAAAGTACGGTTTCAACTTTCGGACACACCATTACGCTGTGGTGTTCCAGGTGGCGTGAGTTGCAAAACTATTCCATATTGTTTCAAATGAAGACCAAACTCATAACTCAAATATTCATCTCCACGATCAAATTGTAGAAACTTTATTTTCTTGTTACAATGATTTTCCACTTCAATCTGAAATTCTTTGAACTTTTCAAATGTTTTAGACTTATGTTTCATTAAGTAGACATACCCATATCTGCTCAAATCATCTGTGAAGGTCAGAAAAATAACAATACCCGCCGTGAGCCTCAATACTCATCGGACCGCATACATCAGTATGTATTATTTCCAACAAGTCAGTTGCTCGCTCCATTGTTCCGGAGAACGGAGTCTTATTCATCTTGCCCATGAGGCATGGTTCGCAAGCATCAAGTGATTCATAGTCAAGTGATTCCAAAAGCCCATCCGCATGGAGTTTCTTTATGCGCTTTACACCAATATGACCTAAACGGCAGTCCCACAAATAAGTTGCACTATCATTATTAACTTTGCATCTTTTGGCTTCAATATTATGAATATGGGTATCACTATAATCAAGATACAACAAAAATAGACCACTCATCAAGGGTGCATGACCATAAAAGATATTACTCATATAAATAGAACAACCATTATTCTCTGATTTAAATGAATAACTGTCTCGCATCAAACAAGATCCATATATAATGTTCATGCTCAACGCTGGCACCAAATAACAATTATTCAGGTCTAAAACTAATGCCGACGGTAGATGTAGAGGTAGTGTGCCGACAGCGATCACATCGACATTGGAACCATTTCCCACGCGCATCATCACCTCGTCCTTAGCCAATCTTCGTTTAATCCGTAGCCCCTGTTTTGAGTTGCAAATATGAGCAACAAAACCAGTATCAAATACCTAGGCGCTACTGCAAGCATTAGTAAGGTACAACTCAATAACATGTATATCAAATATACCTTTCACTTTGTCATCCTTCTTATCCGCCAAATACTTGGGGCAGTTTCGCTTCCAGTGACCAGTTCCTTTGCAGTAGAAGCACTTAGTCTCAGGCTTAGGTCCAAGCTTGGGCTTCTTCCCTTGAGCAGCAACTTGCTTGCCGTTCTTCTTGAAGTCCCCCTTCTTCCCTTTGCCTTTTTTCTTGAAACTAGTGGTCTTGTTAACCATCAACAGTTGATGCTCCTTCTTGATTTCTATCTCCGCAGCCTTTAGCTTTGCGAAGAGCTCGAGAATTGTCTTTTCCATCCCTTGCATATTATAGTTCATCACGAAGCCTTTATAGCTTGGTGGGAGTGATTGAAGTACTCTGTCAATGACACTATCATCAGGAAGATTAACTCCCAGCTGAGTCAAGTGGTTATGGTACCCAGACATTCTGAGTATGTGTTCCTTGTGAACTATTCTACTCCATCTTGCAGCTATAGAACTTGTTGCAGACTTCATATCTCTCAACTCCGGCATTTGCTTGAAATATTAACTTCAACTCCTGGAACATCTCATATGCTCCATGACATTCCAAACGTGTTTGAAGTCCCGATTCTAAGCCGTAAAGCATGGCACATTGAACTATCGAGTAGTCATCAACACGCGACTGCCACGCATTCGCAATGTCTGCAGTTGCTGGCGCAGGTGGTACACCTAGCGGTGCTTCCAGGACATAATTCTTCTGTGCAGCAATGTGGATAATCCTCAAGTTACGGACCCAGTCTGTGTAGTTGCTAGCATCATCTTTCAACTTAGCTTTCTCTAGAAATGCATTAAAATTTGAGGGAACCGTAGCACGGGCATTGATCTATAACAACATAGACATGCAAAAACTATCAGGTACTAAGTTCATGATAAATTAAAGTTCAATTAATCATATTACTAAAGAACTCCTACTTAGATAGACATCCCTCTAGTCATCTAAATGATATCAACTAAACCATGTCCGGTCATCACGTGAGATGGAGTAGTTTTCAATGGTGAACATCTCTAGGTTGATCATATCTACTGATCATATCTACTATAGGATTCACATTCGACCTTTTGGTCTCAGTGTTCCGAGGCAATATCTGCATATGCTAGGCTCGTCAAGTTTAACCCGAGTATTCTACACATGCAAAACTGGCTTACACCTATTGTATGTGAACGTAGAGCTTATCACACCCGATCATCACCTGGTGTCTCAGCACGATGAACTATAGCAATGGTGCATACACAGGGAGAACACTTATACCTTGAAATTTAGTGAGGGATCATCTTATAATGCTACCGCCGTACTAAGCAAAATAAGAAGCATAAAAGATAAACATCACATGAAATCAAAATATGTGACATGATATGGCCATCATCATCTTGTGCCTTTGATCTCCATCTCCAAAGCACCGTCATGATCTCCATCATCACCGGCTTGACACCTTGATCTCCATCGTAGCATCTTTGTCGTCTTGCCAACTATTTCTTCTAAGATTATCGCTACCGCTTAGTGATAAAGTAAAGCAATTACATGGCGATTGCATTTCATACAATAAAGCGACAACCATAAGGCTACTGCTAGTTGCCGATAACTTTTACAAAACATGATCATCTCATACAAGAATTTATATCTCATCACGTCTTGACCATATCACATCACAGCATGCCCTGCAAAAACAAGTTAGACGTCCTCTACTTTGTTGTTGCAAGTTTTAGGTGGCTGCTACGGGCTTCTAGCAAGAACCGTTCTTACCTACGCATCAAAACCACAATGATTTTTTGTCAAGTGTGATGTTTTAACCTTCAACAAGGACCAGCCATAGTCAAACTCAATTCAACTAAAGTTGGAGAAATAGACACCCGCTAGCCACATGTGTGTGAAGCACGTCGGTAGAACCAGTCTCATGAACGCGGTCATGTAATGTCGGTCCGGGCCGCTTCATCCATCAGTACCGCCGAATCAAAGTAAGATGTTGGTGGTAAGCAGTATGACTATTATCGCCCACAACTCATTGTGTTCTACTCGTTCATATAACATCTACGCATAGACCTCGCTCTGATGCCACTATTGGTGAACGTAGTAATTCAAAAAAATCCTACGATCATGCAAGATCTATCTAGGAGAAGCATAGCAACGCGCGGGGAGAGTATGTCCATGTATCCTTGTAGACCGAAAGCGGAAGCGTTTAATAACACGGTTGATGTAGTCGAACGTCTTCATGATCCAACCGATCCAAGTACCGAACATACAGCACATCCGTGTTCAGCACACATTCATCACGATGACGTCCCTCGAGCTCTTGATCTAGTAGAGGGTCGAGGGAGAGTTTCGTCAGCACGACAGCGTGGCGATGGTGATGATGAAATTACCGGCGCAGGTCGTCGCCTAAGCACTACGACGATATGACCGAGGTGTTAAACTCTGGAGGGGGCACCGCACACGGCTAAGAGATTGTCTGTTGTGCTTTGGGGTCCCCCCCCCCCCGCCTTCGTATATAAAGGAGGTGGGAGAGAGGCCGGCCCCCTAGGGGCGCGCCGAGGGAGTCCTGGACTAAGGGTTCCTCGGGCGTCTGGCCTGTTATCCATGGGTCTGACTAATGGGATGTGAAGACACGAAGGCCGAAGATTGTACCCGTGTTCGGATTGGACTCTACTTGGCGTGGAAGGCAAGCTAGGTGGCCGATTATGAAGATTCCCTCTTATGTAACCGACCTCGTGTAACCCTAGATCTCTCCGGTGTCTATATAAACCGGAGAGCATAGTCCGGATAGGACAGATTCATTACCATATACTCATAGGCTATAGTTCTAGGGTTTAGGCAATATGATCTCGTGGTAGATCAACTCTTGTAACACTCATATTCATAAAGATCAATCAAGCAGGAAGTAGGGTATTACATCCATAGAGAGGGCCTGAACCTGGGTAAACATCGTGTCCCCCGTCTCCTGTTACCATCGATCCTAGACGCACAGTTCGGGACCCTCTACCCGAGATCCGCCGGTTTTGACACCGACATTGGTGCTTTCATTGAGAGTTCCACTGTGCCATCGATGAAAGGTTTGATGGCCCCTTCAATCGTCAGTAATGACATGGTCCAGGGAGAAACCTTCCTCCCCGGACAGATCTTTGTATTCGGCGGCTTCGTACTGCGGGCCAACTCGCTCGGCCATCTGGAGCAGATCGATAGCTACGCCCCTGGCCATCAGGTCAGATTCGGAAGCCTGAACTACGTCGCGGACATCCGTGGAGACTTGATCTTCGACGGATTCGAGACCGCGGCAACCGCTCCCCTTCGCCCCGATGAACATGGCTTAAACCTGTCATCGGGCCGCATCCGGGAGATAGCTCCTATAACAACTCTCGCCTTAGATCCGGAGCAGATCAAGTCGTCCGAAGATGGGAAACTCAACCCCATCACGGGGGTTTCCAATTCGGCGGCGTTGGAGCCGCATGCAGATTCCACTTCGTACGATACTTGCATCAACGGAACCCCGGACTGGTCTCCGGTATCGAGTTCCGAACCCTGCGAGCCCGTGGATACCGAACTCGATCGGCTATCGATCTTCAAGTTCAGTGCCGCCGATATCTTCCAGCACTTGCCCATGGGCGACCTGCTAAACTCACTAAAAAACCTATCCCTGGCAGACGGCTCGTCGCCGAACTATGTTCGGTTCGACCTTACAGTGGATGATGGAGAATTTTGCTTCCCACCCGCCACCCAATTCATAGCCACCGTCGAGGACCCAACCAACACGCCTGACCCGTGCTCCGAAGACATCGACGGTATGGACGACGATGAGGGGCAAAGCTAAAGCTTATTATCCGCTAGACACGGGGCGACCACTTCCTGGTATAACGTGTGTATGGTAGACACACCCAATGACGATCTCGACGATGACAAGGAGGATCCAGTCGAGGATAGACCTCCTGGTACACAGTACAAACACTGGCACCACTCTAAGTCACGTCACTCAGGAGAAAACAATACTAGCATCGGAGGTGATAATACTCCGGACAACGAAGACCCTGTTGAGACAGGATCCGAACAGGAAGACCAGGAAAGCGGGCAGGATAGCCCTGATGAATAGGCCACATACGGAGACTCGGAGGATAGTAATTATCTTCCACTCTCCGAGGAAGAAGAGAGCCTCGGCAACAAGGAATTCATCGTGCCTGAGGAACCTCTAGAACAGGAGCGCTTTAAACGCCGGCTCATAGCCACTGCAAGGAGCCTAAGGAGGAAGCATCTGCAGCTTCAAGTGAGCCAAGATTTGCTCAACGATAGATGGACCGAGGTCTTGGCCGCCGAACAATACGGCCTTAGCGTCCCAGACAAAAGCCACCACAACAGTAGGTGGCTCCCTCAATATGATGGCAAGGCTTTGGAGCCCACACCACCATCGAATAAGCTGGTAGGTCGACCACAGTTCGGTCCGGGCAAAGTAGCAGCCCCAGCAGAGCACCATACCAACCCATCCGGCCGTCCAAGCAAGAATAAAGAAGCTCGGCGGAACACTCGCGACATCCAACAAGACCCGGAGGGCAGAACAAGACACACAAAATTGACACACAGACCGCGCAGACAGGCCCCGGCCAGTAATAACGGTTATCTATTCGGACGCAACGGACCCGAGCACGCTCGGTCCGAAAACCGTAAGCGGAGTCTGCCGGAGGTGCTTCACAGTGTGGCCCAACATAGAGGAGGCACACACCCTCTTTGCTTCACCAACGAAGTAATGGAGCATGAATTTCCAGACGGGTTTAAACCCATCAACATCGAATCATACGATGGAACAACAGATCCCGCAGTATGGATTGAGGACTTCCTCCTCCATATCCACTTGGCTCGTAGAGACGACCTTCATGCCATTAAATACTTGCCTCTCAAGCTTAACGGGCCAGCACGGTACTGGCTAAACAGTTTGCCAAAAAATTCTATTGGCAGCTGGGAAGATCTGGAAGACGCCTTTCGTGACAACTTCCAAGGAACATATGTCCGGCCACCAGATGTCGATGACTTAAGTCATATTGTCCAATAGCGCAGCGAGTCAGCCAGGGAGCTCTCGACTAGGTTCCTAGTCAAAAAGAATCAAATCGTCGACTGTCCGGACGCGGAAGCCCTCACGGCCTTCAAACATAGCGTCCAGGATGAATGGCTAGCACGTCACCTTGGCCAGGAAGGACCTAAATCCATGACAACCCTTACCTCTCTAATGACTCGCTTTTTTGTGGGAGAAGACAACTGGCTCGCTCGCAAAAGCAACAATGCCAGCGACCCGGGCACTTCCGAAATCCGAGACAGCAACGGCAAGCCACGACTGAACGAGTATAACAGTCGCAGCAATAACGAAAGATTGCGTGACACAGCGGTCAACGCCGGATTTCACAATCCGAAACCCGGTCAACGGAAGAAGCCATTTAAGGCCAAATAGGACGGACCATCCGCCCTTGACAGGATATTGGACCGACCCTGTCAGATTCACGACCACCCTGACAAGCCAGCTAATCATACCAACAGAAACGGTTGGGTCTTTGTCGGATTACGGGTTCCGGCAGACCCTTAAGGTTCGAACTCTGGGGTGCGCGTGGAGATCCAACCCTCCACCGTCTCGTACCTCGCCGAATCGCAGGGACCTACACTACTAACAAGAACAACACAAGAGACGCAAGATTTATACTAGTTCAGGCCACCGTTGTGGTGTAATACCCTACTCTAGTTTGTGGTGTGTGGATTGCCTCTGTGGCTGATGAAGAATAAGATAGGAAGAACAGCCTCGCGAGGGTCTGTTTCTTGGTGGGTGTGATGAACTGCTAGGTGGTATCCCGTCGCTCTAGCTTTGAGGAGCGGGTTTCTCTCTCTCGGATTAGAATCTTTGGATCCTTCGCCCCCCCTCCTATGGTGGCTAGCTCTACTTATATAGACGAAGGCCGGGCCTCTTCCCAAATATTGAGCGGGAAGGGCGCCAACAATTGGCCATTTTGAAGGGAACAGCGGGTACACTTATCCTGACTAAAGTTGGTCCTCGCTTTGCCAAAGGCTCTGGCGATGACGCCTGCTTGGGCTCCACGATGATCGCATTCCAGCCGTTGGGGCTGGTCTTGGTCTTGTTGCACGAAAGCGGATGCCTTTGCTTGATGATCTTGCTGCGCTTGCCCCTTTGCACCAAAGAGGAAAGGGGACGCTGCTGGCTGGCGCCCGGCGCGCCTTGGTGCGTCATGGCTTGCGTCACGGGCACCTCGCGAGGTACCCTGCCTTGAACTCTCCACCTCCTCATGAGCCAGCCTGACGAGGCCGTGCCTGAGGAAGCTCTTGGTCGTCCGCCCCGCGAGGCCTGGCCCCTCATGAGGGTCTTGAGCTTGTGTTGATGAAGATGGGCCGTCCTGGGCCTCCTTTGAGCCACGCCGCAGCCGCAGAGCAAGTCTGGGGACCCCGTTCCCGAACGCCGACAGTAGCCCGGGGCCGGCCACAGCGGACTTGGCCGTGCAGAGAGGGAAAGGGCATGTGCGAGCGTCGCGGGCCCTAACAGCGGACCTCGGGCGGCAGCGTGGCGGTTGATTGGACGTGGGGCTTTGTTCCCCACGCCTCCTTATTTCGTGCCTTGCTAGGCGGACACGCACTGCACACATTTGTTCCCCTCTCTGCTGCATGCGCTCGGTCCTTCCCTCTCTCGAACTCCAGCTTCCATTTCCAATCCGATCTCAAATCCCCTTCCCCTTTCGATCGCCATGGCTCCGACGAAGAAAGGAAAGGGAAGAAACACAATGCCTCACTTTGGCTCGCTGCCGCCGGCGGCCTCCGCTGTCGACCCGTCGATCATACTCAATCTGGAGGGCTTGGGTAAGGTCAGTTCGGCTCTGGCCACCTCCTTCAACGAATGCGGGAGGACGACGGCCTGGCCCGCGTCCCACTTCGCCATCGACAGGATAGTCATCGAGGTCCGGTATTTCACGGCATACGTGGCGGACTAGTTCCCCTTCTCGATTTCTTCAATGTTGTGCTTTCCCATTATCAGATCCACATGATGCATCTGGGTCCTGAGTCCATTACTCTCCTCTCGGTCTTCGCCTTCGTTTGTGAGACAATGATGGGCATCCTTCCCTCGGTTGCCTTGCTGCGCCACTTCTTCTCTCTGCGCCTTGTCGACCCCACTCAATGCTCGGCGTGCGTGAGCTTCGTTGCCGCGCCCGGGACAACAGCCTCAGGGATTGACTTTAGTCTGCCTCCGCCCGCGGCTGAGTTCTGCGAGAGGTGGTTGTACGTGGATGTGGGGGTGCCCAGCCCCCTGCTATCTGAGCCGACCTCGCCTGCTGTCCCCAATTCAGGCTGGGGCCAGGAGACGCTTCGAGCCCTCGGCTCGTCTTTGTCTGGGCGCCGCTTCACGTTCCTCGAGGTCGCTTGTCGTGACGGTGCCCAAGGTGGTGAAGGAGTTCTGATCGCCGCATTGCTCCTCTTCAACACCATTCCCACGGATGTGGGCCTTGGCGGGCTTGGTGATCGTATGAGGCTCTGGAAGAAGACACAGGCGCCAAGCGCTAAGGAAAGTGCTCTGATCTGTTGGCGATCCTAACCCGGTGGCATCCGCACGAAGAGCCCTGCTGTACCTCTGCGGAACAGGGGTGATTTGGTGAACCAGATTCCTATATTCGATGAATGGGGGCTGCGCCCCGCTGGTCTCCAGGGGCCTCGCGAGAATCCAGTGGTGGTGACCGCCCTTCCAGTCGGCCAAGGCGGCTCCTCCTCAAGTGGTGGAGTAGGGAGGCTCGAGCCGCCAGAGGCCGAAGGGACCCCCGCCGGGGTGGCAACGCCTGGCGATGCTCGTGAGGGGGCAGCTCCTGAGGCTCATGCCGCTGCACTGAGGCGGCAAGCAGCCGCCTGCAGCCATGGGCTGGAGCCCCCGAGGCCCCTGCTGCTTCTCCCTCGCCGCAGGCTGATCCCTGCGCTCAAATCTTGGGTCGTTTCCCCGTGAACTTCGAGGCCCTCCGGAAGAGAAGGGAGGCCCTGGGCGATGATTACCCTTGTCGCTTTCTTTGAAGCGCAGGAATGCCGCCACCGATGAGTAAGCATTCTCCTTCCCCAGCTCCTGATTCTTCTGCTGCTCGTACTGATCCTTGCCCTGCAGGCCCCTTCCTGCCGAGTTCACGGAGACGGGTGAGGAGCCGTCCCCCTCTGCTTCGTCCCCTCCCCAGCCCTCGAGTGCTCCAAGCAGTGGAGCTCTCGCGGTAAGGGCGATTGGGGAGGTGAGCCGCCCCGAGGCGCGTCATGGCCCCGTGCGCCTCGCGATCCTTCCTCGCGAGCCTTCCCGAGGCATGGCTAGCCTGCCGTGGGCTTCTCGCCTGGTCGTGGACGGCGATTGGCTGAGGCGCTTCCTGCGCCCCTCGTCTGGGGATGGGCTGGCTCCAGGCCGGGCTTCTGGCGCGGCGCGCCCGGCCGTCGCGAGGGTGCCAGCCCCCTGCCCGGAGGGGGAGTGTTGATTTGCGGCTCCCGGCGCCCGTCTGGGGCGGTCGATGGTGTGGAGGACGTCTGTGGCCTGGGAGCATCGCGCCCTTCGCCAAGGATTTCTTCGAAGGGCGGCCGACGCGGTGAGCCTTCTTGGTGAAGAGCTTGCTGACGAAGACGCGCGCCTTAAGGCCGAGGGCCTGCGCCTGGTTGCAGAGAGGCGCGAGCTGGAGGGCGCTGCCGCTCTTGCGCGTCGCCAGCGTGAGCTTGATGATGAAGAGGCCAAGGCGTCGCTGGCAGCCTCTCGGGAGGCCTGTTCTCGGGCCATCGAGGAGGCTCGGGCAGCTGACAAAGGCGAGAGGCGGAGGAGGCGGGCACGGAAGCCCTGGCCCGGTGCCACTCGTTGGAGGAGCAAGCGAGCTGCGCGAGGCAGCCCTGCGTCGATGAAGGTGGCCTCGGCGACTCGGGCGGAGCTCGGAAGCGTGAAGAGGCGCCGACGCTTGAAGCCGCCGAACGCTGCCAGCAATCTGAGTGCTTGGAGACGAGGGAGCGCTTGGCGACGCGGGCGGAGGATGAGGTTGCAGCACGGGAAGCCCGCGTCATGGAGGAGGTCGCACGCCGAGTGGCGGCGGCGCGCTTGAACCTCGAGCGCGAGTTTGAGGAGCGGTTGGGGTTGATCAAGGCCGAGGCTGAGGGCAGGACTACTGCCTTGAGGGCCAAACTGGAGGAGGCGACGCGGCGGGCTGATGCTCTTCGGGCCGCCCTCGAGGTGGCGCAGAGGGAGTCCACCACCTCTCAGGCCGAGGCACTCCTTCTTCGCCAGGTGGAGGAGGCCGAGGCTGTTGCACGCCAGAATGCGGACGAGATGCGTCAGCGGCGAATCTTGGAGCACGAGCACCGTCCCATGCTCGCCACGCTCCGGGAAAGAGCCAACGTAGCCTTGGATAACATCTACGAGGCGGCAGTAGGCCAGCCGCACGCGGTTAACTACGCCGGCAACCTTCAGTTCTTCACTGACGTGGTGGCGCGGCTGGAGGCGCGGTCGGTTAGGGCCGACAGGTTGGTGGAGGAGAGGAGTCGTGCGCTGCTCGGGCGCGCCTTCTCTCGTGTCTTCAGCCATCTCCGAGACATGGACCCTCACTTTGATTTTGACGCAGCCATCGCCCCGGTTCCCCAGGCCGTCCGAGGCGACCTGGCGCACTGGGTGGAAGACAACGTGGATGCCCTCGTTCGGGCCTTCGCTTCAGACGACGACGGCGTGGTCGTGACCGCCGACGAGGGCGGCATCGTGAACGGCCCAGACGCCGCCGACGATCACGCAGACAGCGACGGCGAGGCCAACGACGCCAGCAACGGCTCGAGAGGTGCTCCTGAGGATGCATTGGGGGATTTTTCCGACTGATTATGTATTGTCCTTGTTCCATTACCCTGCATGAATAGAACTCAGGTTTTGGCCTGATGGAGGTGAGAGCATTTTGGGAGGGGGAGCCCCTCATGTAAGACTTGTGTTCTATGTATTAGCTGGTGTTGCATCGCCAGTACGCCCGTGCCAAGTGGTTGGCTAAGCGGCGCGCTAGTTCGATGGTTTACCTTTGTTTCGTACGAGCCTCGAGATAGCCTGTGGGTGGCTGCGGCGATCTGAGTGTCCATCGATTGAACCCGTAGGACCTGCAGCAAAAACCCTCCGGAGAGGACCTTGGCGGCGACAGTGAGCTATCTTGTGAGCTTGGCACAGCCCGGCTCGCGAGGGGCTCGCGAGGGAGGCAATGAGGCGGAGTTGTAAATCAAACGCGAGAGATTTTCTCGAACGTTACTAAGCACCCTTCCCGAATACACGCAAATCTTCAAGCTCAAATTCAACTTAAATCCAACAGGGAAAACGACAGCGAGGAAAAACCAAATGAAAGCGAGAAAAGGCCGCGTCCGGCACCTAGTCTAGTCTTGGGCGTCTTCTCACCAAATAGCTGGAGCTAAGTGCTGCTCTTGGGCGTGGGAGGGAGCCCAGGGGCTGAGGCCGGCACCCTGAGACTCCGGGCGTGTACAGCCCCACTCATTATTACGTGAGAGTGTCACGGGCGGCGAGCTTCACGAGCCTTGGGCCTTCTTCACAGGTACCGGCCTTGCTTCATATCGCCAGACGAGGGCCCCGCCTTGCGCCACACTCTAGTGCCACCAACGACGACCGGAAACAAGGACGCCGCCGGTGGGGTAGAGCGGTCGCCAGCGGTTCCCCTGACGACCACGGGTCCTCCGCCAGGGGCAGGCCCTGAGGCACCTCCCCAGCAGAGGGCCTACCTCCTGAGAACGCCTTGCTCCGAACGCCGCGGTGGTGATGCTGGATCTCTGCCCCTCTCCGGCAGCCCCCTGCGCCCCCCTCCCAAGGGATAGGAGATTGCGGGAATGGGGCAGCCGCTCGTGGTGGCGACCTGTACCTCCTGCGACCTATGGTTAGCGTATGTTTGCTCTTGAGGAAGTAGCAGTACCCGATAATCGTCGCCCCCGGCGTGACCAGTGGGACCATCCCGAGACTCCTGGAAGCGCGGCTTCTGGCGCCTCATCCCCCCAGATTGGGCTGAGGAGCGAGTCTTGTTCTCCCTCATGCGGGTGCCCCTGGTCCATCATGTGGGGCACGTATTCCTCCGGCGCCGTCATCCCGAAGGCCACGCCGTAGTGCTGAGCGTGCCTTGCTGCTCTGCTCGATGCGCCCGCCGTGGGGTGGTGGCGCGGCGGTCCACTAGGGCCGTGAGTTGCGTCGAGTCCTTCTTCTTCGCGGGCCGGGGGCGGGGGCAACCCCGCCGCCAGCCCGGCGCTGACAGCTTCGTCGGTGTTGGAGTAGCTTTGGAGCCCGCGGGCGCGCGTGGAGCCCCCGTGCGGGCCGCCCTCGGCCTGAGGTGGGAGTTGGGTGCAGAATGGGTGAGCCCCCGAGGCGGCGAAGCCCAGGAGCTCTGCCACTCGTTCCAGCAGCACGTCGCGGCCGCTCTACAGCAGCCTGCACTGCAGCAGCTCTCGCCTTATGGCGCGGACCTCGAGTTCGCTGCTCCCGGGTGTACGGTGATGTGGTCGCGGCGTGGTTGGAGGCTCTTGCTGCCGACCGCTGTCGCGGTGTGAGAGCCGTCGAGGCCTGTCCGCGTCGCCCGCTGACTGCAGCCCTGCGGACCGCGAGTTGCCTGGGGCACGGGGTCGCCCGAGGCGAGCGGCTCTGCGTGGGCGGGCCACGCCGCCTAAGGGTCGGGGTTGCCCGCTTGGTCGCCGGTCATGGCGATGATGATGCGACGGGACACGAGATGGCAGAAGGCGGATCCCGGCGCACACCTACCTGCCGCGCCAAATGTCGGATTACGGGTTCCGGCAGACCCTTAAGATACGAACTCTGGGGTGCGCGCCGAGATCCAACCCTCCACCGTCTCGTACCTCGCCGAATCGCAGGGACCTAAACTACTAACAAGAACAACACAAGAGACGCAAGATTTATACTAGTTTGGGCCACCGTTGTGGTGTAATACCCTACTCTAGTTTGTGGTGTGTGGATTGCCTCTGGGGCTGATGAAGAACAGTACAGGGAAGAACAGCCTCGCGAGGGTCTGTTCTTGGTGGGTGTGATGAACTGCTAGGTGGTATCCAGTCGCTCTAGCCTGAGGAGCGGGTTTCTCTCTCTCTCTGGATTCCGAATGCTGGATCCTTCGTCCCCCCTCCTATGGTGGCTAGCTCTACTTATATAGACGAAGGCCCCGGGCCTCTTCCCAAATATTGAGCGGGAAGGGCGCCAACAATTGGCCATTTTGAAGGGGAACAGCGGGTACACTTATCCTGACTAAAGTTGGTCCTCGCCGCCAAAGGCTGGTGATGACGCCTTTGCTTGGGCTCCACGATGATCGCATTCCAGCCGTTGGGGCTGGTCTTGGTCTTGTTGCAATCAAACGGATGCCTTTGCTTGATGCTCTTGCTCGCGCTTGCCCTTTGCACCAAAGAGGGAAGGAGGACGCCGGCTGGCGCCTCGATGGCGCCCTTGGTCAAATCATGGCTTGCGTCACGGGCACCTCGCGAGGTACCCTGCCTTGAACTCTCCGCCTCCTCTTGAGCCAGCCTGACGAGGCCGTGCTCGAGGAAGCTCTTGGTCGCCCGCCTCATGAGGCCTGCCCTCGCGAGGGTCTTGAGCTTGTGTTGATGAAGATGGGCCGTCCTGGGCCTCCTTTGAGCCACGCCGCAGGCCGCAGGCAGGCAAGTTTGGGGACCCCCGTTCCCAGAACGCCGACAGTCTTCAAGCAGGCAGGCAAGCTTAATGCCGAATACAAAGGGAGAAGGCCACCAAGCGATAAAGACGACGGCAAGGCTCGCCAGCCGAATACCGGGGGCCAGAAGCAGTTTCCCTCCGACGTTCGACCACTACCAGAGAGGAAATAGCAGTTCGTCTTCCGCCACCCACCCACTATGATGGCACGATTTACACCACGCGTACATCACTACGCCCTCAAGATACCATGGGCATCGGCGGAAGCACAATACGGACAACCCTGCAAGCATTCCCGTAACGTTTTTTATCCATTTTATTTATTTTTCTTTATTATAAACAGGTGACCGACACGACTGCATATACAACGGACTCTGTCGGAGTTCAGATCCGCACACTCACCTACGGGTTACTTGATTAAGGACTCCTCCCGGAGGAGGCGGCGCAGACGCATGGCTGTGAGTTCCAAAATAGCTTTTTGTAAACCGCACTTTTTATTCTGAGCTTGTACTATGCCATTTTCCTCCGTTGCCGACCCCAAGCATGTCAAATAGCCGGGTTGTGGTTTTTCTCTTCTTTATATATATATGAATTTATCATTGGCTTATTGCTCCACTCCCAGTAAACTTCATCCGAACTAATCTTCTATACTCTTTTTACAATGAGTACGGCCGTAACGGCGGTGTTACCAGACGCACCTCAGCATAACCTGCCAGGGGCTCGGTATGGGAAAATATGAGTCGCCAATAAAAGTCCAAACAACTCTATAGCGTACTTCGACGTCGCAAGTTTGGCCTTATATGCATCAACTCCGGATCATTGTCTTTGGTCAATAGTTGGGTTGCCCGGCTTCTGTGCTTGCTACCCTATGTTCCGTTCTATCGGATAGGGTAGTAAAGGGAGAACTACTGCGATTGTGCCCTGGCTTTGACCGGATGAGCACCTCAGTAGAGAAAGCCGAAAACTAATTGTCATGATGCGGTGAGAGCTGGTCAACCACTTGACGACTTATTCGAATCTTTAGCGATTCTCTGTGTCACGCGAAGGATCTTTTTCAGATCAAAACATGTAAGGCATAATATAACGATACGCCGCATACATACCAGGGGCTATGTCGTAGCCCCACCATAAAACTCCTATGGCTAAGTGAAAGTGTTAACGCCCTATAGTCCGATTGCCTGGTTCGCCGCATTATCACCTCCTTTATGGACCAAGACGTTAGGTAAAGAGTGATTCAATGCTTTTCCGGACACCCCCGTATTTCCTACGAGGGGGCTGAAGCCGACAACTGGAAAACTTTCAAATTACATTAAAATGGCCGCACAGGAGGAATACAAGCTTTCGCGCAAAAAATAGATTAAATATGAAGTTGTCTATTACAACCCCTGTACACATCACTCGAATATTATGTATTTCGAGCACTGACCCTCTATCAAGCGGGCGTCCTCTAGGACGTCTCCAAAATAATGCTCCTGTTTCGGACGGTCCTTGCCTTCGGGTTGACTCTTCGTCGCAATATTGATGGCCTTCATCTTCCCCCAGAATGTCTTGACTCGGGCGAAGGCCATCCGTGCACCTTCAATGCACGCCGACCGCTTCACAGCGTCGATACGCGGCACCACGTCAGCAAGCCGCTGCACCAGGCCGAAGTAACTAATCGGAACAGGTTCAGTCGGCCACAAACGGACTACGATGTTCTTCATGGCAGCGCTGGCCTATGCAGCTCGGCCCACTGGGACATCTGTTCATTCAGCAACAGAGGGCGCTTCGACGCGCCGAATTGCGACCAGAAAAGCTTCTCCGTTGCATACCCCTCTTGCGTCTGATAAAACTGCACCGCATCGGAAGAACTCTTTGGCAAGTCTAAAAAATTGTCTGGAGAACTCCATACTTGGTTAAGCTGAGCATAGTTCGGATCGCCGAACTTAGCCTGTAGTAGAAAGGGTTTGCCAGCCACAATCTCCCCAGCTTGCCGGATCTCCTCATGGGCTGCTCTGGATTCAGACCGCACTTCTCTCGCCTCTCGTAAGGCCTTGTCAAGTTCAGCCATTTTCACTTCATTTTCCTTATCAAGAATTTACAGCCGCCAGCCGCATTCTGTAACTCGCGCGCCATGGTGGACATGGCCTCCTTGTCCTGGCGCCGCGCGGCTTGTTCGGCCTTCAAGTCAACTGATGCCTTTTCGGCAACCGCATTACTAAACCGGGCATGCTCCTTGGCCCGGGCTAGCTCCGCCCGAAGGGCTTCCATGGCGGCAGCACCATCTACATTGATGCACATTTTACGTCAAACTCTCTTCAAAGTCAGGCTTACGTTATAAGCACATTGGTGTAAGGAATGCTCGAAATATATACCTTGCAAGTCGTCAAGACGCCTGTTGATCAAAGCAATGTCATCCTCCGCAATATTCAGCTTTTGCTGCAGTTCGATTACCACCGAATTTCGGACAGCGGCAGGAAGGGAGACAGCCTGCATTCCAAATTAAACCAAGGTTAGTACCTGAAAATATCTTTTCGATCCTCTGATCAATTCCTTTGGAAGGCTATCCGAGTCTCAGGGGCTACTGCATACACAACATGTGCATTCTGTCAAGATTATTCAATTGGCAACATTACATCACAAACCTCAAAACCTCTCAGAAGGCTCGTAAAGGCCTCGTTCAACCCGCTCTTCGCGGATACAACTTTTTCGACCACCGTAACCATTAAGGCACGGTGCTTCTCTGAAACGGACGCTCGTCGCAGCATGTCCGTCAGCGTCTCTGGCGCTCCTGGGTCTTCAGACACCACTGCCGGAGCACGGAATTCCTTTGAAGGAATCTGCTTACCCGTCTCCAGCATTGTCTCTGGCTGTAACCCGTACAGTTCGAGGCCGTCATCCTTGATCCCCGAACCCTGAGGGACAGAGGCACCACCTTCAGGTAGCTCCTTCCTCGTTTCCTGCGCTACTTGCCGGTTGGGAGGATCCCTTCGGGACGACACCTCGAGATCATCCGCCCTGTTAGGCGAGGAGGCCGGAGAAGGCGTGTCACTCTCCATCATCTCTGGAAGAAGGTCTCCCGAGGAGGAGGACGATTGAGAAACACCAGGCGTTAACCTGTGAGGATGCACATATGCCGGAGGGTTATTTTAGTAATAAGAAAGGAATGAGGTATGGTTAAAGTACCCCGCTTCACTTACGGCCTGGCCAGAGGTTCGTCCTCATCATCAAGCTCTACATCAACATCGCTTTCCCGGTTCAAGCCGACCGACGATGGCATTTTTCCTTTCTTGGAAGGTTTCCCCTCCTGGCCTCCAGAAGAAGCCCGCTTTTTGCCGTGGCAGGCATCTCCTTTGGGCTCCCGCTCGCCCCCTCAGAGACACGGTATGGTGTCGGGATCAACATCCGCGTCATTAGGGCAGACGCAGGGTCTTCGGGAAGGGGTGTCGGACACCAGATTAACACCGCTTTCTTTATCCAGTCCTGTATAAGGGCAGGTTGTTTAGTGTCTTGTCAAGTGATGCTTGATTGAAAGGTGTGCGGGGATTGAATACTTATTGGAGTATCCGGATGATTGCAGTCAAGGCCGACATCTTCGGTGGTGTCCGGCCATTGCTCTCGCTCCCCGAAATATAACTTCCACATTCCTTCATGTGTAATACCGAAGAAGTGCTGAAGATTCTGCCGCCCTTATGGATTGAACTCGCACATACGGAGAGGCCGCAGTTGACACGGCAGGATCCGGCGGACCAGCATTACCTGAACGACGTTCACAAGGTCGATGCCCTTCTTGTTAAGGCTTCGGATGCGACCTTGTAGAGTCTGCACCTCATTAGCGGATCCCAGTCCAACCCCTTGTTGATCCATGAAGCAAGCTAAGTCGGAGGGCCGGGCCGGAACGCAGGCGTAGCCACCCACTTGGAGCCCCGTGGCTCGTTAACATAAAACCACCTCTGCTGCCATAGTTCGGAAGACTCGGCGAAGGATCCTTCAAACCAAACCGCGCTGGCAAGCTTGTTTATTGCAACGCTGCCGCACTCTGCCTGCTCCCCCTCTATCACCCGCGGCCTCACATCAAAAGTCTTGAGCCACGAAGCAAAGTGCGGAGGAGTCCCGAGGAAGGCCTCACACATGACGATAAATGTCGAGATGAGGAGAACGGAGTCCGGGGCCAGATTGTGAAAATCTAGCCCATAGAAGAACATGAGCCCCCGGACGAAGGGGTTGAGCGTGAACCCTAACGCATGGAGGAAGTGGGACACAAAACTACCCTCTCGCCGGATTTGGGGGTGGGAATAGCCTGCCCCTCGGTGGGAAGCCGATGAAGGATTTCTGGGGTCAGGTACCTCGCTACGTGGAGCTTCGCAATATCCTCCTCTGTGACGGAAGAGGCCACCCACCAGCCTGAACGGCTGGACCCGGACATGATTGGGGCTGGTGGTGATTAGGGCTCGAGGGCTAGAACTCGAGGTGGCTGGGGTTGAGGAAGAAGCAAGCGCGGAAGAAAAGGACAAGTCTGGGTCCCTATATAAAGGCCCAGAATGTCGACCGTCCCCTCCTGGGTCATTAAACTTACCTATCCTCAAAGAATTGTACCCATGGGACGGTTGGGATACCCATACCAATATTATTGAAAATCCCATGAACAAGGGGACACGATCTCTGCTTTGACAAGACGTGCCAATAAAACCGCTTCCCGAGACGTGGGGTGATGGGCTAGCCAATGGTTGGAAATAATAACCGGGCAGGCGTGATACAGTGTCATAAACAATTGTCTGCAGATTGGACTCATGGAGTATTGTATTTTCTACAATTATATACAAAGGTCCGGATACAATCATCATCTCCGAAGACTATATTGGAGTTCGGAAGAAGGGGAACCCGCCTTGCAATGCCGAAGACAAACTGCGCATCGGACTCCTCGTCATTGAAGCCAGGTTCAGGGGCTACTGAGGGAGTCCTGGACTAAGGGGTCCTTGGGCGTCCGGCCTGTTATCCATGGGACGGACTAATGGGCTGTGAAGACACGAAGGATGAAGATTGTACCCGTGTCCGGATTGGACTCTACTTGGCGTGGAAGGCAAGATAGGCGGCCGATTATGAAGATTCCCTCTTATGTAACCGACCTCGTGTAACCCTAGATCTCTCTGGTGTCTATATAAACCGGAGAGCATAGTCCGGATAGGACAGATTCATTACCATATACTCATAGGCTAGACTTCTAGGGTTTAGCCATTACGATCTCGTGGTAGATCAACTCTTGTAACACTCATATTCATCAAGATCAATCAAGCAGAAAGTAGGGTATTACCTCCATAGAGAGGGCCCGAACCTGGGTAAACATCGTGTCCCCCGTCTCCTGTTACCATCGATCCTAGACGCACAGTTCGGGACCCCCTACCCGAGATCCGTGGGTTTTGACACCGACACGCGCCAAGTGTGGGGAGTCCTACTAGGACTCCCAAGTCCTAGTAGGATTCCCCTTTCCTTTCTGGAGTAGGAGAGAGGGAAAGAGGGAAATAGAGAGGGAGTAGGAAAGGGCAAGGGGGCGCCGCCCCTCCCCTAGTCCAATTCGGACTCCATGAGGGGGCACCTCCTCTTGGCCTGCCTCCTCTTCTCTACTAAAGCCCACTAAGGCCCAATACTTCCCCGGGGGGTTCCGGTAACCTCCCGGTACTCCGAAAAATACCTAAATCGCTCCGGAACCATTCTGGTGTCCGAATATAACCTTCCAATATATCAATCTTTACCTCTCAACCATTTTGAGACTCCTCGTCATGTCTGTGATCTCATCCGGGACTCCAAACAATCTTCGGTCATCAAATCACATAACTCATAATACAAATCGTCATCGAACGATAAGCGTGCGGACCCTACGGGTTCGAGAACTATGTAGAACTGACCGAGACACATCTCCGGTGAATAACCAATAGCGGAACCTGGATGCTCATATTGGCTCCTACATATTATACGAAGATCTTTATCAGTCAAACCGCATAACAACATACGTTGTTCCCTTTGTCATAGGTATGTTACTTGCCCGAGATTCGATCGTTGGTATCATCGTACCTAGTTCAATCTCGTTACCGGTAAGTCTCTTTACTCATTCCGTAATGCATCATCCCGCAACTAACTCATTATTCACATTGCTTGCAAGGTTTATAGTGATGTGCATTACCGAGAGGGCCCAGAGATACCTCTCCGATACACGGAGTGACAACTCCTAATCTTGATCTATGCCAACCCAACAAACACCTTCAGAGACACTTGTAGAGCATCTTTATAATCACCCAGTTACGTTGTGACGTTTGATAGCACACAAGGTGTTCCTCCGGTATTCGGGAGTTGCATAATCTCATAGTCAGAGGAACATGTATAAGTCATGAAGAAAGCAATAGCAATAAAACTAAACGATCATTATGCTAAGCTAACGGATGGGTCTTGTCCATCACATCATTCTCTAATGATGTGATCCCATTCATCAAATGACAACACATGTATATGGCTAGGAAACTTAACCATCTTTGATTAACGAGCTAGTCAAGTAGAGGCATACTAGGGACACTCTGTTTGTCTATGTATTAACACATGTACTAAGTTTCCGGTTAATACAATTCTAGCATGAATAATAAACATTTATCATGATATAACGAAATATAAATAACAACTTTATTATGGCCTCTAGGGCATATTTCCTTCAGTCTCCCACTAGCACTAGAGTCAATAATCTAGTTTACATAGTAATGATTCTAACACCCATGGAGTCTTGGTGCTGATCATGTTTTGCTCGTGAGAGAGTGATACGTCTCCAACTTACCTATAATTTTTATTATTCATGATAAATGTTTATTATTCATGCTAGAATTGTATTAGCCGGAAACTTAGTACATGTGTGAATACATAGAAAAAACAGAGTGTCCCTAGTATGCCTTGATGTCTACTACACAACCTTCTTCTTGTAGACGTTGTTGGGCGTGCAAGTGCACAGGTTTGTAGGACAGTAGCAAATTTCCCTCAAGTGGATGACCTAAGGTTTATCAATCCGTAGGAGGTGTAGGATGAAGATGGTCTCTCTCAAGCAACCCTGCAACCAAATAACAAAGAGTCTCTTGTGTCCCCAACACACCCAATACAATGGTAAATTGTATAGGTGCACTAGTTAATGAAGAGAGATGGTGATACAAGTGCAATATGGATAGTAGATATAGGTTTTTGTAATCTGAAAATATAAAAACAGCAAGGTAACTAATGATAAAAGTGAGCGTAAACGGTATTGCAATGATAGGAAACAAGGCCTAGGGTTCATACTTTCACTAGTGCAAGTTCTCTCAACAATAATAACATAGATAGATCATATAACAATCCCTCAACATGCAACAAAGAGTCACTCCAAAGCCACTAATTTCGGAGAACAAACGTAGAGATTATGGTAGGGTCCGAAACCACCTCAAAGCTATTCTTTCGGATCAATCTATAAAAGAGTTCGTACTAGAATAACACCTTAAGACACAAATCAACCAAAACCCTAATGTCACCTAGATACTCCATTGTCACCTAAAGTATCCGTGGGCATGATTATACGATATGCATCACACAGTCTCAGATTCATCCAACCAACACAAAGTACTTCAAAGAGTGCCCCAAAGTTTCTACCGGAGAGTCATGAACGTGTGCCAACCCCTATGCATAGGTTCATGGGAGGAACCCGCAAGTTGGTCACCAAAACATACATCAAGTGGCACATGATATCCCATTTTCACCACAGATAAACACGGCAAGACATACATCAAGTGTTCTCATAAAAGACTCAATCTGATAAGATAACTTCAAAGGGGAAACTCAATTCATCACAAGAAAGTAGAGGGGGAGAAACATCATAAGATCCAACTACAATAGCAAAGCTCGGTATACATCAAGATCGTGCCATAGAGGGAACACGAGAGAGAACACGAGAGAGAGAGAGAGAGAGAGAGAGAGATCAAAAACATAGCTACTGGTACACCCTCAGCCCCGAGGGTGAACTACTCCCTCCTCATCATGGAGAGCGCCGGGATGATGAAGATGGCCACCGGTGATGGGTTCCCCCTCCGGCAGGGTGCCGGAACGGACTCCCGTGAGGTTTTTGGTGGCTACAGAGGCTTGCGGTGGCGGAACTCCCGATCTATCTTCTCCGTGGATGGTTTTAGGATACGTGGGACTATATAGGCGAAAGAAGTCGGTCGGGGGAGCCTCGAGGGGCCCACGAGACAGGGGGGCGTGCCCAGTAGGGGGGGCGCCCTCCTATCTCGTGGAGTCCTCAGGGATCTTCTGACATGAACTCCAAGTCTCCAGGATCATATTCTTCCAAAAAATCACGCTGCCGAAGGTTTCATTCCGTTTGGACTTCGTTTGATATTCCTTTCCTTCGAAATACAAACAGGCAATAAAACAAAGAATATGGGCTGGGCCTCCAGTTAATAGGTTAGTCCCAAAAGTAATATAAAAGTGTATAATAAAGCCCATAATCATTCAAAACAGGTAATATAATAGCATGGAACAATAAAAAATTATAGATACGTTGGAGACGTATCAAGCATCCCCAAGCTTAATTCATGCTCGTCCTCGAGTAGGTAAATGATAAAAACAGAATTTTTGATGTGGAATGCTAGTTGCATAATTTCATTGTAATTCTTCTTAATTGTGATATGAATATTCAGATCCGAAAGATTCAAGAAAAAAGTTTAATATTGACATAAAAATAATAATACTTCAAGCATACTAACAAAGCAATCATTTCTTCTCAAAATAACATGGCCAAAGAAAGTTATCCCTACAAAATCATATAGTCTGGCTATGCTCTATCTTCACCACACAAAGTATTTAAATCATGCACAACCCCGATGACAAGCCAAGCAATTGTTTCATACTTTTAACATTTTCAAAACTTTTTCAATCTTCACGCAATACATGAGCGTGAGCCATGGATATAGCACTATGGGTGGAATAGAAGGGTGGTTGTGGAGAAGACAAAAAAGGAGAAGATAGTCTCACATCAACTAGGCGTATCAACGGGCTATGGAGATGCACATCAATAGATATCAATGTGAGTGAGTAGGGATTGCCATGCAACGGATGCACTAGAGCTATAAGTATATGGAAGCTCAACAAAAGAAACTAAGTGGGTGTGCATCCAACTTGCTTGCTCACGAAGACCTAGGGTATTTTGAAGAAGCCCATCATTGGAATATACAAGCCAAGTTCTATAATGAAAATTCCCACTAGTATATGAAAGTGACAACATAGGAAACTCTCTACCATGAAGATCATGGTGCTACTTTGAAGCACAAGTGTGGTAAGAGGATAGTAGCATTGTCCCTTCTCTCTTTTTCTCTCTCTTTTTCTCTCTCTTTTTTTGTTATTATTATTATTATTATTATTATTATTATTATTATTTGGGTCTTTTCTCTTTTTTTATGGCCTCTTTTTTTTCTTTTTTTTCGTCCGGAGTCTCATCCCGACTTGTGGGGAAATCATAGTCTCCATCATCCTTTCCTCACTGGGACAATCCTCTAATAATGATGATCATCACAATTTTATTCACTTACAACTCATGAATTACAACTCGATACTTAGAACAAGATATGACTCTATATGAATGCCTCCGGCAGTGTACCGGGATGTGCAATGACTCATGAGTGACATGTATGAAAGAATTATGAACGGTGGCTTTGCCACAAATACAATGTCAACTACATGATCATGCAAAGCAATATGGCAATGATGGAGCGTGTCATAATAAACGGAACGATGGAAAGTTGCATGGCAATATATCTCGGAATGGCTATGGAAATGCCATGATAGGTAGGTATGGTGGCTGTTTTGAGGAAGATATATGATGGGTGTATGATACCAGCGAAAAGTGCGCGGTATTAGAGAGGCTAGCAATGGTGGAAGGGTGAGAGTGCGTATAATCCATGGACTCAACATTAGTCATAAAGAACTCATATACTTATTGCAAAAATCTACAAGTTATCAAAGCAAAGTATTACGCGCATGCTCCTGGGGGATAGATTGGTAGGAAAAGACCATCGCTCGTCCCCGACCGCCACTCATAAGGAAGACAATCAATAAATAAATCATGCTCCGACTTCATCACATAATGGTTCACCATACGTGCATGCTATGGGAATCACAAAATTTAACACAAGTATTTCTCAAATTCACAACTACTCAACTAGCATGACTCTAATATCACTACTTCCATATCTCAAAACAATCATCAAGCATCAAACTTCTCTTAGTATTTAACACACTCATAAGAAAGTTTTTACTATTTTTGAATACCTAGCATATTAAGATTATTTAAGCAAATTACCATGCTATTTAAGACTCTCAAAATAATATAAGTGAAGCATGAGAGTTCATCTATTTCTTCAAAATAAAACCACCACCGTGCTCTAAAAGATATAAGTGAAGTACTAGAGCAAATGATAGACTACTCCGAAAGATATAAGTGAAGATCAATGAGTAGTCGGATAATTATAAAACTATGTGAAGACTCTCCCATTTAATAAGATCTTGATACTTTATTCAAACAGCAAGCAAAACAAAATAAAATGACATTGCAAGGATAGCACAACTCATGTTAAGAAGCAAAAACTTAGGCTCAACCGATACTAACCGATAGTTGTTGAAGAAGAGAGGTGGGATGCCTACCGGGGCATCCCCAAGCTTAGATGCTTGAGACTTATTGAAATATTATCTTGGGGTGCCTTGGGCATTCTCAAGCTTGAACTTTTGTGTCTCCTTAATTCCTCTCATATCATGGTTTCTCTTTTATCAAAAGCTTCATTCACAACAAACTCAACAAGAACTCGTGAGATAGGTTAGTATAAACCAATGCAAAACCTTGTCATTTTCTACTGTAACAAATCACTGACATTATTATTCAACATTGCATACTAAATGCCTCTGCATATTTAATACTCCTATCCTTAAATAGAATCATTAAACAAGCAAACATATGCAAACAATGCAAACATAACAGCAATCTGCCAAAACAGTACAGCCTGTAAAGAATGCAAGAGTATCAATACTTCCCTGACTCCAAAAATTATGAACTAAAATTCCCACTGTAATAAATTTATCAGAGCTCAATATGCAAAAATAATCAACATTATACCACTCTCTGGCTTTTCTAGGGAATTTTTACAACAGCGGTAAACTTTCTATTTTCAAACAGCAACATGTATACTAGCAAAATAAGCATGGCAAAGGCTATCCTTGACATTTTTATTGGAACTAAAGATGCAAAACATTATTCTAAATAACAGAAAGAAAAAACTAACAAGACAAAATGACTCTCCAAGCAAAACACATATCATGTGGTGAATAAAAATATAGCTCCAAGTAAAGTTACCGATGAACGAAGACGAAAGAGGGGATGCCTTCCGGGGCATCCCCAAGCTTGGGCTTTTGGCTACTCTTGAATATTACCTTGGGGTTCCTTGGGCATCCCCAAGCTTAGGCTCTTTCAACTCCTTATTCCATAGTCCATCGAATCTTTACCCAAAACTTGAAAACTCCACAACACAAAACTCAACAGAAATCTCTTAAGCTCCGTTAGCGAAACAAAACAAAACACCACTTCAAGGTAATGTAATGAACTCATTCTTTATTTATATTGGTGTTAAACCTACTTTATTCCAACTTATCTATGGTTTATAAACTATTTTACTAGCCATAGATTCATCAAAATAAGCAAACAACACAATGAAAACAGAATCTGTCAAAAACAGAACAGTCTGTAGTAATCTGTAACTAACGCAAACTTATGGAACTCCAAAAAATCTAAACTAAATTGGTGGACCTGAGGAATTTGTCTAGTAATCATCTGCAAAAATAATCAACTAAATAGCACTTTCCAGTAAAAAGTTCTAGCTAATCTCGTGAGCGCTAAAGTTTCTGTTTTTTACAGCATGATCATAAAGACTTCACCGAAGTCTTCCCAAAGGTTCTACTTGGCACAAACACTAATTAAAACACAAAACCACATCTAAACATAAGATATATGGATTATTTATTACTAAAAAAAACCAAAAAGCAAGAAGCTAAAATAAAATTGGGTTGCCTCCCAACAAGCGCTATCGTTTAACTCCCCTAGCTAGGCATGATGATTTCAATGATGCTCACATAAGAGATAAGAATTGAAACATAAAGAGAGCATCATGAAGAATATGACTAGCACATTTAAGTCTAACCCACTTCCTATTCATAGGGATTTTGTGAGCAAACAACTTATGGGAACAATAATCAACTAGCATAGGAAGGCAAAACAAGCATAACTTCAAAATTTTAAGCACATAGAGAGGAAATTTGATATTATTGCAATTTCTACAAGCATATATTCCTCCCTCATAATAATTTTCAGTAGCATCATGAATGAATTCAACAATATAAACCAGCACCTAAAGCATTCTTTTCATGATCTACAAGCATAGAAAATTTACTACTCTCCACATAAGCAAATTTCTTCTCATTCGGGATAGTGGTGGGAGCAAACTCAACAAAATAATTATCATGAGAGGCATAATCAAATTGAAAACTAAAATCATGATGACAAGTTTCATGGTTATCATTATTCCTAATAGCATACAAGTCATCACAATAATCATCATAGATAGCAACTTTGTTCTCATAATCAATTGGAATCTCTTCCGAAATAGTGGAATCATCACTAAATAAAGTTGACACTCTTCCAAATCCACTTTCATATTCATCACAATAAAATTCAACATCCTCCAAAATAGTGGGATCACTACTTACTAAAGTTTACACTCTTCCAAACCCACTTTCATCAATATAATCATCATAAATAGGAGGCATGCTATCGTCAAAATAAATTTGCTCATCAAAACTTGGGGGAAAAAATATCACACTCATCTAACATAGCTTCCCCAAGCTTGTGGCTTTGCATATCATTAGCATCATGGATATTCAAGGAATTCATACTAACAACATTGCGATCATGCTCATCATTCAAAAATTTAGTGCCAAACATTCTAATGCATTCTTCCTCTAGCAATTGAGCACAATTATCGGAATCCTTATTCTCACGAAAGATATTAAAAAGGTGAAGCGTGTGAGACAAACTTAACTCCATTTTTTGTAGTTTTCTTTTATAGACAAAACTAGTGATAAAACAAGAAACAAAAAGAATCGATTGCAAGATCTAAAGATATACCTTCAAGCACTCACCTCCCCGGCAACGGCGCCAGAAAAGAGCTTGATTGAAGGGGTGTGAGTGAGTGCCCTTTACCTAGCCTCCCGACAGCGCCCGGAAAAAGAGCTTGATGTCTACTACACAACCTTCTTCTTGTAGACGTTGTTGGGCATGCAAGTGCACAGGTTTGTAGGACAGTAGCAAATTTCCCTCAAGTGGATGACCTAAGGTTTATCAATCCGTAGGAGGCGAGGGATGAAGATGGTATCTCTCAAGCAACCCTGCAACCAAATAACAAAGAGTCTCTTGTGTCCCCAACACACCCAATACAATGGTAAATTGTATAGGTGCACTAGTTCGGCAAAGAGATGGTGATACAAGTGCAATATGGATAGTAGATATAGGTTTTTGTAATCTGAAAATATAAAAATAGCAAGGTAACTAATGATAAAAGTGAGCGTAAACGGTATTGCAATGATAGGAAACAAGGCCTAGGGTTCATACTTTCACTAGTGCAAGTTCTCTCAACAATAATAACATAGATAGATCATATAACAATCCCTCAACATGCAACAAAGAGTCACTCCAAAGCCACTAATAGCGAAGAACAAACGTAGAGATTATGGTAGGTGCGAAACCACCTCAAAGCTATTCTTTCGGATCGATCTATAAAAGAGTTCGTACTAGAATAACACCTTAAGACACAAATCAACCAAAACCCTAATGTCACCTAGATACTCCATTGTAACCTCAAGTATCCGTGGACATGATTATACGATATGCATCACACAATCTCAGATTCATCCAACCAACACAAAGTACTTCAAAGAGTGCCCCAAAGTTTCTACCGGAGAGTCGTGAACGTGTGCCAACCCCCATGCATAGGTTCATGGGCGGAACCCATAAGTTGGTCACCAAAACATACATCAAGTGGCACATGATATCCCATTGTCACCACAGATAAACACGGCAAGACATACATCAAGTGTTCTCATAAAAGACTCAATGTGATAAGATAACTTCAAAGGGGAAACTCAATTCATCACAAGAGAGTAGAGGGGGAGAAACATCATAAGATCCAACTACAATAGCAAAGCTCGGGATACATCAAGATCGTGCCATAGAGGGAACACGAGAGAGAACACGAGAGAGAGAGAGAGAGAGAGAGAGAGAGAGAGAGAGATCAAACACATAGCTACTGGTACATACCCTCAGCCCCGAGGGTAAACTACTCCATCCTCATCATGGGGAGCGCCGGGATGATGAAGATGGCCACCGGTGATGGGTTCCCCCTCCGGCAGGGTGCCGGAACGGACTCCCGAGAGGTTTTTGTGGCTACAGAGGCTTGCGACGGTGGAACTCCCGATCTATCTTCTCCGTGGATGTTTTAGGGTACGTGGGACTATATAGGCGAAAGAAGTCGGTCGGGGGAGCCTCGAGGGGCCCACAAGACAGGGAGGCGCGCCTAGTAGGGGGGGGGCGCCCTCCTATCTCGTGGAGTCCTCGGGGATCTTCTGACGTGAGCTCCAATTCTCCAGGATCATATTCTTCCAAAAAATCACGCTGCCGAAGGTTTCATTCCGTTTGGACTCCGTTTGATATTCCTTTCCTTCGAAATACTGAAACAGGCAATAAAACAACAATATGGGCTGGGCCTCCGGTTAATAGGTTAGTCCCAAAAGTAATATAAAAGTGTATAATAAAGCCCATAATCATTCAAAACAGGTAATATAATAGCATGGAACAATCAAAAATTATAGATACGTTGGAGACGTATCATGCCTCTACTTGACTAGCTCGTTAATCAAAGATGGTTAAGTTTCCTAACCATAGACCATGTGTTGTCATTTGATGAATGGGATCACATCATTAGAGAATGATGTGATGGACAAGACCCATCCGTTAGCTTAGCATTAATGAACGTTTAGTTTTACTGCTATTGCTTTCATCATGACTTATACATGTTCCTCTGACTATGAGATTATGCAACTCCCGAGTACCGGAGGAACACTTTGTGTGCTATCAAACGTCACAACGTAACTGGGTGATTATAAAGATGCTCTACAGGTGTCTTCGATGGTGTTTGTTGGGTTGGCACAGATCAAGAACAGGATTTGTCACTCCGTGTATCGGAGAGGTATCTCTGGGCCCTCTCGGTAATGCTCATCACTATAAGCCTTGCGAGCAATGTGACTAATGAGTTAGTTGCGGGATGATGCATTACGGAACGAGTAAAGAGACTTGATGGTAACGACATTGAACTAGGTATGATGATACTGACGATCGAATCTCGGGCAAGTAGCATACCGATGACAAAGGGAACAACATATGTTGTTATGCGGTTTGACCGATAAAGATCTTCGTAGAATATGTAGGAGCCAATATGAGCATCCAGGTTCCGCTATTGGTTACTGACCGGAGATGTGTCTCGGTCATGTCTACATAGTTCTCGAACCCGTAGGGTTCGCACGCTTAACGTTCGATGACGATTTGTATTATGAGTTATGTGATTTGATGACTGAAGTTTGTTCAGAGTCCCTGATGAGATCACGGACATGACGAGGAGTCTCGAAATGGTCGAGAGGTAAAGATTCATATATTGGAAGGTTGCATTCGGACATCGGAATGGTTTCGAGTGATTCAGGCATTTTTTCAGAGTACCGGGAGGTTACCGGAACCCCCCGGGGAAGATATGGGCCTTATGGGCCATAAGAGGGAGGCTAACCAGCCCACAAGGGGCTGGTGCGCCCCCCACAAGGGATGAGTCCGAATTGGACTTAGGAAGGGGGCGCCACCCCCCCCCCCCCTTTCCTTCTCCTACTCCCTCTCCTTCCCCTTTTCCCCCTCCAGTAGAAGGAAAAAAGGGTTGGGGCCGAATCCTACTAGGACCGGAGTCCTAGTAGGACTCCCCTCTCCCTGGTGCGCCCCTTGTTGGCCGGACTCCTCCTCCCCTCCGTTATATACGGGGGCAGGGGGCACCCCAAAGACAGAACAAGTTATTGTCTTAGCCGTGTGCGGTGCCCCCTCCACATATTTTCACCTCGGTCATATCGTTGTAGTGCTTAGGCGAAGCCCTGCGTCGGTAACTTCATCATCACCGTCAACACGCCATCATGCTGACGAAACTCTCCCTCGGCCTCATCTGGATCTAGAGTTCAAGGGACGTCACTGAGCTGAACGTGTGCAGATCGCGGAGGTGCCGTGCGTTTAGTACTTGATCGGTTGGATCGCGAAGACGTTCGACTACATCAACCGTGTTACTTAACGCTTCTGCTTTCGGTCTACGAGGGTACATAGACACACTCTCCCCTCTCATTGCTATGCATCTCCTAGATAGATCTTGCGTGATCATAGGAATTTTTTTGAAATACTGTGTTCCCCAACAGTGGCATCAGAGCCAGGTCTATGCGTAGATGTTATATGCACGAGTAGAACACAAAGAGTTGTGGGCAATAATAGTCATACTGCTTACCAGCATGTCATACTTTGATTCAGCGGTATTGTTGGATGAAGCGGCCCAGACCGACATTACATGACCGCGTTCATGAGACTGGTTCTACCGCCATGCTTCGCACACAGGTGGCTAGTGGGTGTCTGTTTCTCCAACTTTAGTTGAATCGAGTGTGACTACTCCCGGTCCTTTTTGAAGGTTAAAGCAACACACTTGATGAAAAACCGTTGTGGTTTTTGATGCGTAGGTAAGAACGGTTCTTGCTAAGCCCGTAGTAGCCACGTAAAATTTGCAACAACAAGAAGAGGATGTCTAACTTGTTTTTGCAGGGCATGTTGTGATGTGATATGGTCAAGACGTGATGATATATAAATTGTTGTATGAGATGATCATGTTTTGTAACAGTTATCGGCAATTGGCAGGAGCCTTATGGTTGTCGCTTTACTGTATGAAATGCAATCGCCATGTAATTGCTTTACTTTATCACTAAGCGGTAGCGATAGTCGTGATATCAATAGTTGGCGAGACGACAACGGTGCTTCGATGGAGATCAAGGTGTCAAGCCGGTGACGATGGGGATCATGACGGTGCTTTGTAGATGAAGATCAAAGGCACAAGATGATGATGGCCATATCATATCACCTATATTGATTGCATGTGATGTTTATCCTTTATGCATCTAATTTTGCTTAGTTCGGCGGTAGCATTATAAGATGATCTCTCACTAAATTTCAAGGTATAAGTTTTCTCCCTGAGTATGCATCATTGCGACAGTTCGTCGTGCCGAGACACCACATGATGATCGGGTGTCATAAGCTCTATGTTCACATACAACGGGTGCAAGCCAGTTTTGCACACGCAGAATACTCGGGTTAAACTTGACAAGCCTAGCATATGCAGATATGGCCTCGGAACACGGAGACCGAGATGTCGAGCGTGAATCATATAGTAGATATGATCAACATAGTGATGTTCACCATTGAAAACTACTCCATCTCATGTGATGATCGGACATGGTTTAGTTGATTTGGATCACGTGATCACTTAGATGATTAGAGGGATGTCTATCTAAGTGGGAGTTCTTAAGTAATATGATTAATTGAACTTTAATTTATCATGAACTTAGTATCTGATAGTATTTTGCATGTCTATGTTGTTGTAGATCAATAGCCCGTGCTACTGTTCATTTGAATTTTAATGTGTTTCTAGAGAAAGCTAAGTTGAAAGATGATGGTAGCAACTACACAAACTGGATCCGTAACTTGAGGATTATACTCATTGCTGCACAGAAGAATTACGTCCTGGAAGCACCGCTAGGTGTACCACCTGCTCCGGCAACTGCAGACATTGTGAGTGCCTGGCAGTCGTGTGTTGATGAATACTCGATAGTTCAGTGTGCCATGTTCTACGGCTTAGAACCGGGACTTCAACGACATTTTGAACGTCATGGAGCATATGAGATGTTTCAGGAGTTGAAGTTAATATTTCAAGAAAATGCCCGGATTGAGAGATATGAAGTCTCCAATAAGTTCTAGAGCTGCAAAATGGAGGAGAATAGTTTTGTCAGTGAACATATACTCAGAATGTCTGGGTACCAGAACCACTTGACTCACCTGGGAGTTAATCTTCCTGATGATAGTGTCATTGACAGAGTTCTTCAATCACTGCCACCAAGCTACAAGAGCTTCGTGATGAACTATAATATGCAAGGGATGGATAGGACAATTCCCGAGCTCTTCGCAATGCTAAAGGCTGCGGAGGTAGAAATCAAGAATGAGCATAAAGTGTTGATGGTCAACAAGACCACTAGTTTCAAGAAGAAGGGCAAAGGGAAGAAGGGGAACTTCAAGAAGAACGGCAAGCAAGTTGCTGCTCAAGTGAAGAAGCCAAAGTCTAGACCTAAGCCTGAGACTGAGTGCTTCTAATGCAAAGGGAATGGTCACTGGAAGCGGAACTGTCCCAAATACTTGGCGGATAAGAAGGATGATAAAGTGAACAAAAGTATATATGATATACATGTTATTGATATGTACTTTACTAGTGTTCATAGTAGCCCCTGGGTATTTGATACTGGTTCAGTTGCTATGATTAGTAACTCGAAACAGGAGTTACAAAATGAACAAAGACTAGTTGAGGGCAAGGTGACGATGTGTGTTGGAAGTGATTCCAAGGTTGATAAGATCACCATCGCACATTCCCTTTACCTTCGGGATCAGTGTTGAACCTAAAATAAATGTTATTTGGTGTTTGAGTTGAGCATAATATGATTGGATCATGTTTATTGCAATACGGTTATTCATTTAAGTCAAAGAATAATTGTTATTCTATTTACATGAATAAAACCTTTTGTGGTCATACACCCAAGGTGAATGGTTTATTGAATCCCGATCGTAGTGATACACATATTCATAATATTGATGCCAAAAGATGCAAAGTTGATAATGATAGTGCAACATATTTGTGGCACTGCTGTTTAGGTCATATTGGTGTAAAGCGCATGAAGAAACTCCATGCTGAGGGGCTTTTGGAATCACTTGATGCTTGCGAACCATGCCTCATGGGCAAGATGACTAAGACTCCGTTCTCCGGAACAATGGAGCGAGCAACTGACTTATTGGAAATAATACATACTGATGTATGCGATCCGATGAGTGCTGAGGCTCGCGGCGGGTATCGTTATTTTCTGACCTTCACAGATGATTTGAGCAGATATGGGTATATCTACTTGTGAAACATTTGAAAAGTTCAAGGAATTTCAGAGTGAAGTAGAAAATCATCATAATAAGAAAATAAAGTTTCTACGATCTGATAGCAGAGACGAATATTTAAGTTACGAGTTTGGTATTTATATGAAACAATGTGAAATAGTTTCGCAACTCACGCCATTTGGAACACCACAGTGTAATGGTGTGTTCGAACGTCATAAGCGCACTTTATTAGATATGGTGCGATCTATGATGTCTCTTACCGATTTACCACTATCGTTTTGGGGTTATGCATTAGAGACAGCTGCATTCACATTAAATAGGGCACCATCTAAATCCGTTGAGGCGACGCCATATGAACTGTGGTTTGGCAAGAAACCTAAGCTGTCATTTCTTAAAGTTTGGGGTTGCGATGCTTATGTGAGAAATCTTCAACCTGATAAGCTCAAACCCAAATCAGAGAAATGCGTCTTCATAGGATACCCAAAGGAGACTGTTGGGTACACCTTCTATCACAGATCCGAAAGTAAGATATTCGTTGCTTAGAATGGATCCTTTCTAGAGAAGGAGTTTCTCTCGAAAGAAGTGAGTGGGAGGAAAGTAGAACATGATGAGGTAATTGTACCTTCTCTCGAGTTGGAAAGTAGTTCATCACAGAAATCAGTTCCGATGATGCCTACACCAATTAGTGAGGAAGTCAATGATGATGATCATGAAACTTCAGATCAAGTTACAACCGAACCTTCTAGGTCAACCAGAGTACATTCCCACCAGAGTGGTACGGTAATCATGTTCTGGTAGTCATGTTACTAGACCATGACGAACCTCCGAACTATGAGGAAGAGATGATGAACCCAGATTCCGCAAAATGGCTTGAGGCCATGAAATCCGAGGTGGGATCCATATATGAGAACAAAGTGTGGACTTTGGTTGACTTGCCTAGTGATCGGCAAAGCCATCGAGAATAAATGGATCTTCAAGAGGAAGACGCTGATAGTAGTGTTACTATCTAGAAAGCTCGAATTTTCGCAAAAAGATTTCGACAAGTTCAAGGTGTTGACTACGATGAGATTTTCTCATTCGTAGCGATGCTTAAGTCTGTCCGAATCATGTTAGCAATCGCCACATTTCATGAAATCTGGCAAATGGATGTCAAAACTACATTCCTTAATGGTTTTCTTAAAGAAGAGTTGTATATGATGCAACAAGAAGGTTTTGTCAATCCTAAAGGTGCTAACAAAGTGTGCAAGCTCCAACGATCCATCTATGGACTTGGTGCAAGCATCTCGGAGTTGGAATATACGCTTTGATGAGTTAATCAAAGCATATAGTTTTATCTGAGACTTGCGGTGAAGCATGTATTTACAAGAAAGTGAGTGGGAGCACTACAGCATTTCTGATAAGTGTATGTGAATGACATATTGTTGATCGGAAATAATGTAGAATTTTCTGGAAAGCATAAAGGAGTGTTTTAAAGGAGTTTTTCAAATAAAGACCTCGGTGAAGCTGCTTACATATTGAGCATCAAGATCTATAGAAGATAGATCAAGACGCTTGATAAATTTTTTCAATGAGTACATACGTTGACAAGTTTTTGAAGAAGTTCAAAATGGAACAGTCAAAGAAGGAGTTCTTGCCTGTGTTGCAAGGTGTGAAGTTGAGTAAAGACTCAAACCCGACCACTGCAGAAAATAGAAAGAGAATGAAAAGTCATTCCCTATGCCTCAGTCATAGGTTCTATAAAGTATGCTATGCTGTGTACCACACCTATTATGTACCTCACCATGAGTTTGGCAAAAGGGTACAATAGTGATCCAGGAGTAGATCACTGGACAGCGGTCAAAATTATCCTTAGTGGAATAAGGAAATGTTTCTCGGTTACGGAGGTGACAAAGAGTTAAATGCGTAAAGAGTTACGTCGATGCAAGCTTTGACACCAATCTGGATGACTCTAAGTCTCGATCTAAATACATATTGAAAGTGGGAGCAATTAGCTAGAGTAGCTCCGTACAGAGTATTGTAGACATAGAAATTTGCAAAATACATACGGATCTGAATGTTGCAGACCCATAGACTAAAATTTCTCTCACAGGCAAAACATGACCATACCTTATTACTCTTGGGTGTTAATCACATAGCGATATAAACTAGATTATTGACTCTAGTAAACCTTTTGAGTGTTGGCCACATGGTGATGTGAACTAGATTATTGACTCTAGTAAACCTTTTGAGCTTATCACGTTGAAGCTTTTTCACATAAGCATCGTAGCCCCAAACTTTGAGAAATGACGGCTTAGGTTTCTTGCCAAACCACAGTTCATATGGTGTCGTCTCAATGGATTTAGATGGTGCCCTATTTAACGTGAATGCAGCCGTCTCTAAAGCATAACCCCAAAACGATAGCGGTAAATCAGTAATAGACATCATAGATCGCACCATATATCTAATAAAGTACGGCTACGATGTTCGGGCACACCATTACGATGTGGTGTTCCAGGTGGCGTGAGTTGCGAAACTATTCCACATTGTTTCAAATGAAGACCAAACTCATAACTCAAATATTCATCTCCACGATCAGATCGTAGAAACTTTAATTTCTTGTTACAATGATTTTCCACTTAACTCTGAAATTCTTTGAACTTTTCAAATGTTTCAGACTTATGTTTCATTAAGTAGACATACCCATATCTGCTCAAATCATCTGTGAAGGTTAGAAAATAACGATACCTGCCACGAGCCTCAACACTCATCGGACCGCATACATCAGTATGTATTATTTCCAACAAGTCAGTTGCTCGCTCCGTTGTTCCGGAGAACAGAGTCTTAGTCATCTTGCCCATGAGGCATGGTTCGCAAGCATCAAGTGATTCATAATCAAGTGATTCCAAAAGCCCATTAGCATGGAGTTTCTTCATGCGCTTTACACCAATATGACCTAAACGGCAGTGCCACAAATAAGTTGCACTATCATTATTAACTTTGCATCTTTTGGCTTCAATATTATGAATATGTGTATCACTACAATCAAGATTCAACAGAAATAGACCACTCATCAAGGGTGCATGACCATAAAAGATATTACTCATATAAATAGAAAAACCATTATTCTCTGATTTAAATGAATAACCGTCTCGCATCAAACAAGATCCAGATATAATGTTCATGCTCAACGCTGGCACCAAATAACAATTATTCAGGTCTAAAACTAATCCCGACGGTAGATGTAGAGGTAGCGTGCCGACGGCGACCACATCGACTTTGAAACCATTTCCCACGCGCATCGTCACCTCGTCCTTAGCCAATCTTCGTTTAATCCGTAGCCCTGTTTTGAGTTGCTAATATGAGCAATGTAACCGTATCAAATACCCAGGCGCTACTACGAGCGTTAGTAAGGTACACATCGATAACATGTATATCAAATATACCTTTCACTTTGCCATCCTTCTTATCCGCCAAATACTTGGGGCAGTTCCGCTTCCAGTGACCAGTTCCTTTGGAGTAGAAGCACTCCATCTCAGGCTTAGGTCCATACTTGGGCTTCTTCCCTTGAGCAACAACTTGCTTGCCGTTCTTCTTGAAGTTCCCCTTCTTCCCTTTGCCCTTTTTCTTGAAACAAGTGGTCTTGTTAACCATCAACACTTGATGCTCCTTCTTGATTTCTACCTCCGCAGCCTTTAGCTTTGCGAAAAGCTCGGGAATTGTATTTTCCATCCCTTGCATATTATAGTTTATCAAGAAGCCTTTATAGCTTGGTGGTAGTGATTGAAGAACTCTGTCAATGACACGATCATCAAGAAGATTAACTCCCAGCTGAGCCAAGTGGTTATGGTACCCAGACATTCTGAGTATGTGTTCATTGACAGAACTATTCTCCTCCATCTTGCAGCTATAGAACTTGTTGGAGACTTCATATCTCTCAACTCGGGCATTTGCTTGAAATATTAACTTCGACTCCTGGAACATCTCATATGCTCCATGACGTTCAAAACGTCTTTGAAGTCCCGATTATAAGTCGTAAAGCATGGCACACTGAACTATCAAGTAGTCATCAACACACGACTGCCAGGCATTCACAATGTCTGCAGTTACTGGCGCAGGTCATACACCTAGCGGTGCTTCCAGGACGTAATTCTTCTGTGCAGCAATGAGGATAATCCTCAAGTTACGAACCCAGTCCGTGTAGTTACTACCATCATCTTTCAACTTAGCTTTCTCTAGGAACGCCTTAAAATTTAAGGGAACGGTAGCACGGGCCACTGATCCACAACAACATAGACATGCAAAAACTATCAGGTACTAAGTTCATGATAAATTAAAGTTCAATTAGTCATAATACTAAAGAACTCCCACTTAGATAGACATCCCTCTAGTCATCTAAATGATCACGTGATCCATATCAACTAAACCATGTCCGATCATCATGTGAGATGGAGTAGTTTTCAATGGTGAACATCTCTATGTTGATCATATCTACTATATGATTCACGTTCGACCTTTCGGTCTTAGTGTTCCGAGGCCATATTTGCATATCCTAGGCTTGTCAAGTTTAACCCGAGTATTCTGCGCGTGCAAAACTGGCTTGCACCCGTTGTATGTGAACGTAGAGCTTATCACACCCGATCATCAAGTGGTGTCTCGGCACGACGAACTGTAGCAATGGTGCATACTCAGGGAGAACACTTATACCTTGAAATTTAGTGAGGGATCATCTTATAATGCTACCGCCATACTAAGCAAAATAAGATGCATAAAAGATAAACATCACATGCGATCAAAATATGTGACATGATATGGCCATCATCATCTTGTGCCTTTGATCTCCATATCCAAAGCACCGTCATGATCTCCACATCACCGGCTTGACACCTTGATCTACATCTTAGCATCGTCGTCGTCTCGCCAACTATTGCTTCTACGACTATCGCTACCGCTTAGTGATAAAGTAAAGCAATTACATGGCGACTGCATTTCATACAATAAAGCGACAACCATAAGGCTACTGCCAGTTGCCTATAACTTTTACAAAACATGATCATCTGATACAACAATTTATATCTCATCACGTCTTGAGCATATCACATCACAACATGCCCTGCAAAAACAAGTTAGATGTCCTCTACTTTGTTGTTGCAAGTTTTACGTGGCTGCTACGGGCTTCTAGCAAGAACCGTTCTTACGTACGCATCAAAACCATAATGATTTTTCGTCAAGTGTGTTGTTTTAACCTTCAACAAGGACCGGCCGTAGTCAAACTCGATTTAACTAAAGTTGGAGAAACAGACACCCGCTAGTCACCTGTGTGCGAAGCACGTAGGTAGAACCAGTATCATGAATGCGGTCATGTAATGTCGGTCCGCCGCTTCATCCAACAATAGCGCTGAATCAAAGTAAGACATTGGTGGTAAGCAGTATGACTTGTCGCCCACAACTCATTGTGTTCTACTCGTGCATATAACATCTACACATAGACCTGGCTCGGATGCCACTGTTCGGGAACGTAGTAATTCAAAAAAATTCCTACGATCATGCAAGATCTATCTAGGAGAAGCATAGTAACGAGCGGGGAGAGTGTGTCCACATACCCTCATAGACCGAAAACGAAAGCATTTAATAACGCGGTTGATGTAGTCGAACGTCTTTACGATCCAACCGATCCAAGTACCGAACGTACGGCACCTCCGTGTTCAAAGACATCGCTCAAAGACGATGACGTCCCTCGAGCTCTTGATCCGGTAGAGGGTCGAGGGAGAGTTCCGTCAGCATGATAGTGTGGCACCAATAATGATGAAATTACCGGCGCAGGGCGTCACCTAATCACTACGAAGATATGACTGAGGTGTTAAACTGTGGAGGGGGCACCGCACACGGCTAAGAGATTGTCTGTTGTGCCGGGTGCCCCTCCCCCGCCTCCGTATATAAAGGAGGGAGGGAGAGAGGCCGGCCCCCTAGGGGTGCGCCAATTGTGGGGATTCCTACTAGGACTCCCAAGTCCTAATAGGATTCCCCTTTCCTTTCTGGAGTAGGAGAGAGGGAAAGAGAAAGGGAGTAGGAAAGGGCAAGGGGGGCGCCGCCCCCTCCCCTAGTCCAACTCGGACTCCATGGGGGGGCACCACCTCCCCTTGGCCTGCCTCCTCTTCACCACTAAAGCCCACTAAGGCCCAATACTTCCCCGTTGGGGGGGGGGGGGGTCCGGTAACCTCCCGGTACTCCGAAAAATACCCGAATCACTCCGAAACCATTCCGGTGTCTGAATATAACCTTCCAATATATCAATCTTTACCTCTCGACCATTTCGAGACTCCTCGTCATGTCTGTGATCTCATCCGGGACTCCGAACAATCTTTGGTCATCAAATCACATAACTCATAATACAAATCGTCATCGAACGTTAAGCGTGCGGACCCTATGGGTTCGAGAACTATGTAGACATGACCGAGACACATCTACGGTCAATAACCAATAGCGGAACCTGGATTCTCATATTGGCTCCTACATATTCTACGAAGATCTTTATCGGTCAAATCGCATAATAACATACGTTGTTCCCTTTGTCATCGGTATGTTAGTTGCCCGAGATTCGATCGTCGGTATCATCATACCTAGTTCAATCTCATTACCGGCAAGTCTCTTTACTCGTTCCATAATGCATCATCGCGCAACTAACTCATTAGTCACATTGCTTGCAAGGCTTATAGTGATGTGCATTACCGAGAGGGCCCAGAGATACCTCTTCGATACATGGAGTGACAAATCCTAATCTTGATCTATGTCAACCCAACAAACACCTTCGGAGACACCTGTAGAGCATCTTTATAATCACCCAGTTACGTTGTGAAGTTTGATAGCACACAAGGTGTTCCTCCGGTATTCGGGAGTTGCATAATCTCATAGTCAGAGGAACATGTATAAGTCATGAAGAAAGCAATAGCAATAAAACTAAACGATCATTATGCTAAGCTAACGGATGGGTCTTGTCCATCACATCATTCTCTAATGATGTGATCCCGTTCATCAAATGACAACACATGTCTATGGCTAGGAAACTTAACCATCTTTGATTAACGAGCTAGTCAAGTAGAGGCATACTAGGGACACTCTGTTTGTCTATGTATTCACACATGTACTAAGTTTCCGGTTAATACAATTCTAGCATGAATAATAAACATTTATCATGATATAAGGAAATATAAATAACAACTTTATTATTCCTCTAGGGCATATTTCCTTCACGAGGATGCATGTCTCCTCGCATGGGTCTACCGCCGCTCCCTCACGACGGCGGAGACGGACGCTCGCCGCCTCCGGCGGAAGAACGGCATGGCGGTCCGGATTGCTATTGAGCAGTCGGAACACGAGGCGAAGGAGGCAGTGGCGGAGAAGGCTCGGGTCGCCAGGTTGAAGCGCGAGTAGGACAGGGCGGTCCATCGGATGAAGGGGCTCATCGTCCTCTCCGACTTCGACTCCGACGACGGCGACAACTGCACCTCCTTGTCGGAAGACCAAGACCCTCCACCAGCTACGGACACCTACACCTACGCCGGCGACCGGAAGGGCAAAGGCCCTGCGGGGAAGTTGTGATTCCAGCCCCCCTCCCCCCTCCTCTTCAATGTTTATGTCGTTTTTAGTTGTAGAAGTTTAAGAACTTGTCCGGGGATGAACTATAATCTTTTGGATGTGGTGAAGTATGTTAATGTACGTTTGCAGCCAATCTTGTGTTTCTTTGCCTGCGATTTTTGTTGTCCATCGTTTGATGTTTGCATGTGTAGTATGGATATAATACGCCGGATATCAGCGGATGCATAGTAGCAAATATGAAACGTGTCCTGTTAGCCCGTGGATGCGCCCGGACGCGTCCGCATGTCTTTAAGGGGCCGGATTTGGCGATCACGGCTGTAGATGCTCCAAGTAGATTTTTTAAAGGGCGATGCTAGGCGCCGGCGCACTGGCCGAATAGTTTCGGCCGGTCCAGCCCTAGCCGTTCGATGCGCACGATTAGGAGCCGTTCGATCCCCGCGTTGACTTCCCCTCTCTTTCTTCCTCTCCTCTCCCGGCCGCTAGCCGTCACCCCGTCACCTGGACCTCCTCTCTCCGCCGCCCCCGCTACTGGATGCTGCCCTCGCCACCGGTCGCCGCGCTCACCACCGGACGCCGCGCTTGCCGCCGGTCTCCGCCGTGTTCTCTCATGTTTCTCGTCGGGATCCACATGCAGCAAAAACTTCGCCCGTGGGTTGCAGCTCCCCTCGCTGGTGATGGTCGCGGCTCCGGCAACGCCGATCGCGGTTGCGACTCCGGCAGCTTGCGATCGCGCCTCGCTGCTTTCGCGATCCAGCGCCCGCGGACTTCGATTAAAGGTTGTAGCAAAATTCATCAACGGTGGCAGCAAAAATACCGCCGGTTGAAGCTTTTTCAACTGTTGATTTCGGTTGTAGCAAAACTCGGCGCCAATGGTAGCACGGCAAAATGCAGGTTGTAGCAAAAGCGGGCGCGGTTGCAGCTTACGGTCGTAGGTTGCGATTATCTGGCGTCGTCGGCCACAAGTTTGCCGTCGTTGGTTGCAACACGTCGGTCCGATAGTTGTAGCTTTTTGTTGCCGGTCGTACCTTTTCGCGGCGTGGGTTGCAACTTTTCCGATCTCCCGATTGCGCTTGTTTGTCGTCATCGGCCAAACTACACCGCTGAAAGATTGTAGCAAATAGAGACGCCGGATGTAGCAAAAAAATGATATAGTTGTAGCAAAAACCAGCTATGTTTCCAACTCGTTTATCGGTTGCAGCAAAAAACAGCTATGGTTCCAGCTCTGGATTTCGCCAGTTGAAGCAAAACAAAATGATGGCTCCAGCATCGTTGTCCGCTTGTTGGCGACGCAACCTTCACCGTGGGTCATCCATGGAGGTTAAATCGGCGGCTCGGCATGGTGCCCCGGCGCGGTCCCGACACCTCCGTCGCGGCGCCCGTCTGATCCATAGCAGCTCGTTGGAGCCCGATCGCGATCCGCCCGAGCTTGTAAGCCATGGCATACGACCTTGAGCTCGCATGAGCCATGGCAAGATGGGAGCAACACCCCCATGGAGGAGGTGCGGTTGTGGAGTGCGAAGGAGGATCGCCGGAGCTGCTGGTGCTATGGCGGAGGAGGCAAGGCGGAAGCGAGGTCACGGCATGAGAAAGAAGAAGTGGATGCGAGGCGTTGGGGAGAGGATAAGGTACACGTGTTCACTTCACGGTGGCTAAGCGCCCGGTGACGGCAAGTGGCCGGCAGAGCGTTCCGCCGGCGCACCGCGCGTAAGAAGAAGTGGATGCGGGCGTTAGGTTTTGGATTTATAGATCGTGGTGTGTTGTTGGGGTGGTGGGAGCGGCGCCCGGACGAATAAATCTGTCTCAACCCCAATCCCACACCGGCGATGTCTTTCATGGCGGCGTCTCGGAGTTTATGGCATTGTGTCTCTGTCGATCCCTCAGATCGACGGCGTTAGGGTTCATGGATGGTGTTGACGAGGCGGCGGCAGCGACTCCATCAGGTGTCTCTCCTTCTGCTCTGTCCCCGTTGCTGTGGCGTTGTCTCCGACGTCATGGTGGAGCAGGGAGGTTTTGTCGTTTAGGAGATGCCAGCGGTGATTGTCTCACGCAAGTGGCAATTTGAAAGATGGAGTATCTTATGTTGGGTCTGTGGTTGAAGGCGGGCAGTTCTAGTTTCCTTCTCCGACGTCGTCGTCATGCAAGGGTGTCAGTTCTGAAGTTCGATGGCGTGTCCGGGGATATGTTGCCCCAGTCTGATTCTTTCAACGGCTATGATTTTGCTTTTGGCAAACTACTTTGAAGGTCCGTAAAGCTGCTGATCAGCGATGGAGCCGCGTCGAGCTTGGGCTTTTTACTCTTTGGTGGCCGCTTCGATGGTGTCAAAGGAAAGGGACAAACGCTGGTATTTTACATAGGATTTTTCTATCTTTTCAATCATGTATGGTCGGTGCTTACGTGGCTTGTAACTTGATTTTTATTCTATATAAATGAGACACGTATTACGATGAAAAAAAAAACCCACACACAAGCGTACGCGTTCACGCAGAGAAGTGTACCCGATGGGGACATGCATTTCTCCCTGTCAAATCACAGTTAATACATGCAGTACTCCAACTTTGTTTAGCCTCCTGATGAAAGCGCACCGTTAATTAATCCGGGAGCTTCTGTGTACGTGTGCTACTGCGAGGACACCTCTGAGGACCAATTAATGCGCCATATCCCTGTGGGGCCGGCCAGGCCATTCATTCGTCGTTGTGGCCATGTGAGGCATGGCCCACAGCATACACCTCACATACGAACAGTACGATTATGATGGAGCAACAGCAGCTTAAGAGATTCTGTTAATAGATGGCTTGAGCATGATGGCCCGTTAATTCCTCACCTTAAACTGTGCCGTTAATTAACTAATAACCCGCTAAGGATCGTATTCACGATCGAAGTCGTGATACCTCGGCAATACCTGGCATGCATGCGCAGCTAACTGCAGGACCGCAACATATGCTAGCACCAAACCAAGCTTTCACATCAGACATACATAAGCTGTACACAATACGTAAGGTATACGTATGTACCACCCCATAAAACAACCAGTTCCTTAACCACCCGGGGGAAAAGAAGCTATCTAATCTAGTGCTAGCTAGTTTGCTTGCAAAGTTGAAGCCTGGACCCTCGAAAGCCAACCAACACCTAAGAACAGTTAAGCTGATATCAGATACATTTTATTATCATTTCTCTCTTGCTTTTGTTGATTTGTATGTTTTTTTTATTAGTGCTAGTCTGTCATTCTCTCGGGCTGCCTGGCATGTCTTGGCTCTTGGGCTTGAGAATCATCATCGTCGGGCAGACGTTAGCTTAGATTTGGGATTGTTCCTTTTCTGGTTGTACCCATAGATCAGGATAGCATATCTTATATTGTATATAATGTCTTTTCAACTAGTCCAGCTGATGCATGAAATGATTCATCAGGGCCCCTCCTCGCTAGACTAGATACAAAGGCCACCTTTTAGTTGGGGCCTATATATTATCAGCGCTGTATGAGTTATGGGATCTCAATTATTGGTTCTTTATATAATTATATAGTATTTGCATTCTGCTTGTGACAGAATATCTGTGAATTTTCAAGTGGCTGTTTGCTCTTTCATTTTAGTTTGGCTCAACAAATTTCACTTTTTTTAGTGGAACAAATTTTGGTGGCTAGGGGCATTTCCGCGCAGGTGGGCTTGCGTCCAGAGTATATGGCCAGGCCCGCGGCTTGACGTGTGTGCGCGTGGCAGCAGATTGGTAAGCGACACTGCGACAAGGGGCCCAAAATGGCCGAAGACTGGGAAAAAGAAGCAGCATTAGTGGGTTGGGCTTTAGTGGGTCTGCCTAGTGCTGCACAAGTGAGACTGGGAAAAAGAAGCAGCATTATGGCGACACTGCGACAGAAGTGAGTTGGGCTTTAGTGGGTCTGCCTAGTGCAGAAGTGAAAACCCACCTTGGTCCAAAAGGAAGGCCCACGTGAAGCCCATATGTATTCCACATTTGCTGAACTGCATCGTTCCGCTATAAGTCTGTTAATTCTTTTTCCTCTCCAACAAAATCAATGGTAAGCTTAAAAAAAAGGGAGTTCATAGGCTGAACACCAACAAGCTCGCCCTCTTGTTTCTCCCTAGACCTAGCCATGGTTGGTCCTTGCCTCCTTGGAGGTGACAGGAAGCATTCCCTCCCGCTTGTGTGCCCGTCGGCCCGGGCTGGTTTACTCAGTTAATTTGATTCGCCAATATGGATTTTTGATAAATATAATTGTGATATTTTGGTGGTATTAATTTAGAATGCAATTTCAGTTTTTGTATGTATAAATTATTTTGGGATGGTTTCGACACGTACCACAATAATCAAAGTTGATGCTAAAAATAAGGCAATAATTTTTTTGCATATTTGATGACTAAATATATTTATATCAATCAGAAAACACCAAAAAAATCAAATTAAACTTATCTGGTAAATAACATAACCACTTTCTATTTTCTACTGATCCTTGTTTACATGCACAACGTACATTACACATGCAACATGACCTGCAGGAAGACATAGCAATATTTACTTGTGTGGGTGTACAGCTCTGAGAAAAATCAGAGTCATGATTATTTTCTTTGGTTAGCTCGGTTAATCATTTTTTCTGGTATTTACATAAATAAACTAAATTAAAAATGGCAGTATTTTGTTTACCATTAAATGCTTAGTGATTTCCATGCCATGCCGGTAACGAGAAACAAAACTAATCGGTAACTTAGGTTTGGTATAGTTTTCATTGTTTTTTTGTTCCATTCTGATATCCACAACCTTGCGACGGTCCCAAAGGTCCTCATAGCCTTTGTTGGTGTGGTGTACCTTGCATAGATCCACGGTGGCAAAGCGAGGAAATGGCCATGCTTTTGTGTCACATTATCTTGGTGAGGATGACAAAGGGGTGGCGGAACATGGTGTTCTAGGGTTGGAATAAGTCCTTCCCGCGCTGCCGTTGTTTTGACGGTGCTTGCTATGATACCAATGAATAATGAATGTAGGTTGTAGCATGTTGTTCCTTGATTTGATCAGGTGGATTGTTCGGAAGTTAATGACCATCCGATGCTTTGATTCCATGCCGTGGTGGTGTTGGTGTGCATGAGAGTGAGTATCTTCCTCGATGATGGTTGATAATCTTAGATGTGGGCTAGAGAAGCATGTAGCGTGTTCCCCGCCGTGTGTTTTGAACGATGAAATTGATCCCGTCTTTGGAGACGGATGACTATTGCGGCTTGCAAAAACAATGGCGATTGTGTGATCCTAGTACCTGAAAGATGGTTGTTTTATCCTTCTCATGATAGCACGCGACATCATTGGTAAGCACAAAGCTTGACATGGACCATTATTTGTCTATCTCTAAAAATACTTCATCACTTCAAGAAGATAAGATAGATCAAGGTGCCTTTTCTAGTTCACAACCGATTTTTTTTCATATGTTATTCATAAGGTTCCTGAAAATCGCATTGGTGTAAGTCGATTTTCATGGAAAAGGAAGGGAGGCGAGGTGGAGCTCCGAGGACGAGCTGGGAACAAGCTGGCGTCGGACATGACGCGACAGGTGGAGGCGAGGCTTTGTGCACAATTTATGGTTAATAAGATGGACGTATGCATCATGCTGATGCAGAGGCCGGGGAATCCCCCTTTTCGAAAAAAAAGGTGGAGGCGAGGCGAGGGCGTGACAGGTGCGGGTGGGCGTGCCTTTAGTTTTTTTTTCATTCCCGCTCGGATTAGACAATGACCTCGCCAGAGGCAGGGACAGCGTGACGTCATAGTCAGAGGTGACACATGGAGGTGAGTCGCTGGAGGAGGAAGAAGAAGAAGAGGAGAGGCCCGAGGAGGAAGGGTGCCCAGCCGTTAGATTTCGAACGAACTGCTGGGCAAAATCGACTTGCGTGATTTTTTCAAGGCGGTCGACTTGGATACAGTCGTGCCTTTTATTTTTTTCATTTCAAGAATCAATTGTATGCTTCATTAGCCTTGTCCGGTTGAATTGAAGGGGGGATTTAAACCTCTTATAAGTCAAAATACGAACCAATCCTTGCCAATCCCCTCCAATTCTCTGAGAGAGGATTAACCGAACAAGCCCTACGGGAGAAGGGACGATCAAGAATCCGGGTCGATAGATCTGCAAGTATCGGCATGCATGGCAAATTAGCTGCTAGCTCTTGTTTTTCATAAGGCAACGACCAACTTCTTACACCTAAGTACACCCCAAGGTCTCACGTACACAACAAACAAGCAAAGCACGGACGGACGGACGTACAATTAATGGCCAAAAAGCATTCGCGCGTGATCTAGTCGTCCTCCTCGCCGCTGATGAACTTGCCGGTGCCGGGGTTGATGGCGGCGATGAAGAAGAAGACGACGTTGAAGAGCACGAGCGGCTCGATCTCGCTGATGGGCACCCCGGTCTCGATGTTGAGCTGCGCCAGCGCGCCCTTGCCCGTGATGATCTCCCCGATGATGGAGAAGGCGATCCCCAGCTGCGCCAGCCGCCCCACGAACAGCTCGTTCGACTTGGTGAACCCGAACAGCGGCCCTGCATGCAGCGTACAAAATCATCAGACATGTCGTCGAGGCGCGAAGACGCCATGGAAATCGATCTAACTGTTGCTACGTACCTCCCTCGCTGAGGCCGAGGGCGGAGCGGAAGCCTTTGCCGGGGGCGATGACGGCCTTGTCGAGGCCGGTGGGCTGCTCGTCGACGAACCTGCCGCGGTCTCCGAGCGCGCCGATGGCGCCGAGGAGGGTGAAGAGGATGAAGAAGAGGAGGAGGGGCTCCGCCTCGTAGATCGGGATGCCGGTCTCAAGGTTCAGCTGGGACAGGATGCCCTTGCCGGTGATGGCCTCTCCCAAGATCGATGCCTGCAGACATCATCAACAGTAAAACATTTACTTCTAAGAAAAAATTGTTTTTGCTTCACTAGTTGTCGGAATGTACACTGCCGTCTAAACATAATTTCGACGCAGCATAGCAAATTACTAATTTAATATTGATTATTCTGAAGTTTAGCGAGATCTTCTCTTGAGTCTCAGTCCTATTCTAAACCCTTTTGATCAATACCAACCTCTTCTCAGTTCTCAGCCCCATCTCACTCTATAGAGTAATATAATCTTTAGACCAAATTTGGGGTACAATTTTGTTTTATGAAAATTTAGGATTTTTAAATAAATAAAAACTTATTATAAATTATGTATAACTCTTCAGTTAATTAAGCCAGTAAATTTCCCTGAAAAAATTAATCTAGTAAAGTTTCTTATACAATTTATGATAACTTTATTTGAACAATTTACAGGAAAAATATTTGATTGAAAATGTACTAGCAGTTTAAATTCTAAACTATATTGAAAATCCACATATTTACCTGCGCCGTTTATAGTTATCCTAAAGAAACCAACCTAAGCTTTTCCCTTTCTTCCTAGTATTAATTAACATGAGAATTTCTGATATTTTTAAGTGATTGCGTAAGCTTTTAACAGCATTTCAATGACATATAGGTAGATTTCCCATCAGTTTCTAGTTTCATTCTCAACTGAATAGTACAAAACCATCAACTGTTATCACCGGGACATATATACATATAGCAGCCTATGACACTAGTTAATTTGTTCAGCAGCTAGTTATGTTCTTATTCTACCTTTGAATTGCCTAGTGTCGACTGTATGTGTATGTACGATTGGAATGATCCACACATAAAAGAAGGCAACAACAAAAAATCGTGAATGCCGCAGGGTCAATGAGTACTCACGGCGAAGCCAATCATGGCAACACGGCCGACGAAGAGCTCGTTCTCCTTGGTGAAACCGATCCCGCCGGAAGTGCCGAAGATGCCGTCCTCGGTCTTGGGCTTGGGGGCAACGACCTATACATATAATCATAATCAGGGCCATTCAGCGTCAGATAAACAAGCAGAGGCTAGACCTGCATTGGTGAACAGTATATCAGGTAGCTAGGCTTGAACCTTCTTGGCCGGCGCGGCCTTGGTCTTCTTGCCGAACAGGGCCATGGTCCGGACGGAGAGGGACGGCATGTGCTTGTAGTACGCTGCCGCCGACGAGGAGGAGAGCGCGAGCCGCGAGAAGGGCGTGGACGCCGACGACGGCCGGGCCGCCTGCAGCAGGCTCCTGCCGGAGGCCACGCCGTTGACGCCGGACATGAGCATCGACTGTGCCATGGATGCCCGCCTAGACGCTCACACTCACACGCTCAGACGCTCACTCGTGATGATATCGCTTCGTGCGTCGTCTGTGGTTGTGGGGTGTTATATCTTGGGGGACTTTGCTCTGCCGCGGCGCGGCCACATTTTATGAGATCGCACGGCACGGGGGTGGGGGTGTTCCCGGGCGTACGTGTGGCGCTGCGGGGGCGCGCGATTGGCGAGCGGGCGGGGCGAGGATAGGGTGCGCGAAGGGCAGCGGAGAGACCACGTTTCCCTGAATCCGACCAATGGCCGAGGCGATGCACACCTGGACAGCCCTCGGAGCTGATACGGTTTGTGCGATCGAACAACGGCCCGAGAGCCGACGGAGTTGGTAGTACGCTCGCCTCACTGAAAAGTGCTGCAGGGCCAGGCTGCAGCGGTGCCACGCGTGTGTGAGGCCACTGGTACATTGTAATTTGTAGCGTACCACGTTGGAGTCTAGCGAAGTGGACTGTGAGTGGCATGGCTGGCGTTTCTGGTATCGGCAGTGCCATCCGTCGCTCAGCTAGTAAATTCTTTTTGTGGAAATTAGCAAACTGGATTTCTGGCCTCCGAATCTTCATGTAGATTCGACGAACTCGAATACTCCGCCTCTTCGCCATAGCGGTGGCATTCTCCCATTGTGGCATAACCTCAGCCACAGATTAGTGACGAAGACAATACTGGCATTTCACCACTGTCGTGAAATTATCAAAAGGAGCGGAAAAATTGAGCGCCGCTTCGGTCCTAGGATAGTCGGAGAGTGGTACATGATGGCAATGGAGTCTTTTGCTAAAATGGAATGAGAAAGAAAAAACGAAGCTATAATCGTGGAATATTCCCTCCTCCATTTAGCTGCCAAGTGGCAACGAAAGCATGAAAAGAAATATCACCAAAGGAAAGTGTTTTATATAAATAAGGTAACAGTGGGAAAAACTCAACAAGTGGTTTCGTAGTGTAGTGGTTAGCACTCCAGACTTTGAATCTGGCGACCTGGGTTCGAATCCCGGCGAGACCTACTTTTTTATTTGTGTAACATCTAGTATAAGACAAATACAGTTACCAGTGACAACACTCGCAAATGGTTTCGTAGTGTAGTGGTTAGCACTCCAGACTTTGAATCTGGCGACCTGGGTTCGAATCCCGGCGAGACCTGATTTTTTGTCCTAACATTTAGCCATTTAAATCGTACAGTCTGTCCAGTTTTTTTTTTTTTTTGCTTAGATGTATTTCCAGTTTACATTGTACTAAGATTCACTTTTTTTTTCTGACATTTGGTATCTACATGTTACAGTGTAAATCACGCTTTCTTCCCTGACATTTAGTATTTCCATAGCACTGTACAATGCACATACCTTCCGTGCTACAAATACTCACAAGTGTTTCCGCAAAAATAAAAAATACTCACAAGTGAAAGAAAGGTGTTGAAGAATACATATCAAAAACCATGCACAAATAACATTCACAATGAAATATAAAAATATAAACAGTTCGGCAAAAAGAAATTAAAGCTTGCAAAAAAGTCGCCTAAGCATCTCTGTAGTACATTTTTTTTAGGGGCACATTAGGTGAAGTGCTAAATAATACAGACACTTTCTTGCTTTCTACTTTATAAAATAAAAATCTGTGCAAAATGCTGGATCCAGGTCGGGTTGTCTATGTAAGTCATGATGTAATTCCACTAATGCTGGCGTAGCCAGAGAATCTTTCCGCGAGACATCTTAATACGAATTCATCATACATAACAGATTACATATATGTGTTGTCACTACAGTCTAGAGGCTAACAGCACTTCAGAACATACCTCTGTCTTCTGATTTACATTGGTGTGACTATTACCAAAATTTACACTACACTGCCAAGAACATTCAGTCCTGATGCGTCTGCTGATTTCTCTCTCGCTTAACGCTTTAAATAGATCAAGCCCTAAAGATACATTGAGCACATTCATTCCTGCCATACCAGAAAGAGCTAGTGGCAGCTCAATGCCCTTATCAAACTTGTGTGCGTCGGTGATCAGTCTGTATGTGATCAATATGTGGCAGATCACCCTTGCTGTCACAAAGGTAGTCCAGTTGAGTACCCATTCCAGTTTCACCAGTTTTCTGTTAAAATCGCGGAATCCAGCCATTCTCCTCAATTTCCTTACGTGCAAGAATATGGAGTGCATCTGCAGTCATAAAGTTCGTCAATCTGTCTGCCATTGCTGCGTACCAATATTCTAACTTAACGATTAATCGCTGCAACCAAATGCACCCCTTCCCCACAGCCTGCTTAAGGTGGAGACTGAACTGAACTAGTTATTACGATAGATGGTTTGCCCTTGTTCTTAAATAGGGACATTAATGCCTCATTAATATTGTATTCATATTCAAGCAACGTGATGCAGACCTGTAGAATTGACAAACGAAAGGGTATTTAACAGGAACCATCAAGGAAGGAAAATATTATGTCTGTACGACAAATGACATAAATATAACAATTGGTGGATCACACTCACCAAATGGTTTCGTAGTGTAGTGGTTAGCACTCCAGACTTTGAATCTGGCGACCTGGGTTCGAATCCCGGCGAGACCTACTTTTTTATTTGACGTATTAGTGTTTCCATGATACAATCTACTCACTTCTTTTTCGGGCTGACCATTTAGTATTGGATAAAATATTGACTCACAAATTTTTAACTGGCGTTTAGTGTTTCCAGGGTACAATGTACTCCTATTTTTGCTGAGATGTTTCCCTGGTACCCAAACCTTCCACGGTACAACTACTCACAGTCTAGAGGCTAATAACCTTCCATGGTACACAACTCAGTCTAGAGGCTAATAACCTTCCATGGTACAACAACTCACAGTCTAGAGGCTAATAACCCTCCATGCTACAACTACTCTCAGTCTAGAGGCTAATAACCTTCCATGGTAAACTTGAACATACTACCACTGTCCTCTGGTTTACCTTGGTGTGACTATAACAAAATTTACAGTACACTATCAAGAAAGGCACATTCAGTACCTAGAGATACTAACTTAGATTAGTTGCTGCAACCAAATATGCCCCTTCCTCACTGCTTACAGTGGAGACTCAACTGAACTAGTTAGTTCGATAGATGTACCCTTGTTTCTAAAATGGGATATCAATGCCTCATTAATATTCCATTCTGGCAATGTGATGCAGACATGTTAAAGAACTCAAAATCTTGTATTCTAGCAATGTGCGTGAACATGAAGAAGGAACTGCAATAGCCACTAGCGAGTGGTTGGAAGCCCAGCTGGGCAATCAAAACAATTAACCTTCAAGGTCATACTGAACGGACTGACCATATTACTTGTTCCAAATTGTAAGGATAAAGTGAATTGTTTTATCTACGTTCTCTTTGTATCATCATTCCAGCAACAGGTTTACTGCAGTAAAGTTTGGCTACAACCTAGTTGCTAAGACGGTATTACCTCTGTCGTGACATTGTCAAAGGGGGCAGACAAGTTGAGCACAGTTTCGGTCCTAGACTGTGAGCGGTAAGATGATATACCAGCGGCAGGCGATGGACGCGAACAAAGACGTGCAGGGAGGAGGGGTGGGGGGTATGGTTACAACTGATCCACAGAAGTGAGATATCAGAGACCGGCCATGGCGAGGGTGGTCCTGATAAGTTACAATGTTTTGGTCATGTGCTTATTTTTTAAGGTGAAATAGAACAAGTGCTGGAAAATCCACTACTGGCTAACCATGTTGAAATTAGATACATTTTGTCTTCCAATGGTTGACCCAATGCATCTGCTCTCAAATATTGTGTTGTTAAGTGCACAATGTATATTCTTGAAGCTTAATAAAGAGAGGGAAAACACCAAAAAAACACTCAAACACTTAGTAAACCCGAATAGCAGCTTAATGAGACAATTATTGTACCACGCGATAGAGCCTTTGGCTAAATGAATTGAAAAACTAAAATAAAATAAGACATCCATTGGATATTCCTTGCTCACTTTAGCTGCCAAGTGGCAAACGAAAACAAGTCCAAGAAAACAGATGGAAATTTAACAGGAACAATCGAGTAAAGGAAAATATTTTGTCTGTAAGCCAGATGACAGAAATATAATAATCATCAGTGGATCAACTCAACAAATGGTTTCAGTAGTGTAGTGGTTAGCACTCCAGACTTTGAATCTGGCGACCTGGGTTCGAATCCCGGCGAGACCTACTTTTTTAGCTAACAATATAGTATTTCCATGGTACAGTGTACTCACATATTTTTAGCTGGATGAAATATCGACTCACGAATTTTTAGTTGACATCTAGTGTTTCCAGGGTACAATGTACTCCTATTTCTGCTGACATTCAGTATTTCCCAGTGTACCCAGAGCTTCCATGGTACAAATACTAAGTCTAGAGGCTAATAACACTTGAACATAACTCTAGTAATTTACATTGGTGTGACTATAACCTTACCAAAATTTACAGTACACTATCAAAAAAGGCACATTCAGTACCTATACATACCAACTTCAGATTAGTCGCTGCAACCAAATGTATCCCTCCCCCACTGCTTACGTTGAAGACTGAACTACATATTTCGATAGATGGTTATACCCTTGTTCTTAAAATTGGACATTAATGTCTCATTAATATTTTATTCTAGCAATGTGATGCAGACCCATACCAGAAAAAAAAAATTGTGTTGTAGCAATGTGAGTCAACATGAAGAACGAACTGCAATGGCCACTAGCGAGCGGTTGAAAGCCCAGCTGGGTAATCAAAACAATTAACCTTGAAGTTCGTACTGAATGGACCGACTGTAATACTTGTTCCAAAATTGTAGGGATAAAGAGAATTGTCTTATCTACGTTCTCTTCCTATGGAGGCACGGTTACAACTACTGATCAAAAGAAGTGAGACATCAGAGACGTGTAAGAAGGGCAAGCCTGCCACAACGAGGATGGTGCTAATAAGTAAGAATGTCTTGGTCATGTGCTCATTTTTTAAGATGCCATAGTACAAGTGATTGAAATCAACTACTAGCTAAGCATGTTGAAGGTAGATACAAAAAATTATCCAATGGTTGTCCCAATGCATCTCCTCCCATATGATGTGTGTTGTTAAGTGCATAAATATACTTGAAGCTTAATGAAGAAGAGAAAACCACAAAACAAACACTCAAAACACGTAGTAAATCGTAATAGCAGCCCAATGAGACAAAATGATTGTACCCACTCAACTCAAAAGAAAAGGTATTGATCAGATATTCCTTGCTCCATTTAGCTGCCAAGTGGCAAACGGAAGCAAGTCCAAAAGAAATGTAAGGAAATTTAGAAGGAACAATGGAATAAAGGGAAATATTTTGTCTGTAAGCCAAATGACAGAAATATAACCATTAGTTGATCACACTCAACAAATGGTTTCGTAGTGTAGTGGTTAGCACTCCAGACTTTGAATCTGGCGACCTGGGTTCAAATCCCGGCGAGACCTACTTTTTTAGCTGATATTTTAGTATTTCCATGGTGCAATGTGCTCACTTCTTTTTTAAGATGACATTTAGTCAGGAAAAATATCGACTCCCAATTTTGTAGATGACATTTAGTGTTTCCAGGGTAAAATGTACTCCTATTTTTGCTGACATTTAGTATTTCCCTGGTACAATGTACCCAGACCTTCCATCACAGTCTAGAGGCTAATAAGACTTGAAACTTACCACTGTCTTCTGCTTTACATTGCTGTGCCTATAGCCCCAAAATTTACAGTATACTATCTAGAAAGGCACATTTAGTACATATAGTTACTAACTCAGCCAAACGTACCCATTCCCCACCACTTAAGGTGGAGACTGAACAAAACTACTTATTTCAATAGATGCTTATACCCTTGTTCTTAAAATGGGACATCAAAGTCTCGTTAATATTCTATTCTAGCAAAGTGATGCAGACACATTAAAGAACTCAAAACCTTGTAACCGAGCAATGTGCATGAACAGGAAGAAGGAACTGCAATGACCACTAGCGAGCGGTTGAAAACCCAGCTGGGCAATCAAACCAATTAACCATCGAGGTCATACTGAATGGACCAATCACATTACTTGTTCCAAACTGTAAGGATAAAGTTAAATGTTCTCTCTACGTTCTATTCATATCATCATTCTGGCAACAGGTTTACTGTAAGTTTGGGCTACAGCTAAGTTGCCAACACGCATTAACTCCTTCGGGACATTGTCAAAGGGGGTGGACAAGTTGAGCGCAGATTCGGTCCTAGGATTATTAGAGAGCGGTAAGATGATATGACAGAGGCCCGCGATACCTCGAAGGAAGAGAAGAGATGGGCGCGGGGTGGGGTGGGGGTGGGGGGTATGGTTACAACTACTATTCCACAGAACTGAGATATCAGAGACCTGCAAGAAAGGCGACTCGACCACCAGGAGGTTGGCGTTAATAATAACAATGTTTTTGCCATGTGTTTATTTTTAAGGTACATAAACAAGTTGTGGGAAATCCACTACTGGCTAATCATGTTGAAGCTAGATAAATTTTGTTATCCAATGGTTGTCGCAATGCATTTCCTCTCATATGGTGTATGCTGGAAGTGCATAATATATACTTTTGAAGCTTAATGAAGAAGAGAAAAAACACCAAACAAACACTCAAACACCTAGTAATTCTTGATAGCAGCTCAACAAGACAAAATTATCATACCCACGCAAAGGAGCCTTTGGGTAAAATGAATGGAAAAGAAGTATTCTTTGGACATTCATCACTCCATTTAGCTGCCAAGTGGCAAACGAAAGGCAATTTAACAGGGACAATCAAGTAAGGAAAGTAGTTTGTCGCCAAATGACAGAAATATAACCAGCAGAGGATGCCACTCAACAAATGGTTTCGTAGTGTAGTGGTTAGCACTCCAGACTTTGAATCTGGCGACCTGGGTTCGAATCCCAGCGAGACCTACTTTTTTATTTGACATTACAGTATTTCTATAGTACAATGAGCTCACAATTTTATTTTATCTTGATGACAAATAGTAGTCCTGAAAAATATCGAATCACAATTTTTTAGATGACATTTAGTGCTTTCAGGGTAGAATGTACCCCTTTTTGCTGATATTTAGTATTTCCTAGTACACTGTACCCAGACCTTCCACGATACAAATAATCTGTGTAGAAGCTAATAACACTTGAGCATACCTCTGCTGATTTACATTAGTGTGACTAAAACCTTGCCAAGATTTACAGTACACTATCAAGAAAGGGACATTCAGTACCTATAGTTACTAACTTGAGATTAGTCACTGCAACCAAAGCCCAAAGATGCCCATTACCCACTGCTTACGGCTGCGGAGACTGAACTGACTTATTTCCATAGATGTGTATGCCCTTGTTTTCAAAATGGGACATCAATGTCTCACCAATAATCTATTCTCGCAATGTGATGCAGTACAAGAACTCAAAATATCGTATTCTAGCAATGGGAGTGAACATGAAGAAGAAACTGCAATAGCCACTAGCAAGTAGTTGAAAGCGCAGCTGGCCAATCAAAACAATTATCCTTCAAGGTCATACAGAATGGAGCGACCAAATTACTTGTCCCAAATTAACGCACCTCAAACACCTAGTAAATCCTAATAGCAGCTCAATGAGACAAAATTATGGTAACCACACAGTGAAGCCTTTGGCTAAGATGAATTAAAAAAAAGGGTATTTGTCGGATATTCCTAGTTCTATTAGGCTCCAAAGTTGCAAATGGAAGCAAGTCCGAAAAAAGGTAAGGAAATTTAACACAAACCATTGAGTAAAGAAAATTATTGTCTGTAAGGCAAATGACAGAAATATAACCATCAGTGGATCATACCCAACAAATGGTTTCGTAGTGTAGTGGTTAGCACTCCAGACTTTGAATCTGGCGACCTGGGTTCAAATCCCGGCGAGACCTAATTTTTTGGCTGGCATTTTAGTATTTCCAAGCTACAATGAACTCACTTTTTGGCTGGCATTTTAGTATTTCCAAGCTACAATGAACTCACTTTTTTATGACATTTTAGTATTCGGGAAAAATATCGACTCACGATCTTTTAGCTGACATTTAGTGTTTCCAGGGTAGAAGAATGTACTCCAATTTCTGCTGACATTCAGTATTTCCCTGGTACAATGTACCCAGACCCCTACCATGGTACTAATACTCGCAGTCTAGAGGCTAAACACTTGAAACATACCCCTGTCTTCTGATTAACATTGGTGAGACTATAACCTTACCAAAATTCACGGCCACAATCAAGAAAAGCACATTCAGTACCTATAGTTACTGACTTCAGATTAGTCACTGCAACCAAAGGCACCCCTTCCCCGCTGTTTACGGTAGAGACTGAACAAGAACTCAAAACATTGTATTCTAGCAATGTGAGTGAACTTGAAAAGGTACTGCAACGGCCACTGGCTAGTGGTCGAAAGCAAGCTGGCCAATCAAAACAATTATCCTTCAAGATCATACTGAATGGAGCGACCAAATTACCTGTTCCAAATTATCGTACCTAAAACACCTATTAAATCCCAATACAGGTCAATGGGAAAAATTATTCTACCCACGCAATGGAGCACATGGCTAAAATGATTTCGAAAAATAAAATAAAACAACATAATCATTGGATATTCTTTGCTCCATTTAGCTGCAAGGTGGCAAAAGCAAGCAAGTCCGAAAGAACAGAAGAAAGTTTAACAGGAACCATCGAGTAAAAGAAAATATTTTGTCTGCAAGCCAAATGACAGAAATATAAGCATCATTGGGTCACACTCAACAAATGGTTTCGTAGTGTAGTGGTTAGCACTCCAGACTTTGAATCTGGCGACCTGGGTTCGAATCCCGGCGAGACCTACTTTTTTGGCTGGCATTTTAGTATTTCCATGCTACAATGAACTCAACTTTTTTTTATGACATTTTATTATCCGGGAAAAGTATCAACTCGCAATCTTTTAGCTGACATTTAGCGTTTCCAGGTTAGAATGCACTCCTATTTTTGCTGACATCGAGTATTTCCCTAGTACAATGTACCAAGACCTTCCATGGTACAGATACTTACAGTCTAGGGGCTAAGAACACTTGGAATATACCTCAGTCTTCTGATTTAGATTGTTGTTACTATAACCTCACCAAAATTTACAGTACACCATCAAAAAAGGCACATTCAGTACCTATAGTTACTAACTTCAGATTAGTCACTGCAACCAAAGGCACCCCTTCCCCGCTGCTTACGGTAGAGACTGAACAAAAACTCAAAACATTGTATTCTAGCAATGTGAGTGAACTTGAAAAGGTACTGCAACGGCCACTGGCTAGTGATCGAAAGCAAGCTGGCCAATCAAAACAATTATCCTTCAAGATCATACTGAATGGAGCGACCAAATTACCTGTTCCAAATTATCGTACCTAAAACACCTATTAAATCCCAATACAGGTCAATGGGAAAAAATTATTCTACCCACGCAATGGAGCACATGGCTAAAATGATTTCGAAAAATAAAATAAAACAACATAATCATTGGATATTCTTTGCTCCATTTAGCTGCAAGGTGGCAAAAGCAAGCAAGTCCGAAAGAACAGAAGAAAGTTTAACAGGAACCATCGAGTAAAAGAAAATATTTTGTCTGCAAGCCAAATGACAGAAATATAAGCATCATTGGGTCACACTCAACAAATGGTTTCGTAGTGTAGTGGTTAGCACTCCAGACTTTGAATCTGGCGACCTGGGTTCGAATCCCGGCGAGACCTACTTTTTTGGCTGGCATTTTAGTATTTCCATGCTACAATGAACTCAACTTTTTTTTATGACATTTTATTATCCGGGAAAAGTATCAACTCGCAATCTTTTAGCTGACATTTAGCGTTTCCAGGTTAGAATGCACTCCTATTTTGCTGACATCGAGTATTTCCCTAGTACAATGTACCAAGACCTTCCATGGTACAGATACTTACAGTCTAGGGGCTAAGAACACTTGGAATATACCTCAGTCTTCTGATTTAGATTGTTGTTACTATAACCTCACCAAAATTTACAGTACACCATCAAAAAAGGCACATTCAGTACCTATAGTTACTAACTTCAGCTTAGTATCTGCAACCAAACTTACCCCCTCCCCAGTGCTTACGGTGGAGACTGAACTGAACTATCCATTTCCATAGATGCGTCTACCCTTAGTCTTAGAAGGGGACATCAATGCCTCATTGATATTCTATTCTAGCAATGTGATGCAGACCCATACAAGAACTCAATATATTGTAGTATTCTAGTAATGTGAGTGAACATGAAGGAACTGCAATGGCTACTAGCGAGTGGTTGAAAGCACAACTGGCAATCAAAACAATTATCCTTCAAGGTCATACTGAATAGAGCGACCATATACTTGTTCCAAATTACCGTACCTCAAACACCTAGTAAATCCTAATGGCAGCTCAATGAGACAAAATTATGGTACCCATGCAATGAAGCCCTTGGCTAAAATGAATTTTAAAAAGAAGCTATTTGTCGGATATTCCTAGCTCCATTAAGCTCCAAAGTTGCAAATGGAAGCAAGTACGGAAAATAGGAAGGACATTTAACACAAGGAGTAAAGGAAAATATTTTGTCTGTAAGGCAAATGGCAGAAATATAACCATCAGTGAGTCACACCCAATAAATGGTTTCGTAGTGTAGTGCTAAGCACTCCAGACTTTGAATCTGACGACCTGGGTCCTAGTTTTTTGGCTGGCATTTTAGGATTTCCATGCTACAATAAACTCACATTTTTTATGACATTTTACTATTCGGGGAAAATATCGACTCACAATCTTTTAGCTGACATTCAGTGTTTACAGGGTAGAATGTACTCCTATTTTTGTCAACATTCAGTATTTGCCTGGTACAATGTATAGAGACCTGCCATGGTATACTAATACTCACAATCTAGAGGCTAATAACACTAGAAACATACCACTGTCTTCTGATTTACATTGGTGTGACTATAACCTTACCAAAATAAAATAAAATAAAATAAGGTATCATTGGATATTCCTTGCTCCATTCAGCTGCAAGGTGGCAACCGCAAGCAAGTCCGAAAGAACAGAAGGAAATTTAACAGGAACCATCGAGTAAAGGAAAATATTCTGTCAGTAAGCCAAATGACAGAAATATAACCATTAGTGGGTCACACTCAACAAATGGTTTCGTAGTGTAGTGGTTAGCACTCCAGACTTTGAATCTGGCGACCTGGGTTCGAATCCCGGCGAGACCTACTTTTTTAGCTTGCAATATAGTATTTGCATAGAATGTGCTCACAATTTTTTATGACATATTAGTGTTCAGGAAAAATATCGACTCCCAATCTTTTAGCTGACATTTAGTGTTTCCGGGGTAGAATGTGCCTCCTATTTTCGCTAACATTTAGTATTTCCCTAGTACAATGTACCCAGACCTTCCATGGTACAGATACTCATAGTCTAGAGGCTAAGAACACTTGAAACATACCTCGGTCTTCTGATTTACATTCGTGTGACTGTAACCTCGCCAAAAAATTACAGTACATCATCAAAAAAGGCACATTTAGTACCTATAGTTACTAGTTAGATTAGTAGCTGCAACAAACGTACGAACTACCTATTTCCATAGATGTGTATACCCTTGTTCTTAAAAAGGGACATCAACGCCTCATTTACCCGCAAAAGAAACTCATTAATATTCTATTCTAGCAATGTGATGCAGACCCGTACAATAACTAAAAATCTTGTATTCTAGCAATGTGAGTGAAAATGAAGATGCAACTGCAATGGCCGCTACCGAGTGGTTGACAGCACAGCTGGCCCATCAAAACAATTATCCTTCAAGGTCATAATGAATGGACCGACCACATTACTTTTTCCAAATTATCGTACATCAAACACCTAGAAAACACTTATAGCAACCCAAAGAGACAAAAGATCGCATTCACGCAATGCAGCCCTTGGCTAAAATGAATTGAAAAATAAAATAAAAGAAGACATTCATCAGATATGCCTTGCTCCATTTTGCTGCCAAGTGGCAACCGGAAGCAAGTCCAAAAAGACAGGTAATTTAACATGAAGCATCGCCTAAAGAGACAATATTTGGTCTGTAAGCCAAATGACATAAATATAACAATTGGTGGATCACACTCAACAAATGGTTTCGTAGTGTAGCGGTTAGCACTCCAGACTTTGAATCTGGCGACCTGGGTTCAAATCCCGGCGAGACCTACTTTTTTAGCTGGCAATTTAGTTCTCCATGGTAAAATATACTCACATTTTTTGTGGCATTTAGTATTTGAGAAAAATATTGAATCACAATTTTTTAGCTGACATTTAGTGTTTCCAGGGTAGAATGTACTCATATTTTTGCTGATATTTAATATTTCCCTGGTACAATGTACCCAGACCATCCATGGTACAGATACTCAGACTAGAGGCTAATAACACTTGAAACATATCTCTGCTTTCTGATTTACATTGGTGTGACTATAACCTCGCCAAAATTTACAGTACACTATCAAGAAAGGGGCATTACTATACTTGTTAACTTCAGATTAGACGCTGGAAACAAATGTACCACTTCCAGACTGCTCACGATCGAGACTGAACTGGACTACTTGTTTCAATAGATGCTTATACCCTTGTTCTTAAAATGGGACATCAATGACTCATTAATATTCTGTTCTAGCAATGTGATGCAGAAACGTACAAAAAATCAATCTTGTATTCTAGCAATGTGCATGGAGATGACGAAGAAACTGCAATGGCCAATAACGAGTGGTCGAAAGCCAAGATGGACAATCAAAACAATTAGCCTTCAAGGTCATATTGAATGCTGACCACATTACTTGTAATGTAAGGATAAAGGGGAATGTCTTCTCTATGTTCTCTATGCATCATCGTCCGCAAACAGGTTTACCGCAACAAAGTTTGGGCTACAACTTAGTTGGTAAGTCAGCATTACCTCTGATGTGAAATTGTCAAAGGGGGCGAACAAGTTGAATGCAGATTTAATCCTAGGATAGTCAGAGAGTGGTAAGATGAGACGATGGGGATTAGGCGATGAGCTCGAAGGAAGAGGTGGGGTACAACTACAGACCATAGAAGTGAGATATCGCCATATCGGAGACATGTAAGAAGGGAGACCCGACCACGACGAGGATGATGCTAATAGTAACAATGCTTTTGCCATGTGCTTATTTTTTAAGGTGCTATAGAACAAGTTGTGGAAAATCCACCACTGGCTAATCATGTTGAAGCTTTATACATTCTGTTATCCAATTTTTGTCCCAATGCATCTCCTCTCATATGTTGTGTGTTCTTAAGTGCATAATATATCCTTGAAGCGTAACGAAGAACAAGAGAAAGAACACCAAACAAACACTAAACACCTAGTAAATCCTAATAGCAGCTCAATGAAACAAAATTATCATACCCATGCAATTGAGCCTTTGCCTAATGAATTGAAAAAAATAAAATAAGTTGTTTGTCGGATATTACTTGCTACATGTAGCTGCCAAGTGGCAAATGGAAGTAAATCCAAAAAAGGGAAAGAAATTTCACAGGAACCATCAAGTAAAGGAAAATATTTTGGCTGTGAGCCAAATGACAGAAATATAACCATCAGTGTACCACACTCAACAAATGGTTTCGTAGTGTAGTGGTTAGCACTCCAGACTTTGAATCTGGCGACCTGGGTTCGAATCCCGGCGAGACCTACTTTTTTAGCTGACATTTTAGTATTCCCATGGTACAATGTACTCGCATTTTTTTTCGGGTTTTAGTATTCAGGAAATATATCTACTCGCGATTTTTCAGCTGAAATTAGTGTTTCTAGGGTAGAATGTACTCCTATTTTTGCTGATTAGTATTTCCTTGGTAAAATATACGCAGACCATACAAATACTCACAAGTGAAAGAAAAGTGTAACTCCAAATGTACACCTACCCACTGATTACGGTGGAGACTGAACTGAACTAATTATTTCGAGACCGTGTTCGTAAAACAAGACATGATTGCCTATTCAATTCTAGCAATGTGATGCGCTGACCCGTGCAAGAACTCAAAATATTGTATTCTAGCAATGTTAGTGAACGCGAAGAAGGAACTGCAATGGCCACTATCGAGTGGTTTAAATCCCAGCTGGGCAATCAAAACAGTTAGCCTTCAAGGTCATACTGAATGGACCTACCATGTCATTTGTTCCAAATTGTATTGATAAAGTGAAAGGTGTTCTCTACGTTCTCTTTGTATTATCATTGGCAAAAGGTTTACTGTAATAAAGTTTGGGCTTCAACTTATTAATGTGGCCATCTACCGAGTATGGTCATGCTTGTGACAGCAGCTCGTAATCCTGAGTTGGAAAGGCAATGCTAGTGTACTGATTTACATCACAGGCCACGAAGATGGTCTGTTGGTCACAATTTAGGTGGAATGCAATTTATAAGTGCAAAGGAAAGGATTCTCTTAAGGAGTACACACTTATTCCTGAACAACTAGGTAAATAGTAACCCCATGGCAAATGATAAGACAAAAAACTATTTGAAGTGACCAAGTAAACCAAATTTGTCAACAAAATTAAATGCCAGAAAATATGAGAAAAGATATGTTTATGTACCTCGCATAGAAGAGTGAGAATTAGGTAGTTGATTGTCACATTCCGATACAGAGCTAGCGTAAAGCAAATAAGCAGAATAAGGTGATGCATCAGAATCCCAGGAATCCATCCACTGTACAGCCGGTAGCGGAGCATATCCAATTGGTCATAAGCAAAGTAGCCACATGAAAAGCACAGAGCAGAATATGCTCCAATCCAACTGCTACCAACTAATTCTTCATGCTGAAACATGTTCTCAAGGCCCTTGGTACGCCATTGGCACAATAGAACAAAGATAACTGCAAATCGAGATAGGAGTGAGATAGAGTCGATCAACAAGCCTAAGAACTCAATAACATATGGCAGCATCAATGGAACAAACTAAAGAGATAAATATTTACCAAAAAAAAAGACATAGTAAGCTTTCAAGAATATATATTACACCTACGAGCCATCCATTTAAAAGAAGGATCAACAGTTCTACATACTGCAGAAGGAATGCTTAGGCACACCTACGAGCTATCTTGAGAGAAACAACAGCACCACTAAATCTAATGGCACATATCCGACCATCTAGGACATAAAATTTCCATTTCTATCATTTTTTTGCTTAGGCATTGTCAATTATGTGCGACGGATTTACTGGCAATAAGTACGTGCACAGAAGTGGTACACGAAAAGTAATGTTTGAGAAAGGTAGTGTTCTAAAAATCAGCCGCCTAGTGCACCTAGAGGGCCCCCAGGCACTAGGTGACACCCTTCCTGCTAGCCAATTTATCCCTCCTAGGCCCACCTAATTGGCGTTTAGGCACTAGGTGCTGATTTTCCACCCAACTAGCAGACAAAATGGAGATATTTGGTGCCTGACTAGTGAACTCTTCTAAACACACTTTATGCCATCACCATTCTTTTTAAGGTTGGCAATTTTGAATGAAAAACATGAGAGTATTTGCACGCAAGGCATATGCATTGCTGCCAGCCTGCCCCATTTACTTGGAAATTGGAACCATACAACCTCAGAACCTCTAGAAGCCGAACATACTATAAACAGCAAGGTAGCAAGCAATATGGGCTTTGAGAAATCCTGCACAATTTCAACTAATCAAAGCTCAAATGGAGACAATTCTCGACAGCACAAGGCAGCAGTACCGGTAACTAACAAGACTAAAACTCTAAGGAGTACATAGCTCATGCTGCTCCCTTTTATCCAGGGCCCAACAAATTGCATCAAAGCATCAACAGGTTCACCGGCTGATTAATCTGCCGCGCCCTCTCTATCCCCACCAAATACGCGCAACGCTGGAAGTCAACTAGTCGTACGCTTTCTTCTTCTAGGCGATATACCCAAAGCACGTGTACGGGAAAAGCGACGGGACGAAATGTGAGGGTTCGGAGAGGGGGGGAGGAGAGAGGGAGGGGGTGGACCTGAGGCGGAGGTGAGGGAGGAGTGGAGGAGCGAGACGGCGGTGTTGACGAAGAGCGGGTCGCGGGAGACCGCGGTGCGGACGGCGGTGTTGGCGGCCTGGAAGAAGGCGAAGCCGGCGGCCACGGCGGCCAGCTCGCGGCGTCCCCGCGCGCCGATCTCGAACCCCACCGACACGGCCCACAGCACCAGCGTCGCCGCGAAGAAGGCGCTCGTGTCGCCCGCGCCGGCGCGGCGGGGCGGCGGCATCGGGGCTCGTGCCGTCTCCGCGTGGCGAGCCGAGAGCCGCACCCGTCCACACGCTACCCTCTTCGTCGGCCGCTTGGACCGCTCGGTGGTTGCTTTCCGGGCCTGGAACCCGACACGCGGGCCCCACCCATAGGGGAGAGAGAACCGATCCTTCGAAATTTGAAACGAAAATAATTCGATCTAGGTAGAAAGAGGAAAAGAAATGCCCCGAGCGTAACGTCATCTCGCTCGGCTCGATCCCCCCCAAACCCAACCACCACCAGCCTCCGAAGCCGGCCGGCCGCCGCGAGCGGGGGACTGATTCCCTCCCCATGGCGTCGAAGCAGATGGAGGAGATCCAGCGGAAGCTGGCGGTGCTGGCCTATCCGCGCGCCAGCGCGCCCGCGCAGTCCCTCCTCTTCGCCGGCGTCGAGCGCTACCGCCTCCTCGAGTGGCTCTTCTTCCGGTACGTGCGCGGCCGCCCGCCCCCGCATTTCCGCCCCGCCCGTCCTCCGCCGTGTGTTCCGGGACGGGTTCTGGGGCTCGTAGGGTTTCCGAATTGAGGGTTTCCTTTGCTGACCTGCTGCTGCTGCTGTGGTCCGGAGGCTGCTGGGCGACAGATCGCCGTTCACACAGCAGAACTGGCAGGGGGACAGCCTCGACCGCGACGAGGAGAACAGCAGGATCCAACGTAAGGTTTCTGCTCCACCCGTTTCGCCGAAGCGAATTGGGAGTGCTTGCTCGCGCCTTGTGCTGATGGTTGGGGTTATGCAGACTTGGCGGAGATCGCGAATTTCCTGGGTATCACGCCTTCGGTCGACACTGAGGCGATTCAGGTGAGAGGAATGCAGCTCTTTGTGCTACGAAGCTTGGATTTGTTGAGTATTAGATTTTGTTACACACAGATGACAGATCTCTGCTGTGTGGTGAGAATCGCAAACTCAGATTCAGCATGTGTCATCTTTTGCGGGATTGCAGGGCAGAGGCAGCTACGACGAGCGGGTGGAGCTCCTCCGTCTAATTGTTGACTTGGTGGAAGCTAGTTGCTATGCCGACAATCCAGAGTGGAGGTTGGTTTTACACTTTACTGTCTGTATACTTTTGCTATGCTGATTATACAAAAGCATTAGTCAGATTCTGATATTAGGTAGCTATTTCAGTTTAACATTTATCCACCACTGTAAGCAGAATGGATTATTTGATACAAAATGTACTTCATTAGTTCATTGTACAGAAGTATTAGATGATGTTTTAACCTCACTATTAGGGCATCTGAAACGTAAATTACCTGACAAATTGCTCCCTGGTAGTGTTGATGAGCAGTTGGCAAAGGATGTACAACTTGTAGATTCCATTGCAGAGAAACAGGCGCAAATTTTTTCAGAGGAGTGCAAGCTTTTTCCTGCAGATGTCCAAATACAATCAATTTACCCCTTGTAAGTGCACCCATGATGTTCTTGTCAATTGTATTATTTAGAAAGCGCAGATTTCTAGCACCCTTATAATTCCTTAAATGGTATGAATCTATGTTGCCGTCTTGTGACCCCCAATTGACAAGCAATTTCAAGAACCACCACCGTTTCACCAAGTTAAATTGCCATTTTGCAGGCCTGATATAGCAGAACTAGAGTTGAAGCTCTCTGAGTATACTAAAAAGATGTCAAATCTGCAACAGATGGTTCAGGAGCTAGCCTCAAAGGTATAAATTCAGCACTGGATCCTGCTTCCGTATTCGTACAGTTGGGATTTAATCATATATTTAAAATCAATTTGTACACTCCTACCTTAAATTTTCAAGGATTTTCCCGCGCGTTGCGGCAGGAATAAAGATTAATTTCAGCTGTATTATGTATGAAGAAAATGATCTAAATCAAGAGCTACTATTATTAATGTAGAAATGTTTCATACTTGCACTATGTGCGAACAAAGAGTATGCATGTGGTTTGCATGGGGTTGCCAAATAGTGTTAGTGGATGCTGACATGGCACACTTGGTGAGATGGGAGGCCGCATGTTGAGAGAATTAGACTTAGTGGGGATCAACTATTTAAGAATAGTAGATTTGTACACTCCTACCTTAAATTTCCATGCATATCATGTTAGTTTGTTGACGTACTCTGCAGTATGCTATTTGCGCTAACAGTTTACTCTCTGCTGCCCAGTATGACTATAATCCGAACGAAGACTATGCTGAGACAGAGTTGAAGTTGAGGGAACATTTGCAATCGTTTCTCAAAACAGTTAAATCCTTCAATATGATATACACTAAGGTGAACATCTTGTGCATCAATTTTTCTCCCTGTACCTCTTTATATTCCAGACAAATAACCTTGACATGAATATCATCTGTGCTTCTGATTATCATTTTCCATGTGTCTTGAGTTGTTAGATGATAGAAGTTATTTGTCACTGTAGGAAATTCATCCTTGGACCCACATGATGGAGGTGCCACAGTTGCATGGGTTTGGTCCAGCTGCTAACCGCTTGTTAGAGGCTTATAACACACTTTTAAAGGTACAATCTGAAATTTTTTATTCGTTTATTGGCCACGTTGTTGCTCATTTGAATTTTTGCCTATCTCTGACCTACATGTCATGATCTGGTTATTTGAACTTTTGATTTGTGATGATATGAAAATAGTAAAAGTTCATTGTCAGTTGGCACTCAGTTTGTCATAATACTGTCACAGTTCTATGGCATTTCTTTCAAGTTTCAATCAACTTTTTATTATTATAGGCAATTTATTGCCCTGCAACATGAACTTAATGCACAGTACAGATGTTTGTGTTTCCCTGTCAAAACTCAAATATAGTCTCCGACTAAACCTTATTGGTGTTATTTTTTTTAAATGCTGATGGCGGCAATAGTATCTTGTGAACTCTAGCCAACAGGAATTAAGCCTGGAAGTTCTGTTTAGTGAGTGATCCTTGTATTCTGCTCTATGAAATATATCTCCAAAAAAGTAGTACTGTATAAGATAACATGGTATAGCTTTATGTAGAGTTACACTGTATCATCTATTTATCGACAAAATACCACCTCTTCTTTCAAACTGTTACAGCTCTTATAATTCATGTCCTTTCAAGTAGTTAGCATACTCTGGCTAGTGCTGACAGTGTTAGCCTTTACTCATACAAACATGCTTTTACTTGAGTGTTTATTTGCGATGTGCAGTTCCTTGGAAATTTGAGGAGTCTGCGAGATTCTTATACAGCAATGGCCGCTGGGTCACTGTCAAATTCAAGCGAGCCTTCATCCGTCACAAAAATCATTTCGGACTGTGAATCCGCGCTCACATTCTTAAACAACAGCCTTGCCATCCTTTCAACTTCCGTGGCACGAGAGCAGGGTGAAACACTGTGATTTTATGGCCATCTTATACTAAGATTCAACTCTGGTACACGTGTGTAAGCTTGTAGTGATTCGGCTGTTTGCCTTTTGGTTTCAGTTGAGACGCCGAGTAAAGCTTGTGTTCCCATTGTCAGTGTGATCATGTATTTGTGTGTGGTTGTTGATTCTTTGGCAGTTGTAACTTGTGACGTTCAGTGAACAATTCTTATAAATTTTAGCACTAGTTAACTGTGTTTATACATTCATAGTGAAACTGATTGTGGTGGCTTATGGATTATGTCTCTGCACCTCATTGGTGCATTCTTCAACTGCCTGGCATATTATCCAATACCATGTCGATCAAGATTGGCTTTGTTTTACACTAGTGCTCCTTAAGAGAGGAGAGCTTGAGAGGCATTGGCTGGGTTGTATATGCTGTGGGTCGAAGGTCAGCCCTATTGTTGGTGGTACAATTACAACTTGTTTGACAACTATTGGAAGGAGAATGGAAGCTTAGAGGATGAAGTTGTATTTAGGTCAAATATGGGATGCGTCATTTTATTCCTAAATCCATTGTTTGCAATAGTCATAGGCGGATTTTGGTAATAATGATATATGATTATGGGGCTAATAGTATTCGTGGTTGTATGGATATGCTTTAGCGCGCGCGCACACACACGCACTCTTTAATAAGGATGGAAGAAGACAATGTGTTTCAATCCGTACATTATGTTTGCATATAATTGAGTCTTTGCATATCATTGAGTCAGTAGAAACACCATACCATTTAAAAAAAATGAGACATGTGTTAAGCAATGAAAACTATTTTTTAGAAAAACAGGAACACCATATCATTTAGAGGGCTTGTGCGAGGAACAAGAGTGGGATTCATAACATATCCATAAACAACTACTCCCTCCATCCCACAATATAAGATCGTAAAGCTTGAAAAGCGATCTTATATTGTAACGAGACGGAGGGAGTAACATTTTGTGCTAAAGCCCCTAAAAACGGTGCTCGATATGATATATGAAAACCATGACTGTTGAACACCATGAGATTCCATTCCCCCTCTCCAACCAATTAAACTTTGATTTGTTGGGAAGAAAAGTAAAAAAGGAACACTAGATTTGTGATTTCACCAAGGCAGAGTTCTTCGTATTGCTTGTTACCCTTGGGATTGTGAGGATACCTAGAGGGTTTGGTGTCACCCGGAAGCTTCCAAAGTTCGCACCACCGCCCTCGCGGATTCAGATTCTCTCCCCTGATCATGTACCGAGTGGGTACTACTACAACAATGAGAGATTCAGGGTATGTATGGGCGACATGGTTGCTTTTCTCGTCTTTGTTCTCTTCTCCGGTGGCACTACCAAGATCTAAGCCTTTTTTCTAACATAATCATACAAAAAAGTTGACAGAAAAACAGTGGGATTACTCCCACTGCATGCATTATATTGATGTTTTGGCGTATAAATTACAGGTAAAAGAAAAGAGGGCCTACTCTATGTATGTACCAAACAGAACTAACTCTAGGAGTCAATACACTGAGTAAGTGAAAAGCAGAGACCCAGTCTAGAAGCTGAAAGTATGCTTTCCTGTTAGCTCTGTGAACCAGCAGCTTGATTTCCTCTTTAAATTTCCTTCTGCGTTCGTAGAGGTTTCGCTGAATGTTCTGGAAGATCAAATCATTTCTTGTAGTCCGGATAGCCCAGCAAGTCAAAATGAATAATTCTAAGAAGAAAGGAACCCCTATCAGATCTCTGAAATGCTCAATCACTCTCCAGCGAAATGGCATTGATGCAAAATTGACGCAACCAGGAGTCCAGGACATAAATATCTCCAGCAAATTGATGCAAAATGACATTTGAAGAAAAGATGGTCTCAGGTTTCTAGAGTGTACAGTCCACACATAAGGCAGTTGTAATCTTCAATGTGAAATTGGTTCCTCGGAATAAGCTCTCTAGTATTCAGTTTTTTGTTGATAAGAAGCCAAAAGAAAACCTTGTGCTTACTTTGGCAACACACTGGCAATAGCAGCATAAAAAAATCTAAACATACTAGCAATAGCAGGTTGCAATGTATGGGAGGGGCAGTCCAACTCAACACATCAAAAACTTAACCAGTTTGTGAAGCAAACAATGGTACTGTGGCATTATTCCAACTTCAACTCACCAGGTGTTTACTTCCCATTCCATTCCATATGTATCACAACCAATGTAAGATCGACTCAACAGACATGATACAGATTATCAAAACATGTTGTGTTACATTGCTCTGGGGTCACTCCCAAATGGCCAAACGTAGATCATCTCATCCCAGCCGGTGCTGGCGAGCAGCCCGTCGGTGAGCACGCTCATGTCGATCCCGGCTACAAACTCGGTGTGGTGGCCGTACCTTTGCAGCAGGGCGTCCTCTTTCCGGTAATCCCACATGCAGACCGTCATGTCGTAGGAGCAGGACATGAGCATGCCCTGCCGGTGCGGCGAGAACTTGACGCGCTTGACGGCGTACCCGTGCCCGGCGAGCTGGGCGAGGGGCGCCTGTGGCGAGCGGACGTCCCAGATGCGGATCGACTTGTCGACGGAGCCGGTGGCCAGGATGGACGGGTCGTACTTGTCCCAATCCAGGGAGAGCACCTCGTGGTCGTGGGCCGGGATGACGAGCGTGGGCCCCGGCTCCCGCACGTCCCAGACGCGGGCCGTGTGGTCGCCGGACGCCGACGCGAAGACGTCCGGGTGCCGGGCCGACCACGCGGCGGCGTAGACGCAGTACTCGTGGCCGCGAAAGGTGCGGACGGAGGCGGGGCGGTCGGGGGACCAGAGCTTGAGGGTGTCGTCCCAGGAGGCGGAGAGGAAGGCGTCGCGGCGGACGGGGTTCCAGTCGATCCCGTGGACCTCCCGCGCGTGCTCCCGGAGGAGGCGGACGGGGTTCTGCGCCGGCGGCAGCGTGACGTCGAAGAGCCGGACGGAGCCGTCCCCCGACGCGGCGGCGCAGAGGGAGTCGTGGGACTCGGACCACGCGCAGTCGAAGAGCGCGTCGGAGGTGGGGAAGGAGAAGAGCGGGGTGAGGCCGGGCCCGCCGGGCCCGGCGGCGGAGAGGTCGAGAACCAGGAGGTGGCCGTTGCCGACGAGGCCGAAGTGCTGCGAGGTGGCAGCGAGGAGGCGATGCTCGTGGAATGGGCTGAAGCGGACGGAGAAACCCGGCGCCGGGGCCTTGAACGACGGCATCGCGGCGGCGGTGTGGATCCGGGACGGGCGGGGCGGGGACAGATGTGTGGTGGGGGTGGGAGGACTTGCGGAGACTCTGCCTTTGCGTTTTCTTCACGGGGTTTCCCGGATTTTTTTATGAGTAAAATGCATCGGAAGTCACTGTTTTTTTTGCTTCATCTGCTCACTTCGGTCACCGTATTTAGGGATACATGCAATACGGTCACTATATACGATAAGACGTGATTATACGGTCACTGTAGCACGTATTGAGCTCGTACACCGCCCCTTTTGACCAGTCCGCACACTCCACGTCATATGGCCCACTTGCATGCGAGGATTGTGCAAAACGTCATATGGCTCGTACACCGCTTTTTATCCCTCCCTTCTCCACCCGCTCTCTGTTCCTCCCTTCTCCAAATCCCTAGCTCCCCGCTCTCTTCGCCCTCCCGTCTCCGGCCGCTTGCGCCGCCACGTTAGTTGCCACCGCCATGCTTGCCGCCATATCCTTGAGCTCGGCGATGTCATCTCTCGTGGCCATTTGTGGAGGTCCCTCTCATCCGATGCCCTCATTGCCGCACACGGGTGAAGTTCTACCTGTCGAACACAGACAAGCATGAGAGTTGGGTGTTCTACAAGTGCATCAATGTAAGATCTTCATCCTCATGTTGTGTTTTTGTTGGATCTGTTGGTGTGCTTAAGTTTTTCTTTTTCGTGGTGTACCTAGGGTCCTTGTGGTTTACGCTTTGGAGTTGGAGTATATTGTGTATCTTGTTGAGCATCGTTTCCTCAATGGGAATGAAGCGATGGATGCAATTACGCCGCAGAGGATAGGAGGGAACAGCTCCTTCGAGAAAGGGAAGAAAGGGCTAGGCTTGCGAGCATTGCGGTGGGATATATGATGAGAGGCCTTGAGGTCCCCATGACCAAGCAAAGCAGACAGATGCTCTTTTATGTTTAGGTAGAGAGATGCTTACGGTTTTGAAGGCAATGATGGGATCATTCTTATTCTTTGTGTGTCATGTTTGGTATCTCCTTACGAAGAAATAATGTGACTCGAGGCTTGGTCGGATGTAATGTAGTTGTTATGTAGGTTGCAAAACTCTTTTAAATGGGTATGTAATGGTTTGGTCAAACCTCTTTTTGGGGATGATGTAGTGGCTTTGAAAGGAAGTCGGTAATGATTTGTGACTTGTGTTAACTTTTGTCTTAAGCGATTCTTTGTTCATTTGAAAGTTAAATGATGGTTTGTTAGTTAACATTCAATATTCTTTGGGTAGAGTGTGGTTGTTGTGCTTGATGATGACATGACCAAGAAAGTGTACTCATCGGCAAATATTAAGTTGCTAAAACTAGTGTTGTTCAAAGAAGCTCATTGCACAATGATGACCAAGAAAGTGTAATTCATGATCAACATTTGTTCCAAACTCACAAACCGACATCAAGATGGACCAAATGTTACATCTGAGTGACCAAAAGACAACATTGCAAGTTTGACATAAAGATAGAAGAGTACATCCCGAGTGTCACAAAAGCCCAGCATTGGTATGATCACTGAAAACATCAAACATAGATGTTCTCTTGGCTTTGTTAGGCAAAGACTTGGTCTTCTGAACCTTTCTCTTACCAATGACAACATCTTTTCTTCTCATCTCCTCCTTCTTTGCAGCTTCTCTTCTGCAAAGAAAGAACTAGTCTTTCTGCTTCTCTCTGCAGCAGCTGACTTGTCTATCGGCCTCTCTGCAGCGTGACTTGTCTATCGCCTCTCTCTATGCAAAGAAGACTGCCTCTCTGCAAGTTTCTTTGCGACATCGCTTCCTTCTCGGCCTTCTTTTTAGCTTCCTGTTTTGCTTTGTTCTCGGTGAAATGGCCTTCATTGTCTCTGCAATTATCTTCTTTGTCTCTTGTCTTGCCTTCTTATTTAGTTCAGCTTCTTCTCTCCTCTTCTCCCTTTCTTGAGCTGCTTTGCCTCTTCCTTGCTGCAACTAATGCCTTCTTCTCAGCTTGCTCATGCCTTTTCCTTGCAATATCTTACGCTTTCTTACGCTATTCTTCTCTCCTTGCGCAAGCAGAGCTTGTTTTGTCCTCCACTTCCTTGTCCCTTTGCCTCTTCAATGCTAGCAACTTCTTAGCTAACTCTCCTTCTTGAATGGTGTTTATGCTAGAGCTTGGCTGTGATTGGTTCATCAAAACTTGTACAATTTGAGATGAATGTGGACTCTGGAGCAGGCCTTGCACGAGCCACTCTTTGAATCGGCCTCTGCATGAAGTTAAAACAAACAACATTGTGAATAACTACATTGTTTTCTGTGGAGTTCTCCTCCTGTTAAAACAAACAATATCAATGAATGCCACTTTGGACACTAGTGAGCCTTACCTGCTGCATCAAGAGATCCACCATAAGATCTTCAATAACTACATTGTTTTCTCGTGGAGTTCTCCTCCTGTTAATACAATGACAAGTTATCCAAGTTAGCTACTTTTATTTGCATGCACTTCCGTTAACCCATAAGAGTAACCAGGAAATAAAATTAAGACACAGGCATTTGCTTGTTGACTAGGATTGGCTTCTTGAGTTGGATTGGCTTCTTCATTTGGATTGGCTTCTTCATTTGGATTGGCTTCTTGGCTTGGATTGGCTTCTTGAGTTGGATTTGCTTGTTGATTTGGATTTGCTTGCTCCCCATGATTTGCTTGCATGTGTGGAGGAGGCAGCCTGCCTTGAAGTGTGGGCAACCCTTCTTGTTATGATCTGCCTCACCACAAGAATCGCAATGGATGATCACACCATGCCTAGACAATTTCTTTCCACCACTGCTGCAAACCACCTCTCCTGGGGCTTTCCTTACGCTTGTGCTAGGTCTGCCTACTTGTTTTTCATAAAGTGGGGGCTCAAGTGGAGGGCCATTCATCTTCTCCCACTCATCCTGTCTTTGCAAGGGTATATGATGTTTATGTAGGCTTTCTTGAACATCTCAACTGAGTAGCATCCATTCACTAGTTGTAAAGGATCAACTCTTTCATGTCTTGCACAAGCTATGGCATGTACAGGGGGACCCCACTCTTCTCCCATCTCTTGCAGCTGCATTCACTATTATGCCAGTCCACAATGTAGTACATTCCTCTGTCTCCAACACGAAACACTCCATCTCACGCCCCATGCACATAGCATGTACTTGCCCACTCTATCGGTTTCTCCACTTGTTTCTTGATCTTGGGGCGGATGTTTCTGTCATCTTCTCGACCTCTTGCAGTTTGGTATAGTGCCTTGTCATCAATTGACCTTTGATCCTTTCTAACATGGATAACACAGGAAGCTCCCTTGCCTCTAGTATATATCTAAGAACATGAGTAAGAACATGAGTAAGAACATGAGTAAGAAGTTCTCATACTTGTTGCAGACCTCACAAATGTTATTAAGTAGGATATCACACTTTGGTAAATCACTTTGAAAAGCTCTGACCCATGTTTGTGGCTCCAGTTCATGCAACCAAGTGTATGCATCCATACTCAACTCCTTCATCTCATTCATATATTGCTCATATTTAGTTGATGTGGTGCTTCTAGCAATCTTCCACAACTGATTCTTTAGTGCATCACCTTTGTGTAGGCTATTTGAAAGTTACGCCACATGTGCCTCACCACAGAATCTATGTTACGATTACGAAACACCTCATCCACAACATTGATTAGTCCTTCTGTTTGTCACTCATAATTGACCATGGGGCAGTGTTGATGATTGCCAGATCATATTTCAATCTCTCCAAGAACCAACACCAGTTGGGTTTGTCCTCCACTTCAACAATAGCTATTGCAATTGGAAAAATACAATTGTTTGGATCTATTCCTACAAAGACATAGCAACTGCCCTCTATACCTTGTCTTAATGTGGCACCCATCTAGAAATATGATAGGCCTACACCCTGAAGGAACCCTCTCTTGCAAGCATCCAGACACATATATGCCTTATTGAACCTTGCTTGTTCATCAAGTGCCACAAAGAAAGAGCTGCACTGGTTACTCCTTCCGATCTCATTGCCATAGTCCCACAAAGAATTTGTATTGCCCTTTCTCATCACCATGTATGATCTTCATAGCCAGTCTCCTAGCCCTCTGCAATTTGGTCCTTGTTGGGGTCATGTGCCACTCCTTCCGCACAACCACGAGAAGTTTCTCATGTTCATATCACAGTCACTCTGAAGCTCTCCAAATACTTTTGGGCAATGAATGGAGCAGTGAAAGCCTTGATCTTCCACTTCTTTGTGCAGGTGTGTTCACTGACATACTTCTTGACTATAAAGCACTTGGTTCTACTATCATAAGATGCCCACATATACCAAGTACAGTCATCATCACATTTGGCCTTCAATCTTTTTCTATCATTCACAGGCAACTTAACATCCACTCTATTCTTGCAGCAATACTCTTTTATGGCTGTCCTCAGTAGCTCAACTGTTTGGAAAACTTGGCCAACATGAAATTTAGGACAGTGTAGGTCCTCTTCCCTAAATGACTTGAACTTCATGTACAACTCTTCATCATCTTCATCTGGTGGCCATAGATCATCACCTTGAGACTCATATAGTTCATCCTCTTGCTTCTCTTTGCCTTTGTCTCCAACTTTATCTTTTCCTTTATCTGAATCCTTTTCTTTTGCACTATCTTTAACTGACTGTTTCCCTCACACTTGTTTGTCTTCAGGTTCATCCATGTCTACATTATGCATATAGATCATCATCACCATCATTCATGTCATAATCACTATCTACTATGGCACGAGGATCAAAATCTGAATCATCTGAATCATTGTCATCATCATGTATCTTCTTCTTCTTACGCCATTGCATAAGAATTGTAATCGCCTTCTTGTTCTCCTGGTCACAACGCGTCCTCCTCTTTCTCTTCTTCTGATGTTGTGGTTGTTACGCCTCATGTTGTGGTTGTTCCATCTCAGGTTCGCTTCTCTGCCTCTTCTTGAATGACAACAGTCTGCATCTTCCATATTTGCATCTTCATCATTGACAACAGAAAGTTCCTCTTTGCAAACACATAGTTGCTACCATCATCTGCTGAGCTATGCAGGTAGACCACAGATAGGAATAGGTTGTGCTCCTTCGATCTATCGGCTCATTGTTACATGCTCTTCTAGGACTGAATACTGGAGGTAGGTGAGTTATTGGGAAATTCACCACATCATCCTCAGTACGGTTGGAATCCAAGCTGTTGTCATGGTCCAAATATAGACTGTAAGAGTTGTGACCAAGAGACAAACATGTCAGCATCTGATCAGTGTCTGCATCTCCTCCGATCTCTCTCAATCCATTTGCGTGATTGACAAGATAGGAATCGGGTAGTACACTTTCAATCTGCCTGCCATTTCCCACCCAATCTCTTCCACTATGTTCTCAACCACAAGTGGAGACCATGTCACTTCATCAAGTTCATCATACCAGACAACATGAGCATTCACATAAGAACGGTTGCTACCACGGCCAAGGAAATATCCTCCATGGTTGATCTGAACTGAATTTTTTTTGCTCCGTGTGCCTTGTAAAAATAAAACATTTACACAAGGATCGAAACATCGACAAGGCACCACCTTTACACCCTTAAACCCCCAAATAAGAGCACTAAACCCTAAGCGGAATCGAAGTCGGCGGCCGGTCCTATGCAACTAACCCAAAATTGATGATGTCCAAGCCCTACTCGATCCAAATAGGTACAAATTCGTCACAATCAAGAACAAACATAAAACCCTACTCCGAACCCCCAAATCCCAAGAAAACCCTAGCCTACGAAAATATGGACTCCAATGCGAGGAACCCTAGAACCAATCAAGATTTCTTATGCCCGGACAAGATATTGGAGATTAACAACCCAAAATCCAAGAAGAAAGGGGAAATTTTGGGACTTATCAGATTGGGCGGCGTATGCCTTGAAATCGTGGTGCCATCGCCGCCACGCCTATGCACACCCCCGACGAACAGGGGTTGACGAACCACGCGTCTCCACCCTCGCCGGCGCGTCCGACGCCGATGAGCTGGTGCGCTGCGACGATCGCCTCCCTCTCTTCTACGCCGCTTCCTCTGCTTCGGTGGTAACGAAGACGAACATGCAAGGGGATTTGATCCATTTCCAATGACACGGGGGGTTTTGTGCAAAATGGTCGCGCGGACGGCCGCTCCCTGCCACCTGGCGCGGTCCATTGGTCAAAAGGGGCGGTGTACGAGCTCAATACGTGCTACAGTGACCGTATAATCACGTCTTGTCGTATATAGTGACCGTATTGCATGTATCCCTAAGTACGGTGACTGAAGTGAGCAGATGAAGCAAAAACAGTGACTTCCGATGCATTTTACTCTTTTTTTATTATAAAGAAATCCCTTTTTTTGTTGGAACCGCAATTCCATTATTAATGTTGTCTTTGGATGTTTGTGTGTTGAAGGGCTTCGTATTGAATTGGGTGGAATAAAAATTCGACAAGGAAACCGTCTTGATGACCATGGATACAAATTCAATTGTCTGGTTGTTCATTTACTTGGCTTATGGATCACATTAAGGTTTCAATATCAAATGTTGTTTATGACAAATTAAGGGATTGCATAGTAACATTAGTATGACTTTATTTTACATGCCTCAAAACAGTAATCTCAATTCACGAAAATAGCCATGCGTCAATCAATCTATACACGGATGATTCAATCTAATAATACAACGTTCACCACCATCTCACACAAGCATGCATCTGTTCACCACCTCCTCCTTGAAGAGCATCAACGTTCTGAACTCTCACGGTGCATCAAATTCACCAACGTTCCCACACTGCATCAAACTCACACAATCTAACAAATACAGTACATTTGTTCATCCACCAACGTTCAATACCTCCTCGTGGAGATAAACCTGCACATAATCAGACCCATGATTAGCAAGTGAAGGAGGAGGGGAGGAACAGAGCGAGGGAAAGTGAGGATTTGGAGACGGGAGGAACATGAGCAAGGCACCCTCGGAAGGAGCCGAAGGGCGAGAAGAAGATAGGTAGGCTAAATACGGTGGGAGAGGACAACTGGGAGGCCTGGGCAGGCAGCGGAAAAAGGGCGACATGAAAGGAGGTTGGGCGGTTGGCAATGTGCGGCACCATCGAAGATGAGGGTCTAGGCTACACATGGGGTCGGGCGGGGAGGGGAGGGGAACGAACGATAGAACGACGGTGGTAAGGAGTAAGGAAAGGGGCAAAGGCCGAGGGGGCTCGATCATGTGCCGCCTGACGGAGCTAAATCTGGCATATCTCGGGTAGGGTTCCCGAGCTGGTGGTCTTTGCTAGATGGTAACATGACAAACAAAGGGACACGATATTTACCCAGGTTTGAGCTCTCTCGAAGAGGTAAAACCCTACGTCCTGCTTGTATTTATTGACTTTGGGTGGTGAGGGAGTCCTGGATTAGGGGGTCTCGGGTGTCCGGGCTATGTGATATGGGCCGGACTGATGGGCCGTGAAGATACAAGGTAGAAGACCTTTTCCCGTGTCCGGATAGGACTCTCCTATGCGTGGGGATGGCAAGATTGGCGTCCGGATATGTAATTTCCTTCTTACGCAAGCCGACTCAGACAACCCTAGGCCCCTCTGGTGTCTATATAAACCGGAGGGTTTAGTCCATAGAGGCTATCAAAATTCATATAGGCTAGACATCTGGGGTTTAGCCATTACGATCTCGAGGTAAATCAACTCTTGTAACCCCTATACTCATCAAAGTCAATCAAGCAGGAAGTAGGGTTTTACCTCCATTAAAAGGGCCCGAACCTGGGTAAACATCATGTCCCCTTTGTCTCCTGTTACCTTCGATCATCAAACGCACAATTCGGGACCCCCTACCCGAGATCGGCCGGTTTTGACACCGACATTGGTGCTTTCATTGAGAGTTCACTATGTCGTCGGCAGAAGGTTCGATGGCTCATTTGATCATCAACAACGATGCTGTTTCCGGGGAAACTTTCCTCCCTGGTCAACTTTTTGTGTTTGGCGGCTTCGCTCTGCGTGCTAATTCAGTCGGCCACCTTGAAAAGATCGACAGCTATGCCCCTGGTCATCAGATCAGGTTCGAAAATCTGAATTACGTCGCTGATATCCGAGGAGAGTTAGGGCCTGTTCTGATCTCCTCCAACTTCACAAAACTCCACAAAGCCAGCTTCTTGCTCCATCTGGCGATTCCCGAGCGTTCGGCGTTGTGTGTAGCTTCTTCGAGCCCTACAGCCCAGCTGGAAGGTTGTGGGCCTATTTGGCGACAGTTTGGGCTGGTTGGAGGCAGCCCAGATTGGGTTAGACCTTGAGGGAAGGCCCCCCTGTAGCGATTCGATGGAGGGAGCGAGGCGTGATATGTATCCTGCGAGCGTACCGGTTCGATGGCTTGACTTGGCGGTGGCACTTTAGCTGTAATATTGGCTAACTCCTACTTTTCCTATCGGTGGAGCTGGGCCGAGGCTCCTCCGCGATTTTGCACTGCCACCGCTCGTAGCTTCGAAACCCAGCTTCTCGTAGCAAAACCGTTCGACACAAATTCATCTATGGAGTTGGGGAAGCGTGGAGTTGGAGGACTTCAGAACAGGCCCTTAATCTTCGAAGGATTCTCGGCCCCGACCGCTCTTCGCCTACAAGAAGGAAGCCCGTCGGATCCACTATCTGGCCTCGTGCGAGAGTCAGCAATCATCCCTGCCCTGGCCTTAGATCCAGAGCATACCACCTCATCCGGAAATGGGAGTTTAAACCCACCGGACTCTCTCCTGCTATGGAATACCCTGCCGAAGATCCAGAGGCGGCTACGTTGTCGGCAAGCCTGGAATCAAGCAGGACTCTCCCTGTCATCGGAGATCCGAACTCACCTCTGGAAGCTAGCTCCGAACTCTCAAAGTCTGCGCCCATTGAGCACTGCCTGGTAGAATCAACCATGCCCAGCCTGCAGTCCCAGTTCCTCGTCCTGCCTTTGCTCCTAAACGAGGCCATAGACTTAATACGATCTCTCGCCATTACGGAGGTGCTGAAGGAAATATGCCCTAGAGGCAATAATGAAGTTGTTATTTATATTTCCTTATATCATGATAAATGTTTATTATTCATTCTAGAATTGTATTAACCGGAAACTTAGTACATGTGTGAATACATCGACAAACAGAGTGTCCCTGGTATGCCTCTACAAGACTAGCTCGTTAATCAAAGATGGTTAAGTTTCCTAACCATAGACATGTGTTGTCATTTGATGAACGGGATCACATCATTAGAGAATGATGTGATGGATAAGACCCATCCATTAGCTTAGCACTATGATCGTTTAGTTTATTGCTATTGCTTTCTTCATGACTTATACATGTTCCTATGACTATGAGATTATGCAACTCCCGAATACCGGAGGAACACTTAGTGTGCTATCAAATGTCACAACGTAACTGGGTGATTATAAAGATGCTCTATAGGTGTCTCCGATGGTGTTTGTTGAGTTGGTATAGATCGAGATTGGGATTTATCAATCCATGTTTCAGAGAGGTATCTCTGGGCCCTCTCGGTAATGCACATCACTATAAGCCTCGCAAGCAATGTGACTAATGAGTTATTCATAGGATGATGCATTACGGAACGAGTAAAGAAACATGCCGGTAACGAGATTGAACTAGGTATGATGATACCGACGATCGAATCTCGGGCAAGTAACATACCGATGACAAAGGGAACAACGTATGTTGTTATGCGGTTTGACCGATAAAGATCTTCGTAGAATATGTAGGAGCCAATATGAGCATCTAGGTTCCGCTATTGGTTATTGACCAGAGATATGTCTCGATCATGTCTACATAGTTCTCGAACCCGTAGGGTCCGCACGCTTAAAGTTCTGTGACGATTTGTATTATGAGTTTATGTGATTTGATGAACGAAGGTTGTTCAGAGTCCTGGATGAGATCACGGACATGACGAGGAGTCTCTAAATGGTCGAGACATAAAGATTGATATATTGGACCATGTTATTCTGTAGCGATCTGACCTCAGACGGTCAAATCTCTGTGTTTAAGTGTCATCCCTGGATCGGTAATGCTGACACACACAGTACTTGAAGGATTTATAACATAGTTCAATCACACACTTATTACATCGAATGTCTCAAAAGAGAACTGTAACATCCCAAATTTTCAATTTGGAATGTTATACATAGGTCATCCATGCATATCATATTTTATTGCATTTTCGTTTGCAATCCTCGAAATCCTAAGCAACTCAAGGACCCTCGGAGAGAGTTGGGGATTTTCCGATTTTCATATTTGATTTTATCAAATATTGAAGACGAGGATTTTTGATTTTAATCACTTTCTCTCCGGAAAAATATTTCATTTTAAAATAATAAATGAGGGGAGATAGTATGACTTCTCCAAAATAATTGAAATATCGGAGGAAAAATGTTAAAATCATTATTTTGGTTTTTATTTGATTTATTTTGGATTTTTATTCGCCCTAGAAAAATTTGCATGTTTAAAAAAATTGCATTTTAGGGGCCAAGAAAAGTTCATCCTGTTCTAAATATTTCATTTAGACGGAGAAAACTTATTTTTGAATTTTCAGATTTTTATTTTTATTTTTCTAGGATTTTTCTTAGTCGGCGGAACGTTTTAAAAAAAAGAGAGGATCCGCCGACCGGGCAAGCTCAGTGAGCCGAACCCGCCCGCCGCCACCGCCTCCCCGTGCCGCCGCGGGACTCGGAGAGTCCGGTCGCCCGCCGCCTCCGCCGCCCGACCCTCCCAAGTGAGCCCCCAACCTATATAAGCCGCCCCTTCTAGCCGCCACCACCGCCGAGCCGAACCCGCCGCCTCGCGCCTCGCCCGAGTCACCGCCGCCTCCGCGCCGCCCGCGCCTCGCCGCCACCCGCCGCCCTCATGAGCCCACGAGCCGCCCGCCGGACGACCTCGCCGGAGGTAGCCGCCGATGCGCGGTTTTTTTAGAAACCCCTTCGGTTTTTTTTAAAACCCTAGTTCATTTTTTTATATAGATCGGTTTTATTTCTCCGGTTTATTTGTTTAGCGAGCGTTCGTTCGTTCGTTCGTTCTAACGAACGTGTTCGTCGTTTAGTTTCTGCTAACGAACGTTCGTTCGTTTAGCCGTTCATCGTTTTCTTTTTTATCGGATTTATTCCGCGATTTTTCCGATCGCGATTTCTGATCCGATGTTCGAACTAGTTTAACTTTTCGCTCGTTTATCGGAATCAGGCGATTCAAGCGCCTGGAGTTTCATGTCGAAACCCTCTTTCCGAATAGCCAACTCAAACAAGTTTTTGCCTCTGTAAAATTTGACCCTAGTTCGGATTAGTAAACGGATCTTGTTTCTTTCGCCGTTTGAGTTTCTTTGCTCCGTTTGGTTTGATTCTTCTTGTGAACCGGAGTTCTTAAGTTGAACTCTCCGGTCAACCTCTTTCAGTTGAAGTTTTGTCTGTGCATCTTTGCTTGTTGCTTATGTATGTATTGTTTGTTTGCGATAGAATTCCCGGAGTGTGACGAGTAGATCTATCAAGAGTTTTGAGTGCGAATCATCTTCATCAACATTGCAGGCAAGTTCACACTTTGATCATATCCCTTTCATACCCAGTTTTTATGCATTAGATCAATCCTCAAACATTGCATGATTAGGATCTAATTAAATGGTGGGTTTTGGGAAAGTAGTTGATGAGGTAGAACCTATTGCCTGTTACTATCAAACCCTTGGGAGTTACTTTTACGTTGTGCTCATCTTTGCTATGCTATGCTCGTAGAGCGTGGTTTGGTTTGAGAGAATTCATGAAAGAGGTGAGAGATTATTGTTAACTAAGGTTTAACTTAAGGTGGCTACTTTAATACACATCCGGGTGGATTGGTTGGGGCACCACAGGGATATACCGATGGACTTGCGGACACACAGGGGTTATACTGATGTTGTCCTAGGAGATCCCGGGGTTATACCGTGTGATCATCCTATGGTTCGCCACCAGGCTCAAAGGAATCGAGATATTTTCATGCTAGAAACTTCCGTGTGTAGCCACAAGCTATTATGGGCTCTAGCATAGTTGAGTAAGTTACGTGAAGCTCTTGAAGAGGTAGATCAGCAGGTAGTGGGTTTTGTAGGTTTGGTATGATCTACGGGAGTAGAGAGTTAATGTTTACGAAAAGGCGTGTCTCGGTCATCCGTTTCTCAAACACCATGTAGTGCGAGAAACCAACAGAGGCGATCGAGTCTTGTGGGGAAAAGTGCGCAACCTCTGCAGAGTGTACAATCTAATCATGGTTAGCCGTGTCCCCGGTTATGGACAATTTTGAGTATCTAGTACTTGGAGTATCTTAAGTATCTCATCATGTTACTTAAATTAATTTGTTGGGTTAATGATTACTTTTAATTGGGATCATTGAGTTGGGGGTACCTTCTCAATGATGTTTCAACCACCATGATAGTTAAATTAAAATATATTCCTTTGATATAGGGAAAAATTGGCTTTTCGCAAAAACTATAATTAACCATAGAGCTTTCCACCAGCCAAATATGCATGTAGTGATAGTTATTATTCATCATTATCCTATGGTGTGAATTTGCCAGTACATTCAATGTACTGACCCTTTGTGGCTGCAACGTCTCATGTTGCAGGATGCAACGACAGTAAGTGATACGTTAGGGTTATGATTTCTACACTCAACTTTGCCGTTGGTGTTGATGGGAATCCACAACCTTGTTACTTCCGCTATTTGGATTGAGGTAATGGTATTTACGTTATTTATACATGTGATTTACCTCTGTTATAAATCCTCGAGTACTGTGTGTGTCAGCATACCGATCCAGGGATGACACTTAAGCACAGAGACTTGACCGTCTGAGGTCGGGTCGCTACAAGAACTTATTACAATAAATATTGCTTAAGGCCATCTAAACAAGATAACAACGGAAGGATTGGAAGATAAAGTGAGTCCATCAACTCCAATGGCATAGCTGAGTGCACGACAACGACCTAGCGCACCTTACTCTTCGTCTGAAAAGTCTGTAACATGATATTTTGCAGCCAAAGCGGGTTGACACATGGAATATCTTTGGTAATATAACACAAGAGAGCAATGAATGAATAAATGCTAACACTACATGCATATATGGCTGGTGGAGGCTCTATGGTTATAATGTTTTGCGAAAAGCCAATTTTTCCCTACAATAAAGGAATATATTTTGTTTAACTATCATGATAGTTGTTAAACATTGAGAAGGTTCCTCCAACTCAATCCAAATTAAACAGTATTAATCACCCAACAAATTACTTAGAGTGATGAGATCAACATGATAATCCAAGAACCAGATACTCAAGATGTCCATAACCGGGGACACGGCTAACCATGATTAGTTTGTACACTCTACAGAGGTTTGCACACTTTTCCGCACAAGATTCGATCTCCTCCGATGAATTTCTCGCACTACATGGTATTTGAGAAACAGATGACCGAGACACCGTCTTTCAGAAGCATTAACTCCTTACTCTGGGTGGACAGTTACACCTACTTTCCCCTACATCTGCTAGCCCACCACTAAAAGAGGTCACGCAACTTACTCCACTATGCTAGAGCCCATAATAGCTTGTGGCTGCACACGGAAGTTTCTAGCATAAATAATCTTATGATCCCTTTGAGCCTGGGTGGCGAACCATAGGATGATCACACGGGTACTCCGGGATATCCTAGGACAACACTGGATTCTCCAGGTGCCCGCAACCAATCCACCCAGATGTGTATTTAAGTAGCCACCTTAAGTTAACCATTAATAATATCACATCTGTCATGGATACTCTCAAACCCAATACACGTCTACGAGCATAGCATGACAATATAAGCATAACGTATAAGTAACACCCAAGGGTTTGATAATAAAAAGGCAATAGGTTCTACCTCAATACCCACAAGTTAATCACATCCTAATCATGCAGTGTTGGAGGATTGTAACTAATGCATAAAAACTGGGTAATAAAGGGGTATGATCTGAAGGAAATATGCCCTAGAGGCAATAATAAAGTTATTATTTATTTCCTCATATCATGATAAATGTTTATTATTCATGCTAGAATTGTATTAACCGCAAACATAATACATGTGTGAATACATAGACAAACATAGTGTAACTAGTATGCCTTGATGACCCACAAATATAGGGGATCTATCGTAGTCCTTTCGATAAGTAAGAGTGTCGAACCCAACGAGGAGCAGAAGGAAATGATAAGCGGTTTTCAGCAAGGTATTCTCTGCAAGTACTGAAATAAGTGGTAACAGATAGTTTTGTGATAGGATAATTTGTAACGAGCAACAAGTAACAAAAGTAAATAAAGTGCAGCAAGGTGGCCCAATCCTTTTTGTAGCAAAGGACACGCTGGACAAACTCTTATGTAGAGAAAAGCGCTCCCGAGGACACATGGGAATTATCGTCAAGCTAGTTTTCATCACGTTCATATGATTCGCGTTCAGTACTTTGATAATTTGATATGTGGGTGGACCGGTGCTTGGGTGTTGTTCTTACTTGAACAAGCATCCCACTTATGATTAACCTCTATTGCAAGCATCCACAACTACAACAAAAGTATTAAGGTAAACCTAACCATAGCATGAAACATATGGATCCAAATCAGCCCTTAGGAAGCAACGCATAAACTAGGGTTTAAGCTTCGTCACTCTAGCAACCCATCATCTACTTATTACTTCCCAATGCCTTCCTCTAGGCCCAAATAATGGTGAAGTGTTATGTAGTCGACGTTCACATAACACCACTAGAGGCTAGACAACATACATCTCATCAAAATATCGAACGAATACCAAATTCACATGACTACTAAGAGCAAGACTTCTCCCATGTCCTCAGGAACAAACGTAACTACTCACAAAGCATATTCATGTTCATAATCAGAGGGGTATTAATATGCATAAAGGATCTTAACATATGATCTTCCACCAAATAAACCAACTAGCATCAACTACAAGGAGTAATCAACACTATACTAGCAACCTACTAGTACCAATCCCGGACTTGGAGACAAGAATTGGATACAAGAGATGAATTAGGGTTTTGAGAGGAGATGGTGCTGGTGAAGGTGTTGATGGAGACTGCCCTCTCCCGATGAGAGGAGCGTTGGTGATGACGATGGCGATGATATCGCACTCCCGGGGCGAAGTGTCCCAGCGAGAACAGCTCTGCCGGAGCCCTAGATTGGTTCCGCCAAGGTTCCGCCTCGTGGCGGCGTGAGTCTCGTCGAAAGGTTGCTTATGTTTTTTTCTCGACGAAAGACCTCATATAGCGAAGATGGCCTTTGGAGAGCCAACAGGGGCCCACGAGGCGCGCCCACCCTCGTGGCCAGGTGGGTCCCCCTCTGGCGTACTTCTTCCGCTCAATATTTTTTATTATTTCCAAAAATGACTTTCATGGAGTTTCAGGACTTTTGGAGTTGTGCAGAATAGGTCTCTAATATTTGCTCCTTTTCCAACCCAGAATTCCAGCTGCCGACATTCTCCTTCCTTATGTAAACCTTGTAAAATAAGAGAGAATAGGCATAAGTATTGTGACATAATGTATAATAACAGCCCATAATGCAATAAATATCGATATGAAAGCATGATGCAAAATGGACGTATCAACTCCCCCAAGCTTAGACCTCGCTTGTCCTCAAGCGGAAGCCGATAATGATAAATATGTCTGCATGTTTAGAGGTAGAGGTGTCGATAAAATAAAATACGGACATGAGGGCATCATGATTATTCTCATAACAGCAACATATATGGATATTGTCATATGATTTCTTATGCTCAAGTAATAATCTATTCACAATGTAAAAGTACGAATGGAAAACTTTGTTGAGAACTATCAAACTATAATCTCAGTCATTGAAGCAATTGCAATTTATCATATCATCAGAAAGAGTCTATGTCAGAGCTTTCTAGCAAGTCCACATACTCAACTATCATTTAGTCTTCCATAATTGCTAACACTCACGCAATACTTGTGGTTACGAAGTTTCAATCGGACACAGAGAAAGATATGGGCTTATAGTTTCGCCTCCCAACCTTTTACCTCAAGGGTAATGTCAACAATAATAACTCATGCTCCCCTACATCCAATTAGATATATCTATCAGGATCTTTCCAACACCCTGTGCTTGCCAAAGGATAAAATATAAAAAGGAAAGGTGAAGATCACCATGACTCTTGCATAAGGTAGAAGATAATAATAAAAGATATGCCCTTCGCAGAGGGAAGCAGAGGTTTCCATGCGCTTTCAGGGTTGCATGCACAAAAGCTTAATGCGAAAGAACATCACTTTATATTGCCCCTTGTGATATGAACCTTTATTATGCAGTCCGTCGCTTTTATTTCTTCCACAACACAAGATCGTATAAAGCTTATTTCCTCCACACCAATCAATCATACATATTTAAAGAGCAATTTTTATTGCTTGCACCGATGACAACTTACTTGAAGGATCTTACTCAATCCATAGGTAGATATGGTGGACTCTCATGGCAAAACTGGTTTAAGGGTTTTTTGAAGCACAAGTAGTATCTCTACTTGGTGCTAATGATTTGGCTAGCATGAGGGGGAAAGGCAAGCTCAACATGTTGGATGATCCATGACAATATACTTTATCTCAGATATAAGAAAACATAACCCATTACGTTGTCTTCCTTGTCCAACATCAACTCTTTAGCAGGTCATATTTTAATGAGTGCTCCCAATCATAAAAGATGTCCATGATAATATATTTATATGTGAAACCTCTCTTTCTTTATTACTTCCTATTAATTGCAACGATGACCAAAGCTATGTTTGCCAACTCCCAACAACTTTTAATCATCATACTCTTTCTATGTGAAGTCATTACTCTCAATAAGATCAATATGAACTCTTTATTTCTTTTTATTCTTTTTCTATTTTCTTTTATTCACTCAAGATCATAGCAAGATAATCAAGCCCTTGACTCAACACTAATCTTTATTATATAGCTCACGGACTTGATTATATAGAGAGATCATAAAGCAAAACTCAAAACGGGATCATACCAAGACTTTATTCTACTAGATCAAGATACTAGTAATAGGATCGAACTAAGAAAAACGATAAAGATAGGAGTGTGGTTGTGATACGATACCGGGGCACCTCCCCCAAGCTTGGCGGTTGCCAAGGGGAGTGCCCATACCCATGATTATGTCTCCTTCTTTGTTGGTGAAGAAGATGGTGACGATGGTTTAGTTGATGGCGTAGGCTTCATCCTTAGTTTGCGCTTGAGGATAGAATTTTGATCCCTCAGGTCATCAATCTCCCGCTCCAGGTTTAATATCTTTTTGCATAGTTCCTGCTTGTTTTCCTGCAAGAGATGAAAAGGGATAAACTCGATCTTAAGTTTATTTTCTCTATCAGGGAGGTTTGACTTTTTGAACTCCACATGCATGTCCCCAGGTTGAGGTAATGGGACTTCATCTTCATCTGAGCTCATCTCCTCCCCCCTCGTGGGTTCATAGTCCTCTTCTTCTTCTTCTGTAGTCCAACCACAATCTCCACATCTCCATAGACCTTAGGATTTGCAATGTAATCAGCCACATCGCTTTCTCCTTCAGAATCCTTGGATGACATGTTGCTCTAATCTGCAGCAGGACAGCTCGAAACAAAAAAAGAGGATATTTGCGTGATACAGGAGTCAAAACCTTCGGGAGATTATATAATGAATTTTTACCGACCAAAATACGTATCGTGCAAGAAAACAGATCCGGAGAGCACACGAGGTGCCCACGAGGTAGGGGGGCGCCTAGTAGGGTAGGGCGTGCCCTCCACCCTCGTGGAGGCCTCGTGTCCTTCCCGGACTGCTTCTTATTTTTCTATTTTTCTAAATATTCCAAAACGGAGAAATATTGCCTTAAAAACTGTTTTGGAGTCGGTTTACTTACCGTACCACATACCTATTCCTTTTCGCAGTATGAAACGTTCCGGAAAGTGTCCCTTACGTATTCCTCCAGGGTTACGGTTTCAATAACATTGGTTTCAACATTTATGGGATTACCTGAGATATAATGTTTAATTCTTTGACCGTTCACCACCTTCGGATTTGTGCCTTCGAAGTTGTTGATTTTTATGGCACCGGAACGATAGACCTCCTCGATAACGTAGGGGCATTCCCATTTAGAGAGGAGTTTTCCTGCGAAAAATCTTAAACGAGAGTTGTATAGCAATACATAATCACCTACATTAAACTCACGCTTTTGTATCCTTTTGTCATGCCATCTTTTAACCTTTTCTTTAAACAACTTGGCATTTTCATAAGCTTGGGTTCTCCATTCATCAAGTGAGCTAATATCAAATAATCTCTTCTCACCTAAGCAAGTTTGAAATCATAGTTGAGCTCTTTAATAGCCCAATATGCCTTATGTTCTAGTTCAAGAGGTAAGTGACATGCTTTTCCATAAACCATTTTATACGGAGACATACCCATATGATTTTTATATGCAGTTCTATAGGCCCATAATGCATCATCAAGTTTCTTGGACCAATTCTTTCTAGACCTATTAATGTCTTTTGCAAAATTAATTTGAGCTCTATATTACTCAATTCTACTTGACCACTAGACTGTGGGTGATAAGGAGATGCAATTCTATGATTAACATCATACTTAGCAAGCATTTTATGGAAAGCACCATGAATAAAATGTGAACCACCATCAGTCATTAAAAATCTAGTGTCACATCCCTAGTTCTGGAATGACCTAGACTAGCTAGTCATGTGTGCATCATGTTTAAATTCCATTTAAGTTTGAAATGAGGATTTGTGAAACCCTCAGAATCATTTCTGGAAATGACCCAGATAAAAATTGCTTCAATTTGGCCCAAGAAAATGTTCATGTTTTCTCTAAAAATATTGGTCAGAGGTAAAATTCCAACCAATATTTTTGGGAGCTCAGAAGTATTTATTTTTGGCCATTTGAATTAATGCAGTAAATATTTGCCTTGGATATATATATGTTATATCTATAATATATGTCCAAAAATTATGCTAGTTGTTGAGGAGTTCTGGAATAATATAAATAGCTCCTACAAAAAATTGGCATAAGAAAATAAATTGATTTAGTAATTTTATTAAATCAAAACATATGTCAGAAAAATAGAAAAGAAACAAAACCAGAAATGCTTACCTGTGCTCACCGAGGGCACTGGCGGCCCACCGGCCGGCCCGTTCTGCTTCGCCCAGCCCACCAGGGGCATAGCCGTCTTCCTCTTGCCAAGTGGCGAGGGCAGCGGTGCCCGGCGCCGTGCGCAAGACGCAGCTGCCCTTTACTGGCGTCCTTCTCGCCGCGAGGCGTGCCCGGGCGACGCCACGCCCCCGGACCCTCTCACTCTCCCCAATCCTCCCCTCTCCTCGCCCTCGCTTTCTCGCGCGACGCCCGAACACCACCGTCGCCGCCGCTCGCCGTTGCCATAGCCACCGTCTCCCCCTCGCCCTCTCTTCGTGTCTGCAAGCTTCGCGCCGCCGTCGGCTACCTCTCCGTCGAGCCACGCGACGCGGGAGGCCCTGGAACGCCGCCATCGCCATCGTCTTCGTCACCGGCTGCCTGAGATCGCCGACGACGCTCCGGCCGCTACAGTGCTTCCCAGGCTCGTCGACCCTCCGCTGGAACCGCCGTGAGATCTACTTCTTTTCCCCCTCCTCCCCGGCGCGTTTGCCCCGTCTAGCTAGCTCGTGCCTTGAGAGACCTCATCGCCGCCCGGCCATGGCGCCACCGTAGCCACAGCTACCGGCTATGGCCGAGCTCACCGCCGTTCTCAGTGCCCTCCCGCGCGTCGTTTGCACCCAATCGCAACCTCCCTAGTGCCCCGTAGCACCTAACCCGCACGCACCCGACTCCGGCCGCTGCCGCAGCTCTGCTCCGGCGAGCTCCGCCGTTCCACGGCCTCCCCGGCCAGCGGTGGATGCGTCTGCACGGCTACCAGCCGGTGGCCTCCGTGTAAGCTGGCCTCCATTTCGTTCGGCGAACTTCGCCGTGGCTCGAGGTCGTCGCCGTGAAACTCCGGCGATCGACATGGCGCATGATTAGCTGCTAACCTGCCACTTAATCCACCCCTAAGCCACTGACTATGGGCCCCAGGGCTCGGTCAAACCCTGGTCAGCTGGGTTTGACTTGGGTTTAGCCCCGGTGTCACTGACGTGTGGCCCCCACACGCCAGGTTTGACCCCAGTCAGCCGCAGTTGACTTGCTGACGTCATGCTGACCTCAAGCTGACGCAATAAATGATTTCTGGAATTAAAATAAATCAGGAAATTCCAGAAAATAGCCAAAACTTCAAAAATTCATATAAATTCAACCGTAGCTCAGATTGAAATAATTTATATATGAAAAATTATCAGAAAAATTCAATCTATCCATCTGTACCAGTTTCATGCATGATAAAGCAACCTAAACCTGCTGTATAGGTGAAAACATATCTATGGCTTTATAAAGAGTTACTTTGGAAATGCATTTGAACCTTTGGTTCAAATGGACTTCAACCTAATGAATGCTAGTTACATTAGCTCAAACAGCATCACATCTTCATTCCATGTTCATGCATCATATTGTTGCATATGCTTGTGTATTGATTGTTGGCACCGTTCCTTCTCGCTAGGTCCTGCTCCGGAGACCGATCCAGAGTACCTGTCTGAGGAGCAGTGCCCCCCTGTTGGTCTACCAGGCAAGCAAACCCCCTTGTTCATTCCGATACAATCCTACTCTCTCGCTCCTGCTCTAAGTTATTGCATTAGGACAACAACGAATCATCTGCTACTTTTTTATGCGGTAGTAGAAACCATTCCTCTGCATGACTTGTCATTGCCACAAGAATAGTTGAAACCCACTAGCATGTGTAGGAGTTGATTGAGCCATGCTGTGTTCCTACCATGCTATGCCTGCTATTGCTTAGAGTTGTGTCGGGTCTGATTCATTGGGAATGGATTGGAGTACAGTGCTCTATGTTCTGATGCTGAGAGTGAAGTGTGTGAACACATTTTGGTAAAGGTAGCGGTGAGAGGCCATGTAGGAGTACATGGTGGGTTGTCTCACTAGAACCATCCTTAAGCTAATCGAGTTCTATGTATGTTGTCCAATGACTCGATACTACCACACATTGGGTTCCGTAACTTCGACCCCTCTCGACTTATTAACCAACTTGATCTCTGTCCCAGAGTCGCAACTAGTTTGGTGTTTGTAGGTAGTGTTAGTAGTCTACCAAGTGGCACCCGCCAGTGGGCTTGGGATGACTAGGCACAAGTGGCACGGTGTACCAAGCGTAGATCCATCCGGCGAGGTGGGCTTGGGAACCCTGCACACATCATTTGGGGCCGTGGAGCGACACCCGGCCGGATCTCCTTGCGGATGGAACCCGAATAGGCGATGAACCCGGACTAGAGTCTTGTGTGGTTAGTCGGTCATGGCCGACACCCTCGCCAAAGCTTCCGCTTGAAGGTTGCCGAGGTACATAGCGATGTACATGGTGATAAGTGGTGAGAGCGTGTGAAGAAGTACACCCTGCAGGGTTAACATGATCTATTCGAATAGCCGGGTCCGCGGTTATGGACTTCTTGGATGCTTACGTGGTACATAGACAACTTGAAGTGGATACTATAAAATGCTCAAGACAAGTGTGAGTGCTATGGATGGCCTTCTCGTATGGAGACGGGAATGAATCCATAGTAGTGTTTTGTGTGGTGACTAGTGGACCTGCAGCGCCATATCACCTCAAGGAAGTTACGGTAGTCGAGAAACAGGGATAGCCACAGAGTCAAAGCTGGCTTGCTGCAACTAAACCCCACATTACCTCCTTGATACAAGTGCATGTATAATAGGATCTGATGTAAGTCTTCTTTGAGTACCTTTGTACTCATGTTGCTTTATTTATGTTTTTGCAGCGGAGACTTCGGTCTTACTAGTGTTCTCGTGGACTTCGACAAGTAGCTTGTACCTCAGCTACGATCTTGATCGGATGTTGTAGATAGTCAGGCTCTTCAGCCTTTTTCATTTGTAGTTGTCTATACTCAGACATGTAATGCTCCCGCATGTTGCTTGTATGCTCTGTATGATGGGTCTTGTGACCCCTGTTTGCCATAAATGCTATGTGGCTCTTCTGAGCCTTTATCTATATGAGTTTGCGTTATGTTGTGATGCCATGTTGTACAGCACATACTTGCATGTTATGCGACGCGTGTAACGTGTATTGCTATGTGGGATCCGACAACCTAGTTGTCTATCCTTGGTAGCCTCTCTTATGGGGAAATGTAGTCTAGTGCTTCCACCGAGCCATGGTAGTCCGCTACAGCCCGGTTTGCCATCGGAATCTCGCTAGCCCAAAGACTACTGCTCTGGAACACTTGACTGGCCGACATGTGATTCACTTCGTTCCTGTGTCTGTCCCTTCGGGGAAATGTCACGCGGTGACATCCTGAGTCCTCCCTAGCCTGCTACAGCCCGGGTTCCCGGAGTCCTGTTAGCCCAGTGCTACAGCCCGGATTCGCACGCCGTCAATCGACATGCTCGATGTTGATTCATGTATGCCTGTCCCCATAGGTTAGTGCCACTTTGGGTTCACGACTAGTCATGTCGGCCCGGTTCTCTGTCATATGGATGCTAGCAGCACTATCATATCGTGAGCCAAAAGGCGCAAACGGTCCCGGGCCATGGTAAGGCGACACCCGTGGGAATACCGTGCGTGAGGCCGCAAAGTGATATGATGTGTTACATGCTAGATCGGTGTGACCTAGGATCGGGGTCCTGACATCTAGGGACTCCAAACCTCGGAAAACTAACTTCTTTAAGCATTTTAATAGAAGTGTTATGATCAGCACTACTAGTTGGAATAGCTTCTACCCAGTTAGTAACGTAATCAACAACAACTAAAATATGTGTATATCCATTAGAGGCAGGAAAAGGTCCCATATAATCAAAACCCCAAACATCAAATGGTTCAATAACAAGTGAATAATTCATAGGCATTTCTTGACGTCTACTAATATTACCAATTCTTTGACATTCATCACAAGATAAGACAAACTTACGGGCATCCTTGAAGAGAGTAGGCCAATAGAAACCGGATTGCAATACCTTATGTGCAGTTCTATCTCCAGCGTGGTGTCCTCCATAAGCCTCGGAGTGACACTTGCGTAGGATTTGTTCCTGTTCATGCTCAGGTACACAACGTCTAATAACACCATCTACTCCTTCTTTATAAAGATGTGGGTCATCCCAAAAGTAATGTCTAAAATCGTAGGAGAACTTTTTATTTTGTTGGTATGTGAAACTAGGTGGTATAAATTTAGCAACGATGTAATTAGCATAATCAGCATACCACGGAGTACTACGAGAGGCATTAATGTGTAACGCCCTCGATGCGGCTATATCTCCCACGTGTCGAAGCACGACTTAGAGGCATAACCGCATTGAAAGCAATGTCGCAAGTGAGGTAATCTTCACACAACCCATGTAATACATAAGGGAAAGAGATACATAGTTGGCTTACAAATGCCACTTCACACAATACATAAATAAACATCCATCATACAGCTTTACACTCAAGGTCCGACTACGGAACCAAAACAAAAGAAGATACCCCAAATGCTACACAGATCCCCGATCGTCCCAATCGGGCTCCACTCATCGATCATCGTGAAAAGACACATAGTAACGACCACGTTCCTCGTCGAACTCCCACTTGAGCTTGGTTGCGTCACACCTGACCGCATCGTCCGGAACTCGCAACTGTTTTGGTAGAATCTGTGAGTCACGGGGACTCAGCAATCTCACACCCGCGAGATCAAGACTATTTAAGCTTATAGGAAGGACAACGTTGTAAGGTGGAGCTGCAGCAAGCGACTAGCATATATGGTTGCTACATTCGCAAAAGAGAGCGAGAAGAGAAGCAAAGCACGGTCGTGAAGCTAGTAGCGATCAAGAAGTGATCCTGAACTACTTACGTCAAACATAACTCCAACACCGTGTTCACTTCCGGACTCACGAGAAGAGACCATCACGGTTACACACGATTGATGTGTATTTTAATTAAGGTCAACTTCGGGTTTTCTACAACCGGACATTAACAAATTCCCATCTGCCTCATAACCATGGGCACGGCTTTGAAAGATAATACCTGCAGGGTGTCCCAACTTAGCCCATTATAAGCTCTCACGGTCAATGAAGGATATTCCTTCTACCGGAAGACCCGATCAATCTCGGAATCCCGGACTACAAGACATTTCGACAGCAATAAAACAAGACCAGCAAAGCCGCCGAATGTGCCGACAAATCCCGATAGGAGCTGCACATATCTCGTTCTCGTGGCACACCGGATAAGCGAAGCGACAGAACCGACGTAATCCAAGTTGCCAAGGAATGGTCCCAAGACGGTGCTCTAGTTTGGACCAACGCCGGAGGAGCACCGCCCGGGGTTAAATAAAGATGACCCTCGGGCTCATGAAAACCCGGGGAAAAAGGCTTAGGTGGCAAATGGTAAAACCAAAGTTGGGCCTTCTTGGAGGAGTCTTATTCAAAGCGAACTGTCAAGGGGTCCCATAAATCACCCAACTGTAAGGAACGCGAAATCAAGGAACATAACACCGGTATGACGGAAACTAGGGTGGCAAGAGTGGAACAAAACACTGGGCATAAGGCCGAGCCTTCCACCCTTTACCAAGTATATAGATGCATTAATTATAGCAGATATATATTGTGATATCCCCAACAAGTAAACATGTTCCAACAAGGAACAACATCTCCATGTTCCAACAAGGAACAAACTTCAACTTCACTGCAACTAGCAACGCTATAAGAGAAATTTGAGCAAAGCGGTAACATAGCCAAACAACGGTTTGCTAGGAAAGGATGGTTAGGGGCTGGCATGGCAATATGGGTGGCATGATAAGCAAGTGATAGGCATCGCAACATAGGCATAGCAAAAGAGCGAGCATCTAGCATAGCAAAGATAGAAGTGATTTCGAGGGTATGGTCATCTTGCTCGCAATGTTCTCGAGTTGTCGAAAGCTTGATCCTCGTAAGCGTTCTCAACAGGTTCCTCGTTCACGTACTCGTCTCCCGGCTCTACCCAAAGCAAGAACACAAACAAAGGAACCACAATAAATCACGGTGCAATGCACAAGCCACATGATGCAAAACATGACATGACATGCGAGATGTGATATGCAATGCGTATGCGTGCTCCGGAAGGAAAATGATGAACCAGGCATCAACTTGGCAAACCAAGTATGCCGCTGGAAAGATGAGATGATTTTGGTTGAAATTGATATAAAGATCACCGGAATCGGATGCACGGTTTGCAAATGACAAGCAAAACAAGAATGGCACAAATCTGCCATTAACAGCATGATGCCACTTAGCAAGCAACAAGAAATTAAGCTACTGCACCCAAACGTACCAACAAAGCCGATGGAAGTGATCTACTCAAGATGCTTGACAAAAGATGAACACTGAGCTGCGGGTAAAACACATCATAACAGGTCCAAACAAGCATGGCAAAAGTGCAAAAAAAATATCAGGCTGGACATGGCAAAAACAGCATCAGGTAGCAATGTTCAGAGCAAGAAAACAACATGCTAAAGGAACTCATAATAGCAAAATAAGGCACGGAATGAATCTACTCAAAGCATATAACAAAAGTCCTTTACTGACCATAAGCCAAAAAGGATCAGAAAACATAGTAACACCCATGTCAATATCGCAAGTTTCGTTAACATATTCAGCAACAGGGCATGTCAAAAACAGATAACAAGTAGGCATGTTTAAGAGCTCAAAGCACTCACTAAAGAGACTTTCATGATAAACTAATCAGACATACCTAAATAATACATGGCATAGAAGATATACATAGCAAGAACAACATCATAGCATACAAGGATCAACCACAACAACCTTGACAAAATTGAATAACATGTAAACAATCTGCCAGAAACATTTGTAGCAAAAGTAGAGCTCGATTGACTCAAGCTATGGCACTCCATAATTGCAAAAAAGGCATGGATGGATAGAGCATAACCATATGTTAAAAACATCCTTACTGAAGTATCTCAAAATATGAATGGATCTCTCGGTAGCATCAAGTTAACATGGCATCACAATATCAGCTAAACAGGGCTGAAAACAGCAACATCAGTAAGCCTACTTTGCATGCTTGTTCTAGTCACCACATATATCACAAAAATACATGGCATACATCCCTGGAAAGATGGCATGGCATATTACAAAACACATGTAGGGCTCAAATTTATAGGGTGCACACATCAATCATAGCAAAATAACAAAAGTGCAAGTTCTGTTAAGAAACAGAAACTGACATCACATAGCCCTCTTCTAACAGCATTTCGGGCATCAATATGAGCTCAAATGAAAATGACGCAATGAGATGAAATGATCGACTCTTCGAGGCGAATATTTTGACATATTACACGCATGAAGCGGAGCTATAGGTGCAAAGTTATGATGCGTTGAAAATGCCACAAATTAATCGCTGAAATAAAACTTAGACGAAATTTTGGGGGGGAAGAAGTCAACCCTTCGGATCCGATCGAGATCCGGCCGGGACGAAGGCGAGGACGGCGGCGTGGCTCGCCGGAGCTCGGCCCGGGGCCGGGGAGGAGAGGGCGGCGGGGCCGGGCCATGGAGACACCGAGGTGGCCCGGCATGGCGGGCGGCGGGCGGGCGGCCGGGCGCCGGAGTCGGGGCGGGCCGGGCGCCGAGTCGGGGGCTGGGCGGGCGGCCGGAGGCGACCGGGCGGGGAGGCGGCGACGACGCCAGCCGGAGGCAGGCCGGCCGGAGGCGCGGGCGGGCGAGCGCCGGGGACGGGCAGGGCCGCAGGCGCGGCGGCCGTGGAGGCGCGGAGGGCCCGCGGTCCTGGGCCGGGCGGGCAGGCGCAGGGCGGAGACACGTGGCGCTGCCCGATTGGCACGGGCGGCGGATTTCGTCCGGCCGGACCGGACGTGTCCGGCGGCGCGAGGTAGGGGAAGGCTAGGGTTTGTACCGCGATTTGGAATGGGGGGTGTATAAATAGGCATAGAGGGAGCTAGGAGAGTCCAAATGAGGTGTAGTTTTCGCCCACACGATCGTGATCGAACGACGGAGAGCATGGAAGTGACTTAGATGGGTTATTGGACTATTTTGAAGGGGTGTTGGGCTGCAACTTAAAAGAGGCCTTTGCGAGAGTGCGGTTAACCGTTGGAGTACCAAACGAGCTCCAAATGACCCGAAACTTGACCGGTGGTCTACCGGTGGTATACTAAGGCCACTTGACAAACCTCGGTCCATTCCGAGAAAGTTTAGTACCCGCTCACGGAAAAACGTAAAAGGGGCCGCCGGGGGAGATAGGAGTGCCGGATTGCAAAACGGACAACGGGAAAAATGCTCGGAATCATGGGCCGAACATGGATGCAAATGAGAGGCACATGATGACCGGATCTGAAATGCATGACATGGACAAAATGCAAAATGAAGAAAAACCCAACCACGGAGGGAATATCATATCACAATGCCGAAAATGGCAAGAGTTGGAGTTACAAATATGGAAAGTTACGTCCGGGGTGTTACAACACTCCACCACTACAAGAGGATCTCGTCCCGAGATCTAGGACTGAAAGAACTTCGGATATTCGGAACGGAGGTGATCCTCGCGCTCCTAGGTGGCTTCATGGTCGGAATGGTGTGACCACTTCACTTTCAGGAATTTGATTGACTTGTTGCGACGCTCGGTTTCTTCAAGAATAGCAACGGGGTGCTCATGATAAGAGAGATCTTCTTGAAGGTCAATTTCTTCGAAGTTGATAGTGCGCTCAGGAGTCTTGAAGCACTTGCGAAGCTGTGACACGTGAAACACATCGTGCACATTCGCGAAGTTGGACGGAAGCTCAAGTTGATAGGCGAGATCGCCTCTTTTGCCAATGATCTTGAAAGGACCCACGTATCTAGGGGCAAGCTTCCTTTGATACCGAAGCGACGAGTGCCTTTCATTGGAGAGACGCGGAGGTAGACATGGTCTCCGATTTCAAAAGCCACATCACGGTGCTTGTCATCATAATAGCTCTTCTGGCGCGATTGCGCGGCTTTGAGATTCTCACGAATGACTTTGCACATTTCTTGACTTCGTGATCAAGTCATTGCCAAGAAGTTGGCGTTCACCTGTCTCGGACCAATTGAGAGGAGTGCGGCACTACGCCATAGAGAATTTCGAATGGGGCCTTGCGAACTCGCTTGGAAGCTGTTGTTGTAGGAGAACTTCGGCATATGGAAGACAATCTTCCCACTTCATACCGAAGGAAATGACACAAGCTAATCGAGCATATCTTCAAGGATTTGATTAACTCGCTCAACTTGGCCACTTGTTTGAGGATGGAAAGCTGTCTTTGAAACGAATGTTGGTGCCCATGGCCTTCCGAAAAGAATCCCAGAACTTGGAGGTAAAGATGCTGCCACGGTGCGAAGAGATCACTTGTGGAATGCCGTGCAAGGAGACAATCCTGGAGGTGTATAGCTCGCCAACCGAGCTGCTGTGATAGATTCTTTGATAGGAAGAAAATGAGCCACTTTAGTAAGCTTGTCAATGACAACGAAGATAGCATCATTTCCACGCTTGGACTTTGGAAATCCAGTCACGAAAGTCCATCTCAATATGATCAAACTTCCATTCCGGAATAGCAAGAGGTTGAAGGAGACCAGCTGGTCGTTGGTGTTCTGCTTTCACTCTTCTGCAGACATCACACTCATTCACGAATTGAGCAATTTCTCGCTTCATTCGAGTCCACCAATACGACTGCTTGAGGTCCTGGTACATCTTTGTCGTGGAATTGTCACGGCAGATGTCCTCATGAAAGGACTTAGTCGTAGGGCCATCGTACGGGTTAACCTAGAGGGGTTAAAGCGGACACAAGACACAGGAATTATCTTGGTTCGCCCTTCGATGAAGGTAAAAGCCTACGCCCAGTTGTGATGTGATTCATATGATTTCGGCGACTAGGGAGCAATAGCTTTTCCTTAGCCTCGAATCCTCTCTCTAATCCGCCACTGGTCGTCCCCTTATATACACGGGTTGACGCCTCGACCAGGTCCTGCAGAGTCCCGATCCGGCTCATACAAGAGTCCGGCTCGGTCTCTTTTCTCTTGTCTTACAACACAAGTTACAACACTAAGGCGGTTTACATAAATGGACCTTAAGACGCCTCTGGGCTCGGGCCTCCTCCGTGGGCTGGATCATGGATTTAGGTAAACCGGCCCCTCTAGGGCGGTTTACACTCAGTAGTTGTGTCCCCAACATTAGGCCCCAGATTGACCTAAACCGGTTCAAGTCAATCTTCAACACCTTCAGGAACCTCTTTGATCTCCTTTCATATTTTGTAAACCGCCATCCGCTTGAACCGGCCGTGACGCGTCATCTTTAATAAAGAAATCCAAACAGTAAGATTCCCTTCATTTAATGCTATCCGGAAATCGAGGCGGCCGCTGCACCGTCGCCGCTTTTGACTCCTTGATTCTCGCTACCGTTGATTGCTCCGGTCCCTTATAAATAGACCGGTCACCTTTCTTCTTCTTCTTCTTCCGCTCTTCTCCTTCCTCGCGACGCTCTAGCCCTGAAGCTCCGCGTCGCGCCCGACCTTCGAACGACGCTTCATCGCCGGGCGCTGCATCAACCTGACCGTATCAGAGTTTTCGGCGCTCCTCCGCGGTTTCCGCTCGTCAGGTAAGGTTCCTCTCAAGTCCTAGATCCCATCTGTAGATCCTGTTCATCACGCAGTTCATATCAGTTTCCTCTCACTTGCTCCGCCATGGCCAGACGCCTCAGCCATACCGTGCATCTTGTATAAGTGATCGCTCCGCCGTCCATTGAACTCTTTATGCACCCTTCCTTTTGTTCAGATCCTCGAGTTTAGAATATCTGAACCCTCACCTCTTTATGAAGGTTTGCATAGGTCGTAAAGTTTTTCTTACTAGAGCTTCGGTAGATCTCGATTACCTTCATTCGTATGTGAAAACTGTTTCTGTCCATACTTAGTAGACTTTTCAACTCTACCATTTTCGGCGGTTTAACTTTCGACAGCTAATCCGTCACTCCATTAGTCCTCAGTTAAACCGGAACGGGAAGCCGGATGCTGAATCACCGGTTTAACAATGTATGATATGCCTGAACCGTTTAATGGTAAACCGTCTCTTCCTTTCTTTGAAGCTTAGTCTTCCGGAATGGCCCTCAATTCTCAGCTTGCAATTGGGTCCGGTCCAAAATCACCGAAACACAACTGAACGGCTATGTCACCACTGGCGGTTTGGCGCCAAAAAATGTCCTCCACTGGCGTGTTCCAGATGGCGAGTTTCCTCCCGAGCCACAAGAGGGTGAAGTAATCGTGTTTATGCAGCACTTAGACTGGGGATTCTGCCCGCCCGGTTCAAAATTTTTCCGGGACGTCCTCGCAAGTTTGAAACTCCATCCGCAGGATATCGGCCCGAACTCTGTGTCAAACATATGCAACTTCCAAGTCTTCTGTGAAGTCTACCTTCAGGAAGAACCATCTGTGGACGAGTTTCCTCCCGAGCCACAAGAGGGTGAAGTAATCGTGTTTATGCAGCACTTAGACCGGGGATTCTGCCCGCCCGGTTGGGGGTAGTATTTATACTCCATATCACCGATGGAAGCTCTTCCACCCAACAACCCGGCGTCCTCTCTAAAGGGACCATAAGTCGGGGTTTGATACCTTTCAAGATCTCCTGATTAGCTCGTTCCGCTTGACCATTGGATTGCGGGTGGGCTACGGAAGAAACATCAAGCCGGATGTGCTCTCGTTCACAAAATTCCTTCATAGCTCCTTTGGACAAATTGGTGCCATTGTCCGTGATGATACTGTGTGGAAACCCAAACCGGAAAATCACCTTTTTGATGAACTGAACCGCCGTGGCCGCATCACACTTGCTAATGTGCTGCCTCAACCCACTTGGTAAACTTATCAACCGCCACCAACAGGTGGGTCTTTTTGTCCTTGGACCTTTTGAAAGGTCCAACCATATCCAGCCCCAAGTCGCAAACGGCCAAGTACTTGGAATCATCCTCAATTCTTGGGCTGGCACATGAGCACGCTGGAGAACTTTTGGCAACCATCACATCGTCGACCAGATCCTCCGCATCGGCATGGGCAGTCAACCAATAGAAACCATGGCGGAACGCTTTGGCCACCAAGGACTTTGAACCGGCGTGGTGACCACAATCCCTTCATGGATCTCTACGCAATATCTCACGGCCCTCTTCGGGGACACACAACGCTGAAACGCATACGACACCTCGCAATGGTGCAACTCGCCACTAACAATGGTCATAGACTTAGACCGCCGAACTATCTGCCGGCCAACGCGTCTCATCTTACAGTAACTCGCCCGGTTCATGTATGCCAAATAAGGAGCGTCCAATCCGAATGACATGCAGGGCCGCCACCAATTGAGCCTCCGGATCGTGGATAGCCAAACCAATTTCATCAGGAAGCTTAAGCGACGGATTATGCGATACATCAAGGAAAGCGTTGGGTGGGACCGGTTTACGTTGAGAGCCCACCGGCTTAAAGCATCACCGCTTCGTTCTTCCGACGATCCACATGATCCACGATATCCTTTAAAATGTCCTGCAACAACATCCACCTCCCGACGATATGCAGCCATGAGTGGATCTTTGGAATCCCAAGTACACGATACTTGCCGAGCCACCAAGTCCGAGTCACCAAAGCATTTAACCCGGCTGAGATTCATTTCTTTAGCCATCCGGAGACCATGGAGCAAAGCTTCATACTCAGCTGCATTGTTAGTACAAGGGAACATTAGGCGGAGAACGTAATGAACTTGTCACCTCGCGGGAAGTTAAAACGACTCAAATTTCGAGCCCTCCAACTGCTGGACCCATCAAAGTGGATGGTCCAATAGGTATGATCCGGCTTCTCTTCAGCGCTTGCAACTCCGTCCAATCATTAATGAAATCCACAAGTGCACGAGATTTTACGGCCGTCCGAGGCACATACCTTAAACCGTGCGGCCCAAGTTCTATAGCCCACTTAGCAATCCGCCGATCGCTTCCGGTTACGTATGATGTCGCCCAAGGGAGCCGAATCGACCACTGTGATGGGGTGCCCTTGAAAATATTGCTTTAGCTTCCGCTTGCCATAAAAACCCGTATACCAGCTTACGCCAATGCGGATATCTTCGCTTAGACTCAATGAGGACCTCGCTGATGTAATAAACCGCCGTTGAACCGGATACTCTTCCTCGCCTCCTTCCGCTCCACCACGATAGCCACGCTTAATCGCCTCGGCATTAGCAGCAACATATAGCAGCAGCGGCTCTTTGTCAATGGGGCGGCTAGAACCATGGGTTGGTCAATCGCCGCTTCAAATCCTCCAATGCTTCATCGGTGGTGAACTCGGACAAACCGATCCGTTTTCTTCAACATCTGGTACAAAGGAATGGCCTTCGCCCAGACGGCCGATAAACCGCTTAGCGCAGCAATCCGCTCGCCAAACGCTGGACGTCATTGATGCACTTCGGCTTAGCCAAGGAGGTGATAGCCGTAATTTTTTCTGGATTAGCTTCGATCCCCTGTTGGACACGAGAAAACCCAATAACTTGCCTCGCTTGAACACCAAAACGCACTTGGCCGGGTTGAGCATCATCTTGTACACCCGCAAGTTGTCAAAGGTTTCCTTTAGATCCTCAATCAAGGTTTCCTTCTTCCTTGACTTAACCACGATATCATCCACATAAGCATGTACGTTACGGCCGATCTGTTCGTGCAAGCAACTCTGAACGCATAGCGCCGATAAGTCGCTTAGGCGCTCTTGAGTCCAAAAGGCATAGATACATAGCGAAGGCGCCAAAGGGGTGATAAACGCCGTCTTCTCCTGGTCCTTAATCGCCATCTTAATCTGATGATAACCGAGTACGCATCCAAAAAGCTCAAACGCCACAACCCGCCGTAGCATCAATAATCTGGTCAATGCGGGGAGGGCGAAAGGATCTGGGCGGAGGCCTTGTTGAGATCTGTGTAATCCACACACATGCGCCAAGTGCCATTCTTCTTAAGAACCAACACCGGATTGGCAAGCCACTCTGGGTGAAAGACTTGACGATAAACCCTGCTGCCAAGAGCCTAGCAACTTCTTCTCCGATGGCCTTGCGCCTTTCCTCATTAAACCGGGCGAAGAAACTGCTTTCGGGTTTGTATTTTGGGTCAACATTAAGAGTGTGCTTAGCGAGTTCCCTCGGTACACACGGCATGTCAAGGCTTCCATGCGAAAATGTCCGATTCTCACGGATGAACTCGATGAGCGCGCTTTCCTATTTAGGATCCAAGTTGGCACCGATAGTGAACTGCTTGGACGAATCGCCGGGCACAAAATCAACAAGCTTCGTCTCACCGCCGATTTGAACTTCAAGTCCGGATCATGCTCCGTAGTTGGCTTCTTCAAAGGGGTCATATCCGCCGGATCAACATTGTCTTTATAATAGTTTAGCTCCTCGCTGGCACAAACCGACTCTGCGTAAAGCCGCATCACCTTCCTCGCACTCCAAAGCGATCCGGCGGCTCCCATGAACCGTTATCGTTCCTTTGTGACCCGCATTTTCAGCTGTAAGTAAACATAACAGGGCCGTGCCATAAATTTAGCATAAGCCGGCCGCCCAAAGAGGGCGTGGTAAGGGCTTTGAATTTTCACCACCTCAAATGTCAATGTTTACGATCCGGAGTCATGTTCGTCCCCAAAGGTCACCTCCAGTAGCTATCTTACCGACCGCACGCCGACTTGCCGTGCACCACTCCGTGAAACTCTTGTCTTTGGATGGCCTAAGATGCCTATCCGTCAACCCCATACGCCGGAAGGTCTCGTAGTACGTGATGTTGATGCTGCTTCCTCCATCCATAAGAACCTTGGTAAACTTGTACCCTCCTACAGGGGTGCCACCACCAGGGCTAGCTGTCCCGGATTGTAAACCCGGGAGGATGGTCCTCTCTGCTCCACACGATCGGTTGCTCGGACCGGCATAGGTAATGCGGCGCAGCCGGTTCAACAACGCCGACCGCCCGCTTCAAGTTTTCGGTCTCGTCATTCAAGCTGGTGGTAAAGACGTGGTACTGCATCCACCGTTCAACTGCTTTGGGTTACTTTGATAACCCGATCGCCGCTGTTGTTGATTGTAGCCCCTTGGTTACGATTGTTCGACTGCTACGATTACTTTGATTATTCGATTGCCTTGCCCGCCGGATTACCACGAATCACGGGCCGGAATTTCCTCCATCAGAACCCGGGCGGACCTGAACCGCCGCGGGCCCTTGATCATACCGGAAAGAGTTGGAGTTTTGAACTCCTGCATAATGTAACAATCCTTCCAAAGGTGGTTCGCGGTGCCTCCTTCGTCCCATGCTTTGGACAAGGCTGATTCAACATAAAATTCAAACGATCCGGATTGTGACCGCCCCGGTTTGATTGCCTACCCCCGCGCCGCTGACCCTTGTCCTGCGCGTTGGTGTTGGCCACAAAGCCCATGTTGCCGTTCGCTTTACGCTTGTTCCCTCCATTGCCTGCCGAATGATGCTTTGGCCCCTAGGGTTGCCGTTCGCTTTTCCCTTCCCCACTTCATCATTCTCAGATTCGGGATCCTTGGTACTATCGTAATCAGCGTACTTTACCAAAACGCCCATTAGAGTGCCCATGTCATGGCAAAACGCTTCATGCGGCCAGCTTCAATTTCAATGGCTCGAACCGCAATTGGCTTCCAAGGTCAAGATCGCGGAATCGGGGTTGATCCGGTCCAAGAATGTAAAACTTCAAACGCGGTGCACCCAATGGGTTGTGGATTCTCCTCCGTCTCGACACAAGCTGCTAAATCCACCACGGACATGGGCTGCTTACAGTGTCTTTGAAATTTTGAATGAATCGGGTTCGCAATCGGGTCCACGAACCGATAGAGCTGGGCGGCAAATTTTTCAACCAAGTCCGCCGTTCCTTCCAACATCATTGTGAAGTATTTCGCACATGCGGCTTCATCCACATCTAGCATCTCCATGGCCATCTCATAGCTTTCTATCCATGCTTCGGAGCCAAATCGGCAAGATAATTGGGCACCTTGCGCGCCCCTTGAAGTCCTTGGGCAAGCGACGTTTCATAAAGCGAGGGACGAGGCAAGGCACCCCCAAAGAACGAGACGTGACCGGCTCGAAGATGGTCGGACGAACCGGCGCGGCGGATGATCCTCGCTTGTGCTGCTAACTCGCCTCCCTCACGTGCCTGGCGCGGTCCACTATCACTTGAGCATCCTCAAAGCCGCCCGTCGGATTGTTGCCGCGAGGCGGACCACGCTGCGCATTGCTTGACACGGCGGTTCGTCGACGTCGGCTATAGCTCCGGCTTAGGCGGGGGTGGAGTGGATCCGATCCCGGTATGCGAATACGCTTCTTGCCGAGCCAGGCCGTCCCGAGGAGCTCCTTGACCCGGCGGGTTTCGACCGCTGTGGTGAATCGCCCTCGATCGGAATCGCCTCCAACCGTGCCGCAGCGCGACGAGGTTATCCATCGGGTTGGAGTAGTGACCGGAGGTGTCTGCACACCGGGTGCGCCGGTGTGATGACGAGGTAGATCTACCACACGGGTTGAACCGGCGGCCGTCCAGTGCTTCCGGCGGTTTACCACCGGTGGCGGATTCTTGGTCCTCGCCCAGGGTGTTGAAAAGCTCTCTTCCCTCGAAAACCGAAGGTAAACGGGACTGTACTTCCTTTTCATGACTTCATGCGATGCGCTCACGATCCAGCATGAGCCTATAAGCTCGCAGCGTCCAAAGCGGCCCGCTTGCCATCCTCACGTCCGCGATCGCCAGTCCGCTTTAGCTTTAGTGATCTGTTCTCTCACCTTTGTAATCTCCGCGTTGTGCAGGTCACGATCCAGCGGATTAGCCTCTGCCATGAGCACAGCCAACGCGTCAAAAGCTCGACAAAACTTGAGCCGGCGGGCGACAGGCCTCCTTCGGCTGCCATCACCGCTGTTGAACCGGCGACCAGGGGCGCCGCGGTCCAAGAGTGAAGCGCCGCTTGCGTACCGGCCATGAAGATCCCAACCCGGTTGGGTAGATCGAAGGGGTCCGGAATACTCTCACCGTCGGAGCAGCCCCCGATCTGGCCATCTTGCAGCTGGTATAGAGACTCGGTTTCTCCGGCCGACGATTCGTCACGGAGTAGACAACAGTTCGTCACCAGATGTTGATCCGTCCTCGCAGCCTCCGTGGGCGACTCCCACGAAAACATGCGACCGCCCGGTTTAGCGAGGGCAGGACTCTTCTTCGCTTTCTTGAGCCGTCTCGACGAGGTCGGTCAGACGTCCGCCCGAGCCCTGGCTCGCCGATCTTGCCGATGAACACGTGTATGCCGCCGAAGGGACCCGGTACCCGTACTCAAGCGAGCGGCCTCGGGGCCCGATCCGCATCGTCGATGTAGAGCTTGCCGCGACGACTCTTAGTCATCCGCCCTTTGCATAACCTTCGAGTCCTTCGAACTTGCCCTCTAAGATCATCAAACCGTCGTGGCGATAGCCCCACGGTGGGCGTAACCGTCGTGGAATTGTCACGGCAGATGTCCTCATGAAAGGACTTAGTCGTAGGGCCATCGTGCGGGTTAACCTAGAGGGGTTAAAGCGGACACAAGACACGGGAATTATACTGGTTCGGCCCCTTCGATGAAGGTAAAAGCCTACGTCCAGTTGTGATGTGATTGATATGATTTCGGCGACTAGGGAGCAATAGCTTTTCCTTAGCCTGGAATCCTCTCTCCTAATCCGCCGCCGGGTCGTCCCCTTATATACACGGGTTGACGCCCGGCCGGTCCACAGAGTCCCGATCCGGCTCATACAAGTGTCCGGCTCGGTCTCTTTTCTCTTGTCTTACAACACAAGTTACAACACTAAGGCGGTTTACATAAATGGACCTTAAGTCGCCTCTGGGCTCCGGGCCTCCTCCGTGGGCCTGGATCATGGACGAGGGTAAACCGGCCCCTCTAGGGCAGTTTACACTCAGTAGTTGTGTCCCCAACAATCTTCGTACTTCCAGGATGAATGGATAGAAGCGAATTGTGCGCCTCGTTCATAATGACTTTTCTCAGATCACCCTTAGGAACCACAATCCGGTCCTCGAAGAAAAGAGTATCTTTGTCATCAATGTGGAAGCACTTGTACTTGGAAATGCCCTTGTCGATACCACGTTTCACCTTTTTCACCATGGCATCCAGGAGTTGAGCCTCACGAATCTGATCTTCCAAAGTAGGAGAGACTATGAGGTTGGCAAGAAAGCCTTGAGGAACAACTTGAAGATTCAGCTGCGGAAAGCTTCACAGAGATCCGGTTGGAAGGGCTTGAGGATTAAACTGTTGCGATAAGCCTTCCTGCTCAAAGCATCTGCAATGACATTGGCCTTGCGGGAGTATATTCAATACTTGGGTTGTACTCTTGAATCATTTCGACCCATCGAGTTTGCACGAGGTTGAGGTTGGGTTGAGTGAAGATATACTTGAGGCTCTTGTGATCGGTGAAAATGTCCACTTTCCTTCCCAACAAGAGATGTCTCCATGTTATCAATGCATGGACAAGCTGCCGCCAACTCAAGATCGTGAGTGGGGTAGTTCTATTCGTTGGGCTTCGGTGACGAGAGGTATAGGCCACAACTCTCTTCTCTTGCATTAACACAAAGACCGAGACCTTGAAGAGAAGCATCACAGAAAACTTGAATGGCTTGGATTCATCGGGAGGAGTCAAGACAGGAGCTGTGACGAGTTTCTCTTTGAGAGTATTGAAAGCAACGTCACACTCGGAGACCGGACATACTTCACATGATTACGGAGGAGGTTGGAAAGAGGCTTTGCAATCTTAGAGAAGTTCTCAGCGAATCTTGGCAATAGCTTGCAAGACCAAGAAAGCTGAAGGCGCTTGACATTCTGAGGAGGTTCCCAATTCACAACTACGGACACCTTCTCGGGATTAACAGCGATGCCCTTGGCGGAGATGATATGACCAAGATAAAGCACTTCATCAAGCCAAAATTCACATTTGGAGAACTTAGCATAGAATTGATACTCTGAGCTTGTCTAGCACCAATCGCAAATGTTTGGCATGATCCTTCTTATTCTTGGAGAAGACCAAAATATCATCAAGATAGACCAAGATGAATTCATTGGTGTAGGGGTTGAAGATGAAGTTCATCATCCGAGAGAATGTTGGAGGAGCATTGACAAGGCGAAAGACATGACGGTATATTCATAAGAACCAAAGCTTGTTACGAATGCTGTCTTGGGAATATCTTGTTCATGAATGCGAATCTGATGATAACCCATACGAAGGTCAAGCTTGGAGAACACTTTAGCACCTTTGAGTTGCTCAAAAAGCTCATTGATGTTGGGAAGTGGATACTTGTTCTTGATTGTCTTTTTATTCAATGGACGGTAATCAACGCAAAGTCGGTCCGTGCCATCCTTCTTACGGACAAAAGAACACCACAACCCCAAGGAGATGAACTCGATGCGATCAAACCCAGACGCTCTTGTTCATCGAGCTGCTTCTTCAATTCCTTCAGCTCATTAGGTCCAAGCTTGTATGGACGCTTGCAAACGGGTTCATGCGGGCTCAAGATCGATAATGAACTCAATCGGCCGATGAGGAGGCATACCGTAAGCTCTTATGGAAAGACATCTTGGTACTCACAAACGATCGGAATCGAGAGATAGCATCCAATTCGCCCTTCTCATTGAGAGAAAACAACCGAATGGTTTCATCACGAGCGGCATAGATGATCACATCATTAGAAGAGTGAGTCAATTGAATTTCCCTGGCAGCACAATCAAGCTGAGCTTTGTGCTGATAAAGCCAGTCCATCCCGAGAATAAGATCAATATCCGAGTCACTAAGAACAAATGGTTTAGATAGAAATCTATAGTCGCCCATCTTGATAGAGACATCATGAACTATTGAGTTGGCTCTCATTGACTTCCCCGGAGAAACAATACCCAAAGGTTTATCCAGGTAAGACCAAGAAAAATCATTCTTTGCAAAGAACGATCTTGACATGAAACAATGCGATGCACCAAAGATCAAATAAGACTTTTGCGGGAATATCATTAATCGAGAGATTACCCATTATCACATCAAGAGATTCCTCCGCTTGAGCTGCATTCATCATGTTCACCTTTGCAGACTTGGGATTATGCTTGACCAACGTGCATTGCTTGGAAGATTTCATAGGAGGATGAGGCTGAAGGCGCCTTTGGTTGTAGCATTTGTTCGCATAGTGACCTTTCTGCTGACATTTGTTGCTAGTCACGTCTAAGAGCGGACGGTGGTAAGGTTCATTTGACCTTGGAGCTTGAGAATTAGACTTGTTACGATAGCACTGGTTGGGCGGGTGGGAAGATCCACGGCCACCTGAGTTCTTCTCACGATAAGGCCGACGGAACGGAGGAGGAGGAAGGTAGAACTTCTGCTTAGCTGCCACTTGAGAGGAAGAAGAAGACTGAACTGAATCCACGATTCTTTTCTTAGAAGCCTCACATTTGAGCTGGGCAGCTTCTTGCTTGAGTGCCATGTTGTAGAATTCATCATACTTTTACGGCTCAAAAGCACGAGAGCTAATTGCAGATCTTCTCTCAGACCACCTCTGAATTGATAGATCATACTATTTTCATCAGGGACATCTTGCTTAGCAAAGCGAGCGAGTTTCTGGAACTGGATATTGTATTGATACACAAACATGTTGCCTTGCTTGAGATTGCGGAACTCCTCACGCTTGCTCTCAACAACACTTTTCGGAATGTGGTGAGCTCTGAAGTCTCGGCGGAACTCATCCTGTAATGACACGACCTCCTCTGGAATCTTTGTATTGCTTTGGTACCACTTTCGGCAGCTTGGTCCTTGAGTTGAAACGATGCAAACTTGACAAAGTCCTCAGGTCTGACATTGCTACAATCAAAATGTTTGCAGATGTCCACAAGCCAATCGTCGGCGTCTGTGGCCTCGACATAGAAACTGAAAGACTTCGGCTGATTAGCGAGGAACTGACTGAGGGTAGCAAAGTGCGGCTGGTTGTTGCCTTGACCTTGATTTCCTTGACTGCCTTGCCCTTGAGTACGCTCTTGCAAGAGTTGCAAAATCATCTGAGCATTGGCATTGGTGGCTGTCATGATAGCTTGCCAGGCCTCCGGAGGCGGAGGTGGAGGTGGAGGGTTCGACTGACTCCCATCATCACGATCCGGATTCAGGCCAGCGTTGGCGGAGCCATCCTGAAGAGGGTGACATCCGTTAGCACTTGATAGACAGATAGACAAGTAGAATCAACGGATAGAAATTGCAATATATAGTCTTCACAATAAACATTCGAACAAGGATGAACGAATGAATTCCAAAGTTAACATCACACGTCCATAAAGGTGAGAAGCCACTTGATTAAGGTTGATGAAAAAAAATAACAAGGTACGACTAGAACAAATAAGTGGTAAGGATTACCCAATCACGAACCAAATATCTGCGGGAAGAAATGCTAAGAGCTACTGGAATCCCACCTATAAACTCCCGAAACTTTCTGGTTATGCAATCTGGTGTTGGGGATACAGGGACACAAAATATATCACCCAAACTAACAATACCTAGATCCATTTGTATCCATCCGTCAACACATAACCAAGAAACCTTCGAAATCGTGTACCTCGACCTTTGAAAAGCATCCGTTATACGAGTCATGGCAATACTCCCGAGCTCGCCCCAGTACTGGGTTATCGGGGTTATCTCACCAACAACTGCACAAAAGAGATTTCGATGTCGGCAAAAACTCAGGTATTCCAGAACTGCAACGATACAATTGTGACGACAACACCTCGGAGCTCAACTCCCCGGGACACTGCCACAACCCCTAAATGTCAGGAGGCACCAAGAACAATGTTCTCGTCACAAAACCATCGGAACGATTCCAAGATACCCGCGTGATCCTAAATTTTTTTTAGTGAAATTTGAGGAGAGGAGAGTCAAAACTTCTACGTCAGGAGGCCTCACAGAGCGACGAAGGGACTGGGGAGTAAAAATAATCCTACTCTCCGATATATATAATCCTAAGACTCAAAACATTTTCCGTTCTAGACTCAACAACGCCAGCAAACAATCAAGCAGGGGCTCCTAAGTCGGGGAAGGCTCTGATTACCAACTTGTAACGCCCTCGATGCGGCTATATCTCCCACGTGTCGAAGCACGACTTAGAGGCATAACCGCATTGAAAGCAATGTCGCAAGTGAGGTAATCTTCACACAACCCATGTAATACATAAGGGAAAGAGATACATAGTTGGCTTACAATCGCCACTTCACACAATACATAAATAAACATCCATCATACAGTTTACACTCAAGGTCCGACTACGGAACCAAAACAAAAGAAGATACCCCAAATGCTACACAGATCCCCGATCGTCCCAACTGGGCTCCACTACTGATCATCAGGAAAAGACACATAGTAACGAACACGTTCCTCGTCGAACTCCCACTTGAGCTCGGTTGCGTCACCTGCACTGGCATCGTCGGAACCTGCAACTGTTTTGGTAGAATCTGTGAGTCACGGGGACTCAGCAATCTCACACCCGCGAGATCAAGACTATTTAAGCTTATAGGAAGGACAGCGTTGTAAGGTGGAGCTGCGACAGCGACTAGCATATATGGTGGCTACATTCGCAAAAGAGAGCGAGAAGAGAAGCAAAGCACGGTCGTGAAGCTAGTAGCGATCAAGAAGTGATCCTGAACTACTTACGTCAAACATAACTCCAACACCGTGTTCACTTCCGGACTCCGCCCGAGAAGAGACCATCACGGTTACACACACAGTTGATGTGTATTTTAATTAAGGTCAACTTCGGGTTTTCTACAACCGGACATTAACAAATTCCCATCTGCCTCATAACCGTGGGCACGGCTTTGAAAGATAATACCCTGCAGGGGTGTCCCAACTTAGCCCATTATAAGCCCTCACGGTCAACGAAGGATATTCCTTCTACCGGGAAGACCCGATCAATCTCGGAATCCCGGACTACAAGACATTTCGACAGCAATAAAACAAGACCAGCAAAGCCGCCCGAATGTGCCGACAAATCCCGATAGGAGCTGCACATATCTCGTTCTCATGGCACACCGGATAAGCGAAGCGTCTGAGAACCGACGTAATCCAAGTTGCCAAGGAATGGTCCCAAGACGGTGCTCTAGTTTGGACCAACGCTCGAAGGAGCACCGGCCCGGGGTTAAATAAAGATGACCCTCGGGCTCGCGAAAACCCGGGGAAAAAGGCTTAGGTGGCAAATGGTAAAACCAAAGTTGGGCCTTCTTTGGAGGAGTCTTATTCAAAGCAAACTGTCAAGGGGGTCCCATAAATCACCCTACCGTGTAAGGAACGCGAAATCAAGAAACATAACACCAGTATGATGGAAACTAGGGTGGCAAGAGTGGAACAAAACACCAGGCATAAGGCCGAGCCTTCCACCCTTTACCAAGTATATATATGCATTAATTATAGCAGATATATATTGTGATATCCCCAACAAGTAAACATGTTCCAACAAGGAACAACATCTCCATGTTCCAACAAGGAACAAACTTCAACTTCACCTGCAACTAGCAACGCTATAAGAGGGGCTGAGCAAAGCGGTAACATAGCCAAACAACGGTTTGCTAGGAAAGGATGGTTAGGGGATGACATGGCAATATGGGTGGCATGATAAGCAAGTGATAGGCATCGCAGCATAGGCATAGCAAAAGAGCGAGCATCTAGCATAGCAAAGATAGAAGTGATTTCAAGGGTATGGTCATCTTGCCTGCAATGTTCTCAGAGTTGTCGAAAGCTTGATCCTCGTAAGCGTTCTCAACAGGTTCCTCGTTCACGTACTCGTCTCCCGGTTCTACCCAAAGCAAGAACACAAACAAGGGAACCACAATAAATCGCGGTGCAATGCACAAGCCACATGATGCAAAACATGACATGCCATGCGAGATGTGATATGCAATGCGTATGCGTGCTCCGGAAGGAAAATGATGAACCAGGCATCAACTTGGCAAACCAAGTATGCCGCTGGAAAGATGAGATAATTTCGGTTGAAATCGATATAAAGATCACCGGAATCGGATGCACGGTTTGCAAATGACGAGCAAAACAAGAATGGCACAAATCTGCCATTAACAGCATGATGCCACTTAGCAAGCAACAAGAAATTAAGCTACTGCACCCAAACGTACCAACAAAGCACAGGGCAGTGATCTACTCAAGATGCTTGACAAAAGATGAACACTGAGCTACGGCTAAAACACATCATAACAGGTCCAAACAAGCATGACAAAAGTGCAAAAAAAATATCAGGCTGGACATGGCAAAAACAACATCAGGTAGCAATGTTCAGAGCAAGAAAACAACATGCTACAGGAACTTATAATAACAAACCAAGGCATGGAATGAATCTACTCAAAGCATAGAACAAAAGTCCCTTACTGACCATAAGCTAAAAAGGATCAGAAAATATAGTAACACCCATGTCAATATCGCAAGTTTCGTTAACAGATTCAGCAACAGGGCATGTCAAAAACAGATAACAAGTAGGCATGTTTAAGAGCTCAAAGCACTCACTACAGAGCCTTTAATGATAAACTAAGCATACATACCTAAAGAAGACATGGCATAGAAGACATACATAGCAAGAACAACATCATAGCCTACACGGATCAACCACAACAACCTTGGCAAAATTGAATAACATGTAAACAATCTGCCAGGATACGTTTGTAGCAAACGTAGAGCTCGATTGACTCAAGCTATGGCACTCCATAATTGCAAAAAAAGGCATGGATGGATAGAGCATAACCATATGTTCATAACATTCTTACTGAAGTATCTCAAAATATGCATGGATCTCTCGGTAGCATCAAGTTAACATGGCATCAAAATATCAGCTAAACAGGGCTGAAAACAGCAACATCAGGAAGCCTACTTTGCATGCTTGTGCTAGTCACCACATATATCACAAAAATACATGGCATACATCCCTGGAAAGATGGCATGGCATATTACAAAACACATGTAGGGCTCAAATTCATAGGATGCACACATCAATCATAGCAAAATAATAAAAGTGCAAGTTCTGTTAAGAAACAGAAACTAACATCACATAGCCCTCTTCTAACAGCATTTCGGGCATCAATATGAGCTCAAATGAAAATGATGCAATGAGATAAAATGATCTACTCTTCGGTTCGAACATTTTGACATATTACACGCACGAAACGGAGCTACAGGTGCAAAGTTATGATGCGTTGAAAATGCCACAAATTAATCGCCGAAATAAAACTTAGACGAAATTTTGGGGGGGAAGAAGTCAACCCTTCGGATTCTATCGAGATCCGGCCGGGACGAAGGCGAGGACGGCGGCGCGGCTCGCCGGAGCTCGCCCGGCCGGGAGGAGAGGGCGGCGGGCCGGGCGGCATGGAGACACCGGGTGGCTGGCGACGCGGGCGGCGCGGGCGTCGGGACCGCGCGGCTGGGCGCTGAGTCGCCGGCTGGGCGGGCGGCCGGAGGCGACCGGGCGGGGAGGCGGCGATGGCGCCAGCCGGCAGGCGCGGCCGGCAGGAGGCGCGGCGGGCGGAGCGCCAGACGGGCGGTCATGGAAGGGCGGCCGGAGGACGCGGGAGGGCCGTGGTGGGCCTCGCGGCCGGGCGGGGCGCGCGTGGCGACACGGTGCGCCCGACACAAAGCGGCGGCGGATTTCGTCCGGCCGGACCGGACACGCGGGGGCGCGAGGTAGGGGAAGGCTAGGGTTTGTACCGCGATTTGGAATGGGGGGGGGGGTAAATTCCAATCAGGTGGTTGAACAATAGGTGCAGAGATCAATGCTTTCTTAAGTATTTCAAATGCTTCTACACAATCATCATCAAAGACAAATGGTATATCTTTTTGTAATAAATTAGTCGAGGCCGAGAGATTTTGAGAAGTCCTTAATGAACCTCCTATAAAATCCAGCGTGACCAAGGAAACTTCTTATACCTTTAATGTCCTTGGGACATGGCATCTTTTCAATAGCGTCAAGCTTGGCTTTATCAACTTCAATACCTCTTTCAGAAACTTTATGTCCCAAGACAATACCTTCATTAACCATAAAGTGGCACTTTTCCCAATTCAAGACAAGATTAGTTTCTTCACATCTCTGCAGAGCTCGATCAAGGTTGCTCAAGCAATCATCAAAAGAGGATCCATAGACGGAGAAATCGTCCATGAAAACCTCACAAATCTTTTCACAAAAGTCAGAGAATATAGCCATCATGCATCTTTGAAAGGTAGCAGGTGCATTACATAAACCAAAAGGCATATGTCTATAAGCAAAAGTACCAAAAGGGCAAGTAAAAGTAGTCTTTGATTGATCTTTGGCTGACACAGGTATTTGAGAGAAACCAGAATAACCATCTAGAAAGCAAAAAAGTGTATGTTTGCATACTCTTTCTAGCATTTGATCGATAAAAGGTAAGGGGTAATGATCCTTTTTAGTAGCCTTATTTAATTTGCGAAAATCAATTACCATCCTATAACCTATAATAATTCTTTGCGGGATCAACTCATCTTTATCATTAGGAACGACGGTAATACCTCCCTTCTTAGGGACACAATGGACAAGACTTACCCACTGACTATCAGCAACGGGATAAATTATACATGCCTCAAGGAGCTTTAGTATTTCTTTTCTTACCACCTCCTTCATCTTAGGATTCAGCCGTCGTTGATGATCACTGTCGGTGTCAAAACCGGCGGATCTCGGGTAGGGGGTCTCGATCTGTGCGTCTTAGGCTGATGGTAACAGGAAGCAAGGGACAAAATGTTTACCCAGGTTCGGGCCCTCTCGATGGAGGTAAAACCCTACTTCCTGCTTGATTAATATTGAAGATATGGGTAGTACAAGACGAGATCGTAGAGGCTAAACCCTAGAAGCTAGCCTATGATGGTATGATTGTAATTGTGATCAGCCTTCTAAGGACCAACCTCTCCGGTTTATATAGGCACCGGAGAGGGCTAGGGTTTACATGGAGTCGGTTACAAGGAAGGAAATACAATATCCGGATCGCCAAGCTTGCCTTCCACGCCAAGGAGAGTTCCATCCGGACACGGGACGAAGTCTTGAGTATTGTATCTTCACGCTTCAATAGTCCGGACGATGTATATAGTCCGGCTGTCCGGATGCCCCCTAATCCAGGACTACCTCAGTAGCCCCTGAACCAGGCTTCAATGACGATGAGTCCGGTGCGCAGTCTTGTCTTCGGCATTGCAGGGCGGGTTCTATCTCCAAATACTCCAAAGTACCTGTTACGACGAATAGTGTCCGGAACTCCATCAATGTTGTATTCCTTGGCTTGATTGCCTCAATAATGACCATCTCCACGTGTCGAGCGAATGCGAGGAGCCGAGGTATTTTTCGCATTTGCCACCCTCAATCCTTTGGGCTGACCGCCTATTTGAAGAGACGGGGATTCTCAGATCCAAACCTCACTCTTCCCCTTAGAGCAAGCATCCAACAGAGCGCTCCGGAAAAACCATTCCAACATGGCCGGCCGTGGCAGCTCCTCTGCTCGCTCTCCTTGCTCCAAGCCGGGGGACTGGGAAGAGTGTTCAGTTCCCCATAGTCGTTTGATTGAGTTACAAACCCAAGGGTGTCTCCCACCAGCATTCATGGTCCCCGTCCGAGCCGGAATAGCCACCTATAATGGCGGGGAGCAAGCGGAGAGATCTCCCAATCCATCTCTAGAGGAGCGAATATGCCTCATCCCGCATCTGCTAAGGGGCGTCGGGTTTCCTATCCACCCGTTCCTTCGCGGGCTCCTGGAGTTCTACGGCCTCCAGTTACACAACTTTACCCCTGCCTCTATACTACATATAGCAGGGTACGTTGCCCTTTGCGAGCTATTTTTAGGCTGCGAGCCTCACTTCGGGTTATGGAAGAAGCTGTTCTGCCTTGTCCCCCGCAACCAGGGAGAATCCCTATGTCAGGTGGGCGGGGCCGAAGTATGGCGCATTGCCGAGACCGGATACCTATCCGGCACTCCCAAGAAGGCACCAGAGAACTGGCCTTTAGAGTGATTCTACATTGATGACGTTCCCCTACCGGATCCAGTCCGGATAGGTCTCCCGCAGTTCAATAACGCCCCGTCGAGGGCACGTCTAAGCTGGCGCCCCCGAGGCCCCCAAGAGGAGGATACCGGGGAAATATATTACCTGATGAGCAGGATAATGTTACTGGCCAAATCCGGACTGAGATAGTCGAGGTTATGGCAATATGCATAATATGGGGAGTGGAACCGCTTCAATATCGGGGGAAGCCCATGTGACACTTCAACGGGGAAGATGATGCCACCCGCTGTGGCCGTAAGGGTCCGGACTCTGCCACTGCTCTGGCAAGGATATTGTCCGATTTATACAAAGGGGAAGAGGAGGAATTCCTTCACATCAAACCGCAATATGGATTCTCCATGTACAACCCCCCAAACTGGGTAAGTTGTCATTCCTTTCCTCGCGTCACTTATTGTGGCATTCTTCGCTAAGATCATCTGCCTCGATATTCCCGAGCAGGAACTGAGGAGGGCCGTAGAAGGAATCTCCAGCCCCTCCCCGCAGCCAGAGGACCCCGGAGGGGCCCTAGATCCAGGTCTCGAAGAAGATCCGGATATTACCGTTGTTGGGGAACGTAGTAATTTCAAAATTTTCCTACGCACACACAGGACCATGGTGATGGCATAGCAACGAGAAGGGAGAGTGTTGTCTACGTACCCTCGTAGACCAAAGCGGAAGCGATCACAACATAGAGGAAGTAGTCGTACGTTCTCCTCGCGATCCTGCCGATCCCAGTGCCGTTACTCCGGCACCTCCGAGTCGATGATGACGTAGAGGAAGTAGTCGTACGTTCTCCTCGCGATCCAGCCGATCCCAGCGCCGTTACTCCGGCGCCTCCGAGTTCTTGGCACACGTTCAGCTCGATGACGCTCCTCGGGCTCCGATCCAGCAAAGCTCCGGGAGAGGGAGTTCCGTCAGCACGACGGCGTGGTGACGATCTTGATGTTTCATCGATGCAGGTCTTCGCCTAAGCACCGCTACGATATGACCGAGGTGGAATATGGTGGAGGGGCACCGCACACGGCTAAGAGCGATCTCAAGGATCAACTTGTGTGTCCTAGGGTGCCCCCCACCCCGTATATAAAGGAGGGAGGGAGGAGGTGGCGGCCACAAGGGGCGCCATAGGGAGGGAAACCTACTCCAAGTAGGTTTCCCTCTCCTTCCTTATCTTATTTGGAGGGGAAGGAAGGAGTACTAGTAGTAGGAATAGGAAGAGGGGAAGGAGAAAGGAAAGGGGGCGGCCCCTTCCCCCAATTCGGATTGGGCTTGGGGGCGCCCCTCCCTTGTTCCTTCTCCTTCCTCCTACATGGGCCCAATAAGGCCCATATACCTCCCGGGGTTCAGTAACCTCCGGAGCTCCAAACTTCTCCGGAACCTTTCCGGTGTCCAAATATATCCGTCCAATATATTAATCTTTATGTCTCGACCATTTCGAGACTCCTCGTCATGTCCGTGATCATATCCGGGACTCAACAACCTTGGTACATCAAAATACACAAACTCATAATATAACCGTCGCCTTGAAACCTTAAGCGTGCGGACCCTACGGTTCGAGAACAATGTAGACATGACCGAGACACATCTCGGTCAATAACCAATAGCGGGACCTGGATGCCCATATTGGTTCCTACATTTTCTACGAAGATCTTTATCGGTCGAGACCGCATAACAACATACGTTGTTCCTTTTGTCATCGGTATGTTACTTGCCCGAGATTCGATCGTCGGTATCCAATACCTAGTTCAATCTCGTTACTAGCAAGTCTCTTTACTCGTTCCGTAATACATCATCTCACAACTAACTCATTAGTTGCAATGCTTGCAAGGCTTATGTGATGTGTATTACTGAGAAGGCCCAGATACCTCTCCGACAATCGGAGTGACAAAACCTAATCTCGAAATACGCCAACCCAACAAGTACCTTTGGAGACACCTGTAGTACTCCTTTATGATCACCCAGTTATGTTGTGACGTTTGGTAGTACCCAAAGTGTTCCTCCGGTAAACGGGAGTTGCATAATCTCATAGTTATAGGAACATGTATAAGTCATGAAGAAAGCAATAGCAACATACTAAACGATCGGGTGCTAGGCTAACGGAATGGGTCATGTCAATGACATCATTCTCCTAATGATGTGATCCCGTTAATCAAATGACAACTCTTTTGTCCATGGCTAGGAAACATAACCATCTCTGATAAACGAGCTAGTCAAGTAGAGGCATACTAGTGACACTATGTTTGTCTATGTATTCACACATGTATTACGTTTCCGGTTAATACAATTCTAGCATGAATAATAAACATTTATCATGAAATAAGGAAATAAATAATAACTTTATTATTGCCTCTAGGGCATATTTCCTTCAGTCTCCCACTTGCACTAGAGTCAATAATCTAGATCACATCACCATGTGATTAACATCGATAGTTCACATCATCATGTGATTAACACCCATAGTTCACATCGCCATGTGACCAACACCCAAAGGGTTTACTAGATTCAGTAATCTAGTTCACATCGCTATGTGATTAACACCCAAGGAGTACTAAGGTGTGATCATGTTTTGCTTGTGAGAGAATCTTAGTCAACGGGTCTTTCATATTCAGATCCGTTATGTATTTTGCAATTTTCTATGTCTACAATGCTCGCACGGAGCTACTCTAGCTAATTGCTCCCACTTTCAATATGTATCTAGATCGAGACTTAGAGTCATCCAGATCGGTGTCAAAACTTGCATCGACGTAACCCTTTTACCTAACCTTTGTCACTTCCATAATCGAGAAATATATCCTTATTCTACTAAGGATAATTTTGACATTGTCTAGTGATCTACTCCTAGATCACTATTGTACTCCCTTGCCAAACTCGATTGTAGGGTATACAATAGATCTGGTACACACATGGCATACTTTATAGAACCTATGGCCAAGGCATAGGGAATGACTTTCATTCTCTTTCTATCTTCTGCCGTGGTCGGGTTTTGAGTCTTACTCAATTTCACACCTTGTAACACAGGCAAGAACTCTTTCTTTGACTGTTCCATTTTGAACTACTTCAAAATCTTGTCAAGGTATGTACTCATTGAAAAACTTATCAAGCGTCTTGATCTATCTCTATAGATCTTGATGCTCAATATGTAAGCAGCTTCACCGAGGTCTTTCTTTGAAAAACTCCTTTCAAACACTCCTTTATGCTTTGCAGAATAATTCTACATTATTTCCGATCTACAATATGTCATTCACATATACTTATCGTAAATGTCAGTAGTGCTCCCACTCACTTTCTAGTAATTACGGGCTTCACATGAAGTCTGTATAAAACTATATGCTATGATTAACTTATCAAAGCATGTATTCCAACTCGAGATGCTTGCACCAGTCCATAGATGGATCATTGGAGCTTGCATATTTTGTTAGCACCTTTAGGATTTACAAAACCTTACGGTTTGCATCATATACAACTCTTCTTTAATAAATCCATTAAGGAATGCAGTTTTGTTTATCCATTTGCAGATTTCATAAAATGCGGCAATTGCTAACATGATTCGGACAGACTTAAGCATAGATACGAGTGAGAAACTCTCATCGTAGTCAACATCTTGAACTTGTCGAAAACCTTTGCGACAATTCTAGCTTTGTAGACGATAACACTACTATCGGCGTCCATCTTCCTCTTGAAGATCCATTTATTTTCTATGGTTTGCCGATCATCGGGCAAATCCATCAAAGTCCATACTTTGTTCTCATACATGGATCATATCTCAGATTTCATGGCCTCAAACCATTTTGCAGAATCTGTGCTCATCATCGCTTCCTCATAGTTCGTAGGTTCGTCATGGTCAAGTAACCTGACCTCCAGAATGGGATTACCGTACCACTCACAGTGCGGATCTCACTCTGGTTGACCTCTGAGGTTCGGTAGTAACTTGATCTGAAGTTACATGATCATCATCATTAGCTTCCTCACTAATTGGTGTAGTAGTCACGAGAACTGATTTACTGCGATAAACTACTTTCCAATAAGGGAGAAGGTACAATTACCTCATCAAGTTCTACTTTCTTCCCACTCACTTCTTTCGGGAGAAACTCCTTCTCTAGAAAGGATCCATTCTTGGCAACGAATGTCTTGCCTTTCGGATCTGTGATAGAAGGTGTACCCAACATTTTGGGTATCCTATGAAGACGCATTTCTCGATTTGGGTTCGAGCTTATCAGGATGAAACTTTTTCACATAAGCATTGCAACTCCAAACTTCAAGAAACAACAACTTTGGTTTCTTGCCAAACCACGATTCATACGGTGTCGTCTCAACGGATTTAGATGGTGCCCTTTTTAACGTGAATGCAGCTGTCTCTAATGCATAGCCCCAAAACTATAACGGTAAATCGGTAAGAAACATCATAGTTGCACTATATCCAATAATGTACGGTTATGATGTTCGGACACACCATTATCTTTGTGGTGTTCGGTGGCATGAATTTGTGAAACTATTTCACATTGTTTTAATTGAAGACCAAACTGTAACTCAAATATTTTACCTCTGCGATCATATCGTAGAAACTTTTATTTTCTTGTTACGATGATTCTCCACTTCACTCTGAAATTCTTTGAGCTTTTCAAATGTTTCAGACTTATGTTTCATCAAGTAGATATACCCATATCTGCTCAAAAACATCTGTGAAGATCAAAAAAAAAATAATGATACTTGTCGCGAGCCTTAATATTCATCGGACCACATACATCAGTATGTATGATTTCCAACAAATCTGTTGCTCGCTCCATTGTTAGGAGAACGGAGTTTTAGTCATCTTGCCCATGAGGCATGGTTTGCAAGCATCAAGTGAATCATAGACAAGTGATACCAAAAGACCATCATCATGGAGATTTCTTCAAGCGCTTTACACCAATAAGACCTAAAAGGCAGTGCCACAAATAATTTGCACTATCAATATTAACTTTGAATCTTTTGGTTTCAATAATATGAATATGTGTATCACTATGATCGAGATCCAATGAACCATTTTCATTGGGTGTGTAACCATATAAGGTTTTATTCATGTAAACAGAACAACAATTTATTCTCTTACTTAAATGAATAACCGTATTGCAATAAACATGATCGAATCATATTTATGCTCAACACCAAATAACACTTATTTAGGTTCCACACTAATCCCGAAAGTATAGGGAGTGTGCGATGATGATCATATCAATCTTGGAACTACTTCCAACACTCATCGTCACTTCCCCTTCAACTAGTTTCTGTTCATTACGCAACTCCGTTTCAAGTTACTACTCTTAGCAACTGAACCAGTATCAAATACCGAGGGGTTGCTACGAACACTAGTAAAATACACATCAATAATCTGTATATCAAATATACCTTTGTTCACTTTGCCATCCTTCTTATCCGCCAAATACTTGGGGTAGTTCCGCTTCTAGTGACCAGTTCCATTGCAGCAAAAGCACTTAGTCTCGGGCTTAGGTCCAGACTTGGGCTTCTTCACTCGAGCAACAACTTGCTTGCCGTTCTTCTTGAAGTTCCCCTTCTTCCCTTTGCCCTTTTCCTTGAGACTAGTGGTCTTGTCAATCATCAACACTTGATGCTCTTTCTTGATTTCTACCTTCGCCGATTTCAACATCACGTAAGAGCTCGGAATCGTTTTCGTCATCCCTTGCATACTATAGTTCATCACGAAGTTCTAGTAACTTAGTGTTGGTGACTAGAGAATTCTGTCAATCACTATCTTATCCGGAAGATTAACTCCCACTTGATTCAAGCGATTGAAGTACCGGACAATCTGAGAACATGCTCACTAGTTGAGCGATTCTCTTCCATCTTTTAGCTATAGAACTTGTTGGAGATTTCATATCTCTCAACTCGGTATTTGCTTGAAATATTAACTTCAATTCCTGGAACATCTCATATGGTCCATGACGTTCAAAACGTCTTTGAAGTCCCGATTCTAAGCTGTTAAGTATGGTGCACTAAACTATCAAGTAGTCATCATATTGAGCTAGCCAAACGTTCATAACGTCTACATTTGCTCCTGCAATAGGTCTGTCACCTAGCGGTGCATTAAGGACATAATTCTTATGTGCAGCAATGAGGATAAACCTCAGATCACGGATCCAATCCGCATCATTGCTACTAACATTTTTCAATACAATTTTCTCTAGGAACACATATAAAAACATAGGGAAGCAACAACGCGAGCTATTGATCTACAACATAATTTGCAAAATACTACCAGGACTAAGTTCATGATAAATTAAAGTTCAATTAATCATATTACTTAAGAACTCCCACTTAGATAGACATCTCTCTAGTCATCTAAGTGATCACGTGATCCAAATCAACTAAACCATAACCGATCATCACGTGAGATGGAGTAGTTTTCAATGGTGAACATCACTATGTTGATCATATCTACTATATGATTCACGCTCGACCTTTCGGTCTCCGTGTTCCGAGGCCATATCTGCATATGCTAGGCTCGTCAAGTTTAACCTGAGTATTCTGCGTGTGCAACTGTTTTGCACCCGTTGTAGATGGACGTAGAACTTATCACACCCGATCATCACGTGGTGTCTGGGTACTACGAACTTTGGCAACGGTGCATACTCGAGAGAACACTTCTTGATAATTTTTAGTGAGAGATCATCTTATAATGCTACCGTCAATCAAAGCAAGATAAGATGCATAAAGGATAAACATCACATGCAATCAATATAAGTGATATGATATGGCCATCATCATCTTGTGCTTGTGATCTCCATCTCAAGCACCGTCGTGATCACCATCGTCACCGTAGCGACACCTTGATCTCCATCGTAGCATCGTTGTCGTTTACGCCATCTGTTGCTTCTACGACTATCGCTACCGCTTAGTGATAAAGTAAAGCAATTACAGGCGTTTGCATTTCATACAATAAAGCGACAACCATATGGCTCCTGCCGATTGCCGATAACTTCGGTTACAAAACATGATCATCTCATACAATAAAATATAGCATCACGTCTTGACCATATCACATCACAACATGCCTTGCAAAAACAAGTTAGACGTCCTCTACTTTGTTGTTGCAAGTTTTACGTGGCTGCTACGGGCTGAGCAAGAACCGTTCTTATCTACGCATCAAAATCATAACGATACTTCGTCAAATAGACTCCGTTTAACCTTCTCAAGGACCGGGCGTATACACTCGGTTCAACTAAAGTGAGAGAGACAGACACCCGCCAGCCACCTTTAAGCACGAGTGCTCAGAACGGGTGAAACCAGTCTCGCGTAAGCGTCTGCGTAATGTCGGTCCGGGCCGCTTCATCTCACAATACCGCTGAACCAAAGTATGACATGCCGGTAGGCGGTATGACTTGTATCGCCCACAACTCGCTTGTGTTCTACTCGTGCATATGACATCAACGCATAAAACCAGGCTCGGATGCCACTGTTGGGGAACGTAGTAATTTCAAAATTTTCCCACGCACACAGGACCATGGTGATGGCATAGCAACGAGAAGGAGAGTGTTGTCTACGTGCCCTCGTAGACCAAAGCGGAAGCGATCACAACGTAGAGGAAGTAGTCAGACGTTCTCCTCGCGATCCTGCCGATCCCAGTGCCGTTACTCCGGCACCTCCGAGTCGATGATGACGTAGAGGAAGTAGTCGTACGTTCTCCTCGCGATCCAGCCGATCCCAGCGCCGTTACTCCGGCGCCTCCGAGTTCTTGGCACACGTTCAGCTCGATGACGCTCCTCGGGCTCCGATCTAGCAAAGCTCCGGGGAGAGGGAGTTCCGTCAGCACGACGGCGTGGTGACGATCTTGATGTTTCACCGACGCAGGGCTTCTCCTAAGCACCGCTACGATATGACCGAGGTGGAATATGGTGGAGGGGGGCACCGCACACGGCTAAGGAACGATCTCAAGGATCAACTTGTGTGTCCTAGGGTGCCCCCACCCCGTAGATATAAAGGAGGGAGGGAGGAGGTGGCCGGCCACAAGGGGGCGCCATAGGGAGGGGGAAACCTACTCCAAGTAGGTTTCCCTCTCCTTCCTTATCTTATTTGGAGGGGAAGGAAGGAGTACTAGTATTAGGAAGTAGTACTAGTAGTAGGAATAGGAAGAGGGGAAGGAGAAAGGAAAGGGGGCCGGCCCCTTCCCCAATTCGGATTGGGCTTGGGGCGCGCCTCCCTTGTTCCTTCTCCCTTCCTCCTACATGGGCCCAATAAGGCCCATATACCTCCCGGGGGTTCCGGTAACCTCCGGAGCTCCAAACTTCTCCGGAACCTTTCCGGTGTCCAAATATATCCGTCCAATATATTAATCTTTATGTCTCGACCATTTCGAGACTCCTCGTCATGTCCGTGATCATATCCGGGACTCGAACAACCTTCGTACATCAAAATACACAAACTCATAATATAACCGCCATCGAAACCTTAAGCGTGCGGACCCTACGGTTCGAGAACAATGTAGACATGACCGAGACACATCTCCGGTCAATAACCAATAGCGGGACCTGGATGCCCATATTGGTTCCTACATTTTCTACGAAGATCTTTATCGGTCAGATCGCATAACAACATACGTTGTTCCTTTTGTCATCGGTATGTTACTTGCCCGAGATTCGATCGTCGGTATCCAATACCTAGTTCAATCTCGTTACTAGCAAGTCTCTTTACTCGTTCCGTAATACATCATCTCACAACTAACTCATTAGTTGCAATGCTTGCAAGGCTTATGTGATGTGTATTACCGAGAAGGCCCAGAGATACCTCTCCGACAATCGGAGTGACAAAACCTAATCTCGAAATACGCCAACCCAACAAGTACCTTTGGAGACACCTGTAGTACTCCTTTATGATCACCCGATTCACGTTGTGACGTTTGGTAGTACCCAAAGTGTTCCTCCGGTAAACGGGAGTTGCATAATCTCATAGTTATAGGAACATGTATAAGTCATGAAGAAAGCAATAGCAACATACTAAACGATCGGGTGCTAGGCTAACGGAATGGGTCATGTCAATCACATCATTCTCCTAATGATGTGATCCCGTTAATCAAATGACAACTCTTTTGTCCATGGCTAGGAAACATAACCATCTCTGATAAACGAGCTAGTCAAGTAGAGGCATACTAGTGACACTATGTTTGTCTATGTATTCACACATGTATTATGTTTCCGGTTAATACAATTCTAGCATGAATAATAAACATTTATCATGAAATAAGGAAATAAATAATAACTTTATTATTGCCTCTAGGGCATATTTCCTTCAACCGTGGAGCTTGTCAACGGGATATTTTATCAAGCGAGCTGCGATGGCGCCTCAGTGGCCATTACTGCCGACTATCCCGGACCGCTTCCTACGTTGCGTGTAAGCCAAGCCGAAAAACCCTATCCTCCGAAGAGGACTCCCTTCAGATGCCATGCCTTACCCTTGAAGTGTCGTGTTTTTGCAGAGATGACGGTCGGAGCGTGGGGACGAGCCCCTAGGGACTCGTCGGCCAAGGGCATCCGGATCGGGCAGGCTCAAGAGGAAGGCGGTAAGGGTCGACTCACCGCTACAGAGGTAAGGCAAAAACTTGTGCTGTGATTATGGTATTTTTGAAGTATGACAACACCCTTTGTGTCCTGGCAGGAAGAGGAGCAGCCGGACTATATCCGGGGATCCTGCCAACCACGCCTCCACCAGCCGGATTCCAAAACCGGCTTCAAGAGCGGAGGCGGGAGCGGGGCCAATGCCGCATAGTTCTCCAACAGAAAATGCGGATATGCTCTCGTCCACGAATTCCGAAGTAGAGAGCGCCATGAATCACCGGCGCCGACGGGCCGTACTTCGGAACAACATCTTTTCTGAAGAGGCATTTAACGCCTTCAATTTGGGAGACGCATACATCCGAGCTGCTCAAGGCGGGCTTGCCCGAGCGACGGACCAGTATACCAAAGATATACGGGTAAGAAAATTTGATAAGCATGTGTAGCAGTAGCCCCTGTGTCCTTGTAGATAAGAATGAGCAATTGTCTCGGGAGCTGGAGGAGTGCAAGGCCGAGCTGAGGGTCGCAGTTGCCAAGTTAGAGGAATCCCAAAAGCCCTCATCTGGTAACAGTTATACTTAATTGTACGAAGATGCTCCAGTTAGTAAATGGCTAATATCACAAGTCTAACAGAAAATTCTGCAGACAATCCCGGGGTGAATCCGGAGGGCGTAAGAGAGGACGAATCGCATCTCAAAAGGCAGCTGAAGGCTGGCGAGCGCATTCTTACGCAAGTTAGGCAGGAGAAGAACAATCTTCAAGATGCCAAAGTCCAGCTGGACGTGGAGTTAAAAGATCTCCGCGCTCAGCTGGCGGACTCCGTGAAGGAGAACAAAAGGCTTCGACGCGACATTTATGGTAAGTGCCTAGACGAACTGTAGTATAGTTCGGCGCGGAAGTATATTGAAAGAATTGTGCTTGTAGGAATGTTAACGGGTTGCCCTGAGGAGGAGATGCCCTCATCTGCAGGCGATTTACTACAAGACCTCTTACAACTGCACGAGCGAGCTCGGCAGGTGATGCAGGGCGTTGCTCAGGCCTTGTGGCCATCAAGCCTCCTGCCGAATGGCATGGGGGAGCTTGTGGATATGCTTCAAGGAGCACAGCGGCGCTTCCGATTGTGGAAGATGTCAGCCTGCCGGCAAGGTGCAAGAGAAGCCTAGGCTATGGTGAAGACGCGCTACACCAAGCTGGACCCGAACCATATGGCCGAAGTCGGACCGGCGGGGCCAGATGGGCAAGAAATTCCCGTGAGTCTGGTATATGACCAGGTAGTGTTAGCCGCAAAGTATTCTCAATAGGATTGTAAGCTAGATAGCCTGTTGGATGGTATAGAGGAGGAATATAGTCAATCCAAGTATTTGTGTAATTCAATGGACATAAGTAGTCCCTAGCCGGATTAAGATCATTTGTCATGGCGGACCTTTTCGCTTCAGCCCCGGATCCTATAGTCCGGTGTGTCCGAATACCCACTCAGTTATCTGAGAACCGGGGTATGCGTGGACACTAGGCGTAGGGGTCATAAGTGCTTGAATAGACAAGTACCCAACTAGTTATGTTATATTACATGGATAGTAAGAAACATCTTCCAGGGAGAATAGTTCCGTTAGGGGTTCCTTTCCCTGGGTACACACGCGACGATGCACATGTCTGGACTGCGAACAAGGGCGCATGATACAAAAAACTTCTGGGGATTGACGTTGTAATAAACGAATACATCTTTTGTTCACCGACCGAATATTCTCTTAAGGAAGCTAGCTTTCAGCTTCACCCAGTCTGAGGTACACAACCGGCTGAACCGGCGATAACAATCGCAGAGGTGCTCCCCTTATGCCCTAGCCAATTAACAGGGAACGAGGGGCATAAACACAATAGCCAGGCAACCTAGCTTGGACACATCTTAAGTCATATCGGTGCATATAATGGTGAAGAAAAGGCACATATGGAAAAAGAAATGCATATGTGATGGGCAAAAAGCCATTAGAGTAATTATTTTTAGCTTCCGTATAGGAAGCCCCCAGGTATTACTTACACACATAGTGCGACCGGAAGGATCCATGGGTCCGTACTGTATTAAATACTTTGTGTGAAGAGGAGAAAAAAGGTCGAGAAAGGAAAAGGGAGGGAGCATAATTAAAAAGGAGGGGATAAGGAGACGAACACTTAGTTTGGCACTAGGCGTAGAATCTCCGGAGTCTGGCCGCGTTCCATGGGTTCGGCTCGAGTCTGTTATCGGATGCATTACGTGGCGATGCGCTCCTCCGGTGAAATTTGTCAATCACGAAGGGACCTTCCCACTTGGGTTTGAGCTTGTCCTTCTTCTCCGGTAGGCGTAGAACGAGCTCGCCAATATTGTAAGTTTTGGCCCGCACTTCTCTGCTTTGATATCGTCGAGCCTGCTGCTGATAGAATGCGGAGCGGGTTTTTGCGACGTCGTGCTCCTCCTCCAGGGCATCCAAGTAATCCTGCCGATCTAACTCGGCTTCCTTCTCTTCGTACATGCGTACGCGTGGCGAATCATGTATTATGTCGCAGGGTAATACTGCTTCCGCGCCGTACACCATAAAAAATGGTGTATATCCGGTGGTGCGATTCGGCGTGGTCCGCAGCCCCCAGAGTACGGAGTCGAGCTCCTCGACCCAGAGCGTATCCGACTGGCCAAGGATCGCATGAGTCCGGGTTTGATGCCGCTCATGATGAGACCATTTGCCCGCTCTACGGCCGTTTGTTTGGGGATGGTAGGCGGAAGCGTAATCAAGCTTAATGCCCATTTTGCGCGCAAGTTTTCACTTCGGCTATGAAATTTGAGCCATTATCGATGATGATCTTTGTGGCGGACACCATATCGGTGTAAGACCCGGATATGAAGTCTATTACTGGTCCGGATTCGCCGTTTGACTGGTTTGGCTTCTATCCATTTGGTGAACTTGTCCACCATGACCAATAAGTATTCTTTCTTATGGCTTCCCCCTTTAAGAGGTCCGACCATATCCAGTCCCCAGACCGCGAAGGGCCAAGTTATGGGGATTGTTTGGAGAGCGGTAGGGGGCATATGACTCTGATTGGCAAAGAGCTGGCAACCAACGCAATGTTGGACAAGGTCCTGTGCGTTTGCTCGGGCCGCCGGCCAGTAGAAACCTGCACGGAAGGCCTTGCTGACTAATGCTCGAGCCGCGGCATGGTGCCCACCCAGTCCGGCATGGATTTCAGCTAAGAGCTGCCGCCCTTCCTCTTCGGAGATGCATCTTTGGAGCACTCCGGTAGCGCTTTTCTTGTAGAGTTCCCCTTCGTAGACTTTGTAATCTTTAGAGCGCCGGACGATGCAACATGCTTCATTTTGGTCTTCGGGGAGCTCCTGCCTATTTAGGTAGGCCAAGAAAGGCTCAGTCCACGGGGCGATTACAGCCATGATTTCGTGGGTTGAGGACGTTATTTCGGTGGTAGAACCTCCGATTATGTCTGATAGTTCGGAATCTGGGGGTGTATTCGGATCCGTGCTAGTATTGTCGGACTCTCCTTCCCATACTACGGATGGCTTGAACAACCATTCCAAGAATATGTTATGTGGGACAGGGTCGCGTTTAGCGCCGATGCGAGCGAGGACATCCACCGCTTGATTGTTTTCTCGAGCCACATGGTGGAATTCGAGCCCCTCGAACCGAGCTGACATCTTGACGACGGCATTATGGTAGGCCGCCATTTTTGGGTCCTTGGCATCAAAATCTCCGTTTATTTGTGATATTGCGAGGTTTGAATCCCTGCGCACTTCTAGGTGTTGAATGCCCATAGAGACTGCCATCCGAAGACCGTGCAACAGAGCCTCATATTCGGCTGCGTTGTTGGAGTCTGTGTATAATATTTGGAGGACGTACTGGACCGTGTCTCCGATGGGAGACGTCAGGACTACACCTGCTCCCAATCCGGCCAAAATTTTAGAGCCGTCGAAGTGCATGATCCAGTTTGAGTATGCGCCGTACTCTTTAGGGAGTTCGCTTCATTCATTCGGGCGAAGTCAGCCAATACTTGCGACTTGATGGCCCGCCGTGGTTTGTATGTTATGTCAGCGGAAGGAGCTCAATGGCCCATTTGGCAATCCGCCCGTAGCATCGCGGTTATTTATTATGTCATTGAGTGGTACTTGGAGGCCACCATAATCGAACACTCTTGAAAGTAGTGTCGTAGCTTCCGGGATGCCATGAACACCGCGTATGCTATTTTTTGATAGTGTGGGTATCGGGATTTGCATGGGGTTAGGACCGTGGATACGTAGTAAACCGGCTTCTGGAGTGGGAATTTGTATCTGTTAGCCTCTCGTTCAACGACGAGCACTGCGCTTACAACTTGATGCGTTGCAGCTATGTACATCAGCATAGGTTCGTCAATATTTGGCGTTGTTAGTACTGGATTACTGGCCAATAAGGTCTTTATTTCATCCAGTCCGGCCGCGGCTGCATCCGTCCACACGAAGTGTTCGGTGCGCTGAAGAAGGCGGTAAAGAGGTAATGCCTTTTCTCCTAACCTGGAGATAAAGCGGCTTAGAGCAGCCACACATCCGGCTAGTTTCTGGATGTGCTTGAGGTCTGTTGGTATAGCCAACTGTGACAGAGCTCGGATTTTTGCCGGATTCGCTTCAATTCCTCTATTGGAAACGATGAAGCCTTGTAGTTTCCCCGAGGGGACGCCAAAAACGCATTTTTCCGGGTTCATCTTGATGTCATATGTCCGGAGATTGTCGAATGTAAGCCTCAAGTCATCTATTAGGGTTTCGACGTGTCTTGTTTTTATGACCACGTCATCCACGTATGCCTCCACTGTTTTGCCGATTTGCTTTTCCAGGCATGTTTGAATCATGCGTTGGTAGGTTGCGCCGACGTTCTTAAGCCCGAAAGGCATAGTGTTGAAGCAGAAAGGGCCATATGGCGTTATGAAAGCTGTTGCAGCTTGGTCAGACTCTACCATCTTTATTTGATGGTATCCAAAGTATGCATCGAGGAAACACAGCGAGTTGTGTCCTGCTGTGGCATCGATGATTTGATCGATGTGAGGGAGGGGAAAGGGATCCTTGGGGCAAGCCTTGTTGAGGTCTTTAAAGTCGACACATAGGCGCTAGGATTTGTCCTTCTTTGGTACCATTACCAGGTTTGCCAGCCAATCCGGATGCTTGATATCTCTGATGAATCCGGCCTCGAGTAGTTTGGCTAGGTCTTCCCCCATGGCCTGCCGTTTGGGCTCTGAAAACCGTCTTAGAGTCTACTTGACCGGTTTGTATCCTTTTAGTATATTGAGGCTATGTTCGGCCAATCTGCGTGGGATGCCCGGCATGTCCGATGGGTGCCAGGCGAAGATGTCCCAATTCTCGCGTAGGAAGTCTCGCAGTGCCGCATCCATCGCGGGGCTCAGTTGTGTCCCGACGGAAGTTGTCTTCGTGGGGTCCGTTGGATGGACTTGGAATTTGACTATCTTGTCTGCGGGTTTAAATGAGGTGGACTTGGGTCGCTTGTCGAGTATCACGTCGTCCCTGTCCATGGTGGCCCACAGTGTTGTTAATTCTTCGGCTGCTAGGGCCTCGGATAATGCCTCCAGGGCTAGTGTTGTGGTTTTGTTTCGGTGCGAAGTGCGACGTCCGGATCACTGGCTAGAGTGATGATTCCATTGGGTCCGGGCATTTTAAGCTTCATGTACCCGTAATGGGGTATAGCTTGAAAGCTTGTAAACGCGTCTCGCCCTAGAAGGGAGTGGTATCCGCTGCTAAAAGGGGCCACTTGGAATGTGATTTCTTCGGACCTATAATTCTCTGGGGTGCCGAATACCACGCCGAGTGTGATTTTTCCTGCACATCGCGCTTCCCGACTAGGGATAATTCCCCTGAAGGTTGTGCCGCTTTGTTCAATGCGGCCTTTGTCAATTTCCATCTTGCTGAGTGTCTCTTCATAGATCAAGTTTAATCCACTTCCGCCATCCATGAGCACTTTAGTGAGCCGAAAGCCGTCCATGATTGGGCTAAGAACCAGAGCGGCTGGTGCCCGGACAGTCTGGAATCGAGGTTCATCACTGGCATTGAAAGTTATAGCAGTGTTGTTCCAGGGGTTTATTTTGGCCATATGGCAAATTTCCGCAGAGCTTCGATGAGCTCGCTTGCGCCTACTGTTTGAGGCAAAAGTCTCGAAGACTGTTAGTACCGTATTGTGCTCGTTGGCGGGATGTTGTTCTGTAAGAAGATCCTTGCCACTTTTTGCAACTCACGGAGTATCCAACATGCCCTAAGGCTATGAGTTGGTGTTGTGTCCAGTGTCTTTGTGGAGTTTACATGGCCCATTGAGCCATTTTTCCAATACGGTTCCCATACAGGGTGGGCTTTGGTTTCTTGGGGATTGGATCGGCCGACTTACGAGAGTTCGCCCGTTTAGTTCGGACAGAGGTTTTGGTGAGAGCCGGACTGTCCCAAAATTCAGCTTGGGTTTTCCAGACGCTTTCCATCGCACAGTACTTCTGTACTATGGTTTCTAAGTCCGCAAAGCATACTATGTCATGGCAACTTATAGCATTGAGGATTCCTTTGTCCGTGCAGTTTTTGCAGAAGAGTGAGACTACGTCCTCCTCGTGGCAGTCCTCGACCTTGTTTAGCGCAAGGAGGAATCTGGCCCAGTAATGATGCACTGTCTCCTGGGGCTCTTGCCTGATATGGGAGAGACGATTTAAGTCCGTGTGGGTGGTTATAGCTGAATCCAGATTCTGATCTGATCTAGCACCCCGGGGCATGGGAGCTTACGAGTTCGATAGCTCGGGATCCGGGACGCTGCCCAATTTTTCCGGCCCCGTGCCCGATTCTAAGTCCGGGACCCGGGTCATTCCTCCCCTGGGCGGGTGTCCAGCTCCGGGAGCTCAGCGATCCGGACATAATTCGTCCTCAAAATAGAGGGATACTCCCTGTGTGGTTCCTCCACTGCCGCTATCTCATGGGTGGCCGGCGGGGATTTAATGTCCCTCTGGTCAGGTTTAAGCCCGATCCGATCATAGTCTGTTGTGACTCCCAAAGCGGCGATGCGATCCAAGAGCTCATTAAGAGAAGAGAGCTCTATCGGATTCATCTGTTTGTCGAGTTCCGAATTGATGCGAAGTTTATGCGTGATGACCCGAGAGGCCAGCGTTGGCGCGACAGCCGATGGGGCGGCCATGACGAAGCCGCCTAGTCGGAGAGTTTGGCCTACTGATCGAGCTCCCCGTGGTAATGTTGTCACGACAACGAGACGAGCCATCGAGCCTTGCAGCTGACGACATAGAGGAACTCTCAATGAAAGCACCAATGTCGGTGTCAAAACCGCGGATCTCGGGTAGGGGGTCCCGATATGTGCGTCTTTAGGCTGATGGTAACAGGAAGCAAGGGACACAATGTTTACCCAGGTTCGGGCCCTCTCGATGGAGGTAAAGCCTGCTTGATTAATATTGAAGATATGAGTAGTACAAGAGTAGATCTACCACGAGATCGTAGAGGCTAAACCCTAGAAGCTAGCCTATGATGGTATGATTGTAATTGTGATCGGCCTTCTAAGGACCAACCTCTCCGGTTTATATAGGCACCGGAGAGGGCTAGGGTTTACATGGAGTCGGTTACAAGGAAGGAAATACAATATCCGGATTGCCAAGCTTGCCTTCCACGCCAAGGAGAGTTCCATCCAGACACGGGACAAAGTCTTGAGTCTTGTATCTTCACGCTTCAATAGTCCGGACGATGTATATAGTCCGGCTGTCCGGATACCCCCTAATCCAGGACTCCCTCAATCACGAACAGGTTTGGCATCTTCCTCCAAATTTATTTTATGTTGACATAGAGTGGGACTAATGCCCTTAAGATCATCAAGAGTATATCCAATAGCAGCATGGTGCTTCTTCAGAGTTTTCAATAATCTTTCTTCTTCATGCTCTGAAAGGTTAGCATTAATAATAACAGGATATATCTTATTTTCATCAAGATAAGCATATTTAAGAGTATCAGGCAACGGTTTGAGCTCAAACACATGATCACCCTTGGATGGAGGAGGATCCCTTAGGATTTCAACAGGCAAATTATGTTTCAGGATAGGTTCCTGTTTAAAGAACACTTCATCTATTTCCCTTCTTTCATTCATGAACATATCATTTTCATGGTCTAGCAAATATTGTTCTAAAGGATCACTAGGAGGTATGACAATAGAAGAAAGACCAATAATTTCATCCTTACTAGGCAATTCTTCTTCACGGTGTTGTCTACTAAATTTAGAGAAATTAAACTCATGAGACATATTAGCAAAGCCAATAGTAACAACATTCTTTTCGCAGTCTATCCTAGCATTGACAGTGTTCAAGAAGGGTCTACCAAATATAATGGGACAAAAGCTATCTTGTGGGGAACCAAGAATAAGAAAATCAGCAGGATATTTAGTTTTCCCACACAAGACTTCAACCCAATTTTAGCGCGAATTGTTTGGAGGGGAAGTCTAACCTTTTTAATAGATTCGGTGCGTGCAATTTCTTTTCCTCCGAGACGACCCGCAATTTTTACCTCTCCAAACAGGCACAAGCTTATCGCCAAATGTCCCTTCTATTAAGAAGACCTCCCGGCCGTGAGGCTTATCCAGGGGATGTTTTTTATTTTCCAAAAGCCTATCAATAAATAAGAACACATTCCCACGAGTTCCCAAAAAAAAAATTTGTATCAAATTGGAGCTAGTAACAATCTCTAACAATTCCCATAGGTGAAATAGTATCTCTATTGGCAAGTTTAACTGTGACATCAATATCTTCTATCTCAGCAGGTGCAATATCATGCATAATTTCTTTGTATAAGTCGTAAGGTATTGCACTAACACTAGCACCCATATAACATAAGCCATGATAACAATGATCTCCTATTTTAACAGAAATAACAGGTATGCCTACCACAGGTCTATGTTTATCTTTAGCACAAGGTTTTGCAATTCTAGCAGTTTCACCGCAGAAATAAATAACATGCCCATCAATATTATCGGCCAAGAGATCTTTAACAATAGCAATATTAGGTTCAACTTTAACTTGCTCAGAGGTGTATAAGTTCTAATATTGCTTTTACGAACCACTGATTGAAGCTTTAGCATGATCCTTTATCCTAACAGGGAAAGGTGGTTTCTCAACATAAGAAGTAGGAACAATAGGATCATTATAAGTGACAGTTTTTTCTTCAACTTTAGTAGGTGCAACTATTTTTACTTATATGGGAGGATGATATTTAAACCACTTCTCCTTGGGGAGATCAACATAAGTAGCAAAAGATTCACAGAAAGAAGCTACTATCTCAGAGTCAAGTCCATATTTAGTGCTAAATTTACGGAAAACATCGGTATCCATAAAAGATTTAACACAATCAAACTTAGGTGTCATACCGTCGAGATCCCAATCTTCAGAGTTGCGTTTAATTCTATCCAATAAATTCCATTTGAATTCAATAGTCTTCATCATAAAAGAGCCAACACAAGAAGTATCAAGCATGGTGCGATTGTTTTCAGAAAGCCGAGCATAAAAACTTTGAAGAATTATTTCTCTTGAGAGCTCATGATTGGGGCATGAATATAAAATTGATTTAAGCCTCCCCCAAGCTTGAGCGATGATTTCTCCTTCGTGAGGCAAGAAATTATATATATAATTGCGATCACGATGAACAAGATGCATAGGATAATTTTTTTGATGAAATTCCAATTTCAATCGTTTGTAGTTCCATGACCCCGCATCATCACATAGCCTATACCATGTCGATGCATCTCCCTCCAAAGATAAAGGGAAGAACTTCTTCTTAAAAACATCATCGGGTATACCTGCAAGCTTAAATAATCCACAAACTTCATCCACATATATTAGGTGCTCATCAGGATGCTTCATTCCATCTCCTGCAAAAGGATTATCTAGCAGTTTTTCTAACATACCCGAAGGAACTACAAAGGGAACATTTTCAGTAGGTTCAGTAGGATGAGGAGCAACTCTTTGCTCTACTGGTCGGGGTGAAGATACCCCGAACAAGCCCCTCAGAGGATTACTTTCCATAGTAACAAGTGATGAAATTTCAGCACACTATATAAATTTTTCCTTACCAAAATCCACCTACCAAACGCACTTCACTCCCGACAACGGCGCCGGAAAAGAGTCTTGATGACCCACAAGTATAGGGGATCTATCGTAGTCCTTTCGATAAGTAAGAGTGTCGAACCCAACGAGGAGCAGAAGGAAATGATAAGCGGTTTTCAACAAGGTATTCTCTGCAAGTACTGAAATAAGTGGTAACAGATAGTTTTGTGATAGGATAATTTATAACGAGCAACAAGTAACAAAAGTAAATAAAGTGCAGCAAGGTGGCCCAGTCCTTTTTGTAGCAAAGGACAAGCCTGGACAAACTCTTATATAGAGAAAAGCGCTCCCGAGGACACATGGGAATTATCGTCAAGCTAGTTTTCATCACGTTAATATGATTCGCGTTCGGTACTTTGATAATTTGATATGTGGGTGGACCGTTGCTTGGGTGCTGTTCTTACTTGAACAAGCATCCCACTTATGATTAACCTATATTGCAAGCATCCGCAACTACAACAAAAGTATTAAGGTAAACCTAACCATAGCATGAAACATATGGATCCAAATCAGCCCCTTACGAAACAACGCATAAACTAGGGTTTAAGCTTCATCACTCTAGCAACCCATCATATACTTATTACTTCCCAATGCCTTCCTCTAGGCCCAAATAATGGTGAAGTGTTATGTAGTCGACGTTCACATAACACCACTAGATGCTAGACAACATACATCTCATCAAAATATCGAACGGATACCAAATTCACATGACTACTAATAGCAAGACTTCTCCCATGTCCTCAGGAACAAACGTAACTACTCACAAAGCATATTCATGTTCATAATCAGAGGGATATTAATATGCATAAAGGATCTGAACATATGATCTTCCACCAAATAAACCAACTAGCATCAACTACAAGGAGTAATCAACACTATACTAGCAACCTACGAGTACCAATCCGGACTTGGAGACAAGAATTGGATACAAGAGATGAACTAGGGTTTTGAGAGGAGATGGTGCTGGTGAAGATGTTGATGGAGATTGCCCTCTCCCGATGAGAGGAGCATTGGTGATGACGATGGCGATGATTTCCCCCTCCCAGAGGGAAGTGTCCCCGGCAGAACAGCTCTGCCGGAGCCCTAGATTGGTTCCGCCAAGGTTCCGCCCCGTGGCGGCGGAGTCTCGTCCCGAAAGGTTGCTTATGATTTTTTTCCTCGACAAAAGACCTCATATAGCAGAAGATGGCCACTGGAGAGCCAATAGGGGGCCCACGAGGCAGGGGGCGCGCCCTGGGGGGTAGGGCGCGCCCCCCACCCTCGTGGCCAGGTGGTTCCCCCTCTGGCGTACTTCTTTCGCTCAATATTTTTTATTATTTCCAAAAATGACTTTCGTGGAGTTTCAGGACTTTTGGAGTTGTGTAGAATAGGTCTCTAATATTTGCTCCTTTTCCAGCCCAGAATTCCAGCTGCCGGCATTCTCCCTCCTTATGTAAACCTTGTAAAATAAGAGAGAATAGGCATAAGTATTGTGACATAATGTGTAATAACAACCCATAATGCAATAAATATTGATATAAAAGCATGATGCAAAATGGACGTATCATGCCTCTACTTGAATAGCTCGTTAATCAAAGATGGTTGAGTTTCCTAAGCATGGACATGAGTTGTCATTTGATTAACGGGATCACATCATTAGGATTATGATGTGATTGACTTGACCCATTCCGTTAGCTTAGCACTTGATCGTTTAGTATGTTGCTATTGCTTTCTTCATGACTTATACATGTTCCTATGACTATGAGATTATGCAACTCCCGTTTACCGGAGGAACACTTTGTGTGCTACCAAATGTCACAACGTAACTGGGTGATTATAAAGGTGCTCTACAGGTGTCTCTGAAGGTACTTGTTGAGTTGGCGTATTTTGAGATTAGGATTTGTCACTCCGATTGTCGGAGAGGTATCTATGGGCCCTCTCGGTAATGCACATCACTATAAGCCTTGCAAGCATTGTAACTAATGAGTTAGTTGCGAGATGATGTATTACGGAATGAGTAAAGAGACTTGCCGGTAAAGAGATTGAACTAGGTATTGAGATACCGACGATCGAATCACGGGCAAGTAACATACCGATGACAAAGGGAACAACGTATGTTCTTATGCGGTTTGACCAATAAAGATCTTCGTAGAATATGTAGGAGCCAATATGAGCATCCACGTTTCGCTATTGCTTATTGACCGGAGACGTGTCTCGGTCATGTCTACATAGTTATCGAACCCGCAGGGTCCGCACGCTTAAAGTTTGGTGACGATCGGTATTATGAGTTTTTGTGTTTTGATGTACCGAAGGTAGTTCGGAGTCCGGATATGATCACAGACATGACGAGGAGTCTCGAAATGGTCGAGACGTAAAGATCGATATATTGGACGACTATGTTCGGACACTGGAAAGGTTCTGGGAGGTTTCGGACATTTACCGGCGTACCGGGGAGTTACCGGAACCCCCCGGGGAGTTACCGAAACCCCCCGGGGAGTTAATTGGGCCTCATGGGCCTTAGTGGGAGAAGAGGAGGGGCGGCCAGGGCAGCCGCGCCCCCCTCCCCCTCTAGTCCGAATTGGACAAGGAGGGGGGCGACGCCCCCCTTTTTCCTTCTCCTTCTCTTCGTTCCCTCTCGTACTCCAATAAGGAAAAGGAGGAGTCCTACCCTCGGCGGGAGTAGGACTCCCCCCTTGGTGCGCCCTCCTCCTGGCCGGCTGCCTCCCCCCTTGCTCCTTTATATACGGGGGCAGGGGGCACCTCTAGACACAACAATTGATCTCTTAGCCGTGTGCGGTGCCCCCCCTCCACCATATTCCACCTCGATCATATCGTAGCGGTGCTTAGGCGAAGCCCTGGGTCGGTAGCAACATCATCACCGTCATCACGCCATCATGCTGACGGAACTCTCCCGTGAAGCTCTGCTGGATCGGAGTTCGCGGGACGTCATCGAGCTGAACGTGTGCTTAACTCGGAGGTGCCGTACGTTCGATACTTGGATCGGTCGGATCGTGAAGACGTACGACTATTGTCGGTGTCAAAACTGGCGGATCTCGGGTAGGGGGTCCCGAACTGTGCGTCTAAGGCTAATGGTAACAGGAGGCGAGGGACACGATGTTTACCCAGGTTCGGGCCCTCTCGACGGAGGTAATACCCTACTTCCTGCTTGATTGATCTTGATGATATGAGTATTACAAGAGTTGATCTACCACGAGATCGTAGAGGCTAAACCCTAGAAGCTAGCCTATGGTATGATTGTTATTGTTATACGGACTAAACCCTCCGGTTTATATAGACACTGGAGGGGGCTAGGGTTACAGTAGTTGGTTACAAGGGATGAGATCTACATATCCGTATTGCCAAGATTGCCTTCCACGCCAAGGAGAGTCCCATCCGGACACGGGACGAAGTCTTCAATCTTGTATCTTCATAGTCCAACAGTCCGGCCAAAGGATATAGTCCAGCTATCCGAGGACCCCCTAATCCAGGACTCCCTCAGTAGCCCCTGAACCAGGCTTCAATGACGATGAGTCCGGCGCGCAGATTGTCTTCGGCATTGCAAGGCGGGTTCCTCCTCCGAGTATTCCATAGAAGATTTTGAACACAAGGATAGTGTCCGGCTCTGCAAAACAAATTCCACATTCCACCATAGAGAGAATAATATTTCCACAAATCTAATCCGCTGACACTTTTCGTGACGTTCTTCCATGGTCTGGTCATGACGAACCATTTTTCCGAGCCTGCCACTGCATGTGTTGCGAGGCAGTTTTATTGGCACGTCCTGTCGAAGCAGAGATCGTGTCCCTCTTTTTACGGGATTCTCATCAATACGGGTGTGGGTAACCCAATCGTGCCCGCTGGTATGACTCCTCGATTTTAGGCAAGTTCCAAACGGCCACGCGGAATAACCATTCACCCGCTTTATAAAGGGGCCAAGGCCTGTCCTTTTCTTCTCGCGCTCGATCCTTCCCTTCCCCCCACCTTGAATTCCAACACTCAAGGCTCAGGCTAAGCGCTTCGGACCTTCAATCATGTCCGGATCCAACCTTCAAGGCCGGTGGATGGCCTCCTCTGTCACAGAGGAGGACATCAAGAAGCTAAGAGAAGTCAGGTATCTGACCGCTGAAATCTCGCACAGGCTGCCCGCTCAGGGGCAAGTCATCCCCACTCCCAATCCCAACGAGAGTGTCGTATTTATTTCCCACTTCCTCCGAGGGCTAGTCTTTACTCTTGATCCCTTTGTTAGAGGGCTTATGTTCTACTACGGGCTCGATTTCCATGATCTGGCTCCGGATTCCATCCTTCACATCTCGTCGTTCATCATCGTGTGTGAAGCCTTCCTCCGCATCACCCCGCACTTCGGCTTATGGCTCAAGACCTTCAATGTGAAGCCGAAGATGATTGAGGGGCAACACGCAGAGTGTGGAGGTGCCATAATAAACAAAGGCGCCGATGCTCCATGGCCAAAGGGTTCCTTCCCGGAGACATCCAAGTTATGGCAGAGGGAGTGGTTTTACATCACCGCTCCCCGAAGCGCTAAGTGGGTAGCTGCCCCCGCCTTCCGTCCAGGCCCCCCGCCACAATGGGCGTCATGGGTCAACAAAGGGCTGGACTGGGGGCCAGCTAATGATGTGCCGACATTGCAGAGCCGCATCCGAGATCTCTTCAAGGGAGATGTCAGCCTTGTCAAGGTAATGCAAGTCATGCTAGTTCGTCGGGTCCTGCCATGCCAACGTCGACCTCTCCGTATGTGGGAGTTCAACCCGGAAGGACCGCGAACTATTCAACAATTCTTTGGCGCAACGCTCGAAGAGATGTATGGATTGTTCTTCGGATCACAAATAAAGTGTCCGGACACCACCGAGGATGTGGGTCTGAACTGCAATCGTCCAGACACCCAAGTAAGTAATTCCGCGACCGAACACGTTGTCTTTTCATTTATCACAACATCCTTCTGAAAAGTCGCCTTTTGACCAGGACTGGATAAAAAAGGCGAGGATGATCAGGTGTTCGGCCCCCCTTCCCGAAGGCTCACCGGATCCTATACTAGCCAGGATGCTTGAGCTTGCGCCTTATCAAGCGCCATCAGGGGAAGATAAAGGGAGGAACAAAGAAGCCGAAAGTGAGCCTCACTCATTATTCATCCAAACCGGGGGAATTAGTGCCTCCGCGAAGGAGGGTAACCGGGGAGAAGAATCTGAAATTCCCTCTCCCCAAGGAAGGAAGAGGGCCGCCTCTGAAGACTTGGAAACAATGGTTTTCAAACGAGGCAAGAAACCTTTGTCAGGGGGCCCTACCCCGGAGGGCATCCTTACCGCACAGTACCCGCAAGGGGACCAGCCCTCCACCGAACTGTAAGTAAACAAAAGTACTTTATAGTAAATATACCCTGCTTCATTTTTTAGATCAATAACCGAGACGTATGTCTTGTAGTTCGGATCGTAGCCCTTCTCGACAGAGTTCGTCTTCGGGGTATCTTCTTCCGGAGATGGTGGAGAGCGAAACGCCTCCCCGTGCCTCCCCGCCTCGTGAAGCGGACGACCCTGAGGTGTCATCACGGAGGATTTCTCCTGATCCGCCAAGGCCAGAGGGTAACCCTTCGGCCACCCCAGAGTATTCGGCTCCTAAGGAGAGCAACAGAAGAGTTCGGGACTATGCAGTGCGCGACCGCATACACTGTGATGAATCTTCTGGAGCAAGCGGCTATCTCAGAAGCGCATCGTACGCTAATGGGTACGGTGGTTGAGAAGATTTCATCCGCCGAAAGCGGGTTGCATGAAGCTTTTATGAGCCTGCTGAGAGGCTTTGAGGTACGCAAAGTAATATATATTTTTGATTTGCACAAAGACACGCTAGGTGTGCCCTATGCGAATAGTAGCCCCGAGACTACGGTTTACGCCGAAAAAGGCAGCAAATAGAGGATCATAGTCCCAGGTAATAACCGTGTTGCTTTCACGTGCAGGTGGTTGAGGGTCCGGTGGCTAGCCGGACTGGTGAGTTTGCCGAACTGAAGTGGCAACTTGATGCGGCAGATGCCGACATCGTGCTTGGAAACAAGCGGCTTGACGAGGCACAGGGTATGTATTTCTTTGGCGATCAACACATATTAAGAGGAGCATGATGCTAGTATCTTGTCGGGGAAACTGATCCGCGAACACCTATGGGACCGGCGGACCGAGCCCCTTTCGGTTCGGCGGGGGGGCGGAGATCGCACGAAGAGCGGATCGAGGCGAAGCACACGAGAAGATTACCCAGCTTCGGAGCTCTCTGGAGAGATAACACTCCTACTGCTGCATGTCTGAGTGTATTGAGTTCTTGCTCGGGAGCGCTGAGTGCTACAGTACCCACTAGCTGCTAACGAGATCGAGCGTGAGTGTTTTTCTGCCTCGGAACCCCCTCTACGTTGCGCATGGGCCTCCTTTTATATGCTAAAGGGTCTCCGACGGTGGCAACGTAGACAAGGGTAAAATGGAAAAGGAATTGCGGTTGGTACAACTACTTGCACAAAGGTATCATACCTAACCCCGACGGCAGGGGACAAAGGCATTAAATGCCCGCTTCACGTTGCCCAAATAGTGCAAAAGGACCGTCGGGGACGCCACCGCTTACCACGATGGCAATCTTGTCGGCGTCGCTTGCCACAGCGCACTGGCCGCCTGACCTCTTGCCACGCGCGCCTGGAAAGGTCCCAGGGCGACACGTTGGTGGATGTGCTGGAGCGCGTAGTTTGCCGCGGTCGTTGTCTTGTCGCGTCCGGAAGCTTGTCGTTCACCGGGCCTCGCCGGGACGCGTGGCGCGTCGCGGCAAGTTCCTCGAGATGCCTTGGTTGGCCTTCCCGGCAAGCTCCTCTTGCCGGGGCCTTGTCTCCTTGGCTTGAATACTTTGTTCTTGAATGGCTCCAAAGGAAACACGGAGGACCTTGGCGGTCACCCGGCAAGCCTTGCCGCGGGGTGCTGCAACTGCCCGTGCACAAGTTCGGGATACTAGGGTACCCCTACTCTAGTACACCGACATATCTGTAATATGCTGTGACTGCAGATGGAGCTGCTGCCCGAGCCAATGAACAAGCCAGGAAGAGTGATGCGGCTGCCCTAAAGGCGGTCGAAGATCTAAGAGCCGAACAGGCTGCGCATTGCCAGAGCAAAGAGAAGATAGCCAAGATGGCTGTTGAGTTGAAAGATGCCGCCGAGCATTATGAGCTTCTTGAAAAGGAAAGCCAAACGAAGACGGCGGGCCTGGAGAAAGCCATGGTAGCAGCCAAGGAAGCCCGCTCTAATTAGAGCGGTGAAGGAGGAGCTACGTCAAGCCGGAGATATCGCGGCTGGGAAGCCATTTTTGTTGCGGACGAAGTTCGGAGATCCTAAGTATGCCCTTCTTGATCAATTATGGAGTTCTGCAGACGCATACGTGGATTTGGCAGCGAGTGTTGCTGATGCGACCGAGTTTTTCAAAGATAAAAAAGATCACGAAGTGGAAAAGCTGTTCTGGCCGCAGTTCAATGTTCTAGTGCGTCCGCTGCTGTTAAATGAGCAAATGGCCGAGTGGGCCGAGCTCCATAGGTTGTCCGGGCTTGCCATGAGGTCTGTTGTGGATCATCTTTGGCCGGAAGGACCAAGGCCAAATAGTTATTTTGGCTTAGTGCAACGATTCCTTGGTGTTGTGCCGCATATCGACGCTATGAAGAGGTCGGCGTGCATAGAGGGTGCGCGGATGGCTCTTGCCCGTGTCAAGACATACTGGGCAGAGATGGATGCCACCGCTATTGCAACCCTGAGTTCGGTCATGGGTCGGGTATCGGCTGAGCATTATTTTGAAGAAGTCCTAGAAGGCGTTCGGTTAATAGAGGTTCAGTGCTCGAAGAGTATCATGTTCTAGTGACATGTATCCCAACTGTAAGAACAATGTTATTTGAATTATAAAGACTTTGTTTATACTTTTGCCTGAAAGTATTATTATGCCTCCTGTGTGTCGTTTATGTATATATATATATATATATATATATATATATATATATATATATATATATACATCTGGGCTATTCTGTTACACGTAACAGAATATTATTCTGTTATCCTTTTTGAACTGATGAATTCGATCGGTTGTACTGATTCTGTCATTTCGTTGAACTGATCGTGTTGTATTAAAAGTGCAAATAAGAGCCCCCTCCTGCTCTCTCCCCGTTCAGCCGGCCACTCAGCCGTCGACCGAGCTGCTTCTGGCCGAGCCCTCCCGGCAACCCATGCCCTACCCTAGGCGCGGTGATGGCCGCCGGGGAGCGGGCGACGGCGACGGCGCTGCTAGAGCTCGTATGGTGGAGAGAAGTGTGGCGTGGGTGCGTATATGCGCGAGGCTGGAGCAGAGGCGGCCTGCAGCAAGCGGCGCCGGGGCGAGGAGGGCAGCGGCGAGCTCCGGCCGTAGAGGGCGCAGCCCGCCCCAAGAGCACGCGCGGAGCTGGCCGGAGAAGACGGTGGCCACGCGCGTCGCCGGTGTCCGCCTCAGCGCCAGCAGCACGGACGGAGCAGCTACCACCTGCAAGTCGAAAGGATTGAGTGACCACTCAACTGATTTTGTTTGCCTTACCATCTTGGGAAGGGAAAGGCAGAGGGCGGTGGCGGGTCCCGCCGGAGTGGGAGGGGGCAATCGAGCTGGCGAGAGGCTCCGCTGCTTGGTGTTTGTGCCTTGAAACGAAACGAATCGAATCGGCCTGTCTTTTTGTCGCGACTTTGTCGAATCAATCGAATCCAACAAGCTTTGACCGGCCGGGGAAGGATTTCTTGCTTTCAACACAGTGCGGGCGATCGATGGGATGTGATCCGGCACTAGAGATTGGGGATCGAATGAACAGTGGCTCCTAGTTTGAACATTCTTTGATTTATTCAGCCGTGATGGCAGCGATGAATATTGATCTGGGAGGGAGGATTGGCAGGCAGGCCTACTACTCTACAGGCGGATCCTTTTCAAAGCGCTCTGTATGGAGCTGGACCTGGACTCATCCGAAGTTGACTAGGAGCGTACAGTGAGAATTTTTTAGGTTCAAGCTCTGACTTTATGCAAAGCAACGTAAGCCATAGGCGCGTTTCATTCATATATATACTCATATACCTCAGTCGCCGGTGGAGCTGAGGAGATTACGTGGCTAATTAATTATCCTGCACTATGTTGTTGCTGGTGGAGCTACTATAGTAGTATTTGATCTAGCGCTAACGATAGTTACTTACTACTGTATTTTGACATGAGACTGAGCACCGTACAGGTTATAAAATGGCAGCTCATATTCTGGGAAACTTTCGCGGTAGGTGTGCAACAAAATTTCATAAAGAATTGTCAAATGCGAAACTTTCAAAGAGGCCAAAGATTTCAGTTTAACATCTACGCAAAGCTATTGAAAATGTGAATCTTAGTCATTTTTGAACGTTTTCTTCAATTCGCAACTGATGAAGACTAATTTGAAATATGGTGAGACCCTTCGTGTTGCTTACCGTCAGAAAAAACAAAGTACTCGTACTGATCTCTGTGTGTGTTTGTACTGAGGAGATATTTTTTACAGAGTAATTTTGAATGGTTTCGAAAAAAAGTACTTGAACTGATGTCCGTGTATGGATTTGTACTGAGTGTGTTTTCGCAGACTAGACTTTACTCTTTTTTTTTGGTACGGCTTTTCCTCGTAACTTTTCAATGATTTACGGTATCATAGTCCTTGAATTTGCATGGTTTATATCATTGAACTGAATGATGTTTTTTTTAAGAAAATATTTTGTGTGTTTCTTTTTTTCAACTAAATTTTTTTACAACGATGTTTTGGACTTCTCGCGTTTTGCGACTTGAACTTTTACCATTTGAATTTTCATGGGTTTTTATTTTGTTTGAGCTTTTTCCCAAACTTATCTGAGACGTCATGTTTGAACATACGACTTTTGTAGTTGTGAACTTCTAGTTTTTTCCACTTATGAAGTTGCTTTTTTCCTCCAAAGTTTTACTGCTACAATTTTTCTTTTTGCAAATTTATTGTCCCTTGAGTCAGATCTGATGCAATTTTTAATTATTTGTTTTCAATTTATGGTACTTACGGTGCTAGATAGTTTGTATTGATCTATGTGTGCGTGTACTGAGCTATTTTCACAGATTGGACTTTATTCTGTTTTTTCAGTATGGTTTATCCTCATACTTTTCAACGGCTTATGTTATCATCGTCCTTGAACTTGTATGGTTTATATCGTTGAACTAAACGATATTTTTTCAAAAAGAAAATGTTTTGTGTGTTTATTTTTTAACTCTTTTTTTGCAACGGTGTTTTGTACTTTTACATATGAGTTTTTGTGGGGTTTTTGAATTTCCTGGATTTTTTGCATTCAGTCATTGCTGAAACATCGGGCATGTCATTATTTGCACTTCACACTTCCGCATTTCTATTTTTTGGAAACGGTTTTATCTTTCTTATTTTTAATTCAAACTGATAATTGTTTCTTGTTTGAACTGATCATTTATTTATTTTTAATCCAAATTGATCATTGTTTTTAATTTAGATTTTCTTAATTCAAACTGATCGTTGTTTTTAATTTGATCCGATCATTTGTTTTTAATGCAAACCGTTTTTTAATTCAAACTGATCATTATCTTTAAGATTTGCAAATTATTAGGTAGACTTCTTTAACCTTTTGGCTAGTGAACTTTCTTCTATCTATCACAAGAACTAATACAACTGATTTCTGTTTAAATTGTTGCTCATAAAAAAGGGCCAATCTTGCTTTATGAAGTTTTACGAAGAGCTACAAAGATTACTATAAGATTTGTGAACTCAAGGCCGTACATAAGTTGTACTGATCCACATGGTAAGATTTGCTACGTACACCTTATGGAATCATACAAGACACCACTTTTTTTTCGTCTTTTTTATGCCATAACTACACATCAGAAAGTCTAGCAGTGCCACCTCTCGACATGGTCTCCTTTGCGCTAGTTACCAGTCTTGTTCCTTGGCGAAGCCTCAATTCCTATAAGATCAAAAGGGTAGGCATGAGACAAAGATAAATGGAACCAAACCAAGCACACACTTCCATATATGCAACTACAAGAACAATGACAATGACATCGAGTAAGCGGTTGCATCATACAATCAAAGAACTAATAATTACAAGAACCTTCCCTAGAAAAATATAACAGAAAACAGGAAAATGAGAAATCGAGTAACAATGAAAAAAAAGACATCATATAACCAGGTTTGCATGAACTAATAGTAGAAACAGACTAATCAAGCTCTGTCTTCAGAGTGCAAAAGATGCACAGTGCACCATTGAGGCATTAAAGAAAACACTAGCAAGGCAAGTAGAGCGGAGCAAAATCTGCAGCTTCCATTGCAAAGGGGGAAGACGTTGACATGCACTGGAGCATGGCATGCTGGAGTGATACACTTCGCGCCTACTCAATGTCACGGTACCCTGCACACACACCAGCCAACAATTAACCACGTGGACTAATGTGGAGCTACAATATGAATTGAACTGGCTGAAATTTAGAAATTGAATTGAAAGAAAAACTAGACACCACAGGTACATCAAGAAAAAAACTGGAGTAGTTAGTACCAACTACTAAAATAATGCACTGGATATTGAACTTATAGATTGTATATTGGCGAGATTTTACACTTGACAGGAGTAATCAACATGAATGTTTTCTCTCAAAGTTACAACATGTATTCCTCCTAGATGATAATATCTGAACATCAGGGAAACAAATGTTTGCACGTCCGAGATAGTAGTGTGTGAACTTGTAGATGGAAACATAAAACATGCTAAAATATTTCAGGAAACATGCTGAAATTGGTCTTGTTTAGTGATCAAGAAAATATTTAGAGATTGTTGTTCGAAATCTTCATTTGCGAACTCTTAAGCGAACCAAAATATCACCGCTACCAAGTCTGCACCACCAAGTACCTGCATGAGTTCAATTTTTTTAGACCATAGTTCAAGGCAGTAAGGTTGCAAGTTCAGACAGTGGAGCATAGAAACTAATATATTGGACCCATGCCCCAGAGGCCCAGGACATCAGAAGAATTTGGATCAGGTGCATAATAAATTTGCATTGACAAGGCCTAGCTCTATATTGGGGCCTGCTCACATATCCACAAATTCAGACACCAAAACTAAAAGAAAATAATAGAATGTTAAATTTGACATCTCAGTTTTTAGCATCACTTCTAAAGTATGTGTTGGCCACGCTTGCTTTACATAGTACTACAAGATTTTTATTAAAAAAATGTACTACAAGATTTGTGAACATGAGGTCATAGAGAAGTTGTACTGAGAGTGTGGACTAGAGCTACGGACGAGGATGCAGTGACACACACACACACCACCGAGTAAGTTCTTCTCTCTCCATAACACATGTATACATACACACATCTCCATCTACAAGGAATGATATATGAGGTATTCCCCTCTATAAAGAAATATAATATCATTTAGTTCACTAAAGTAGCAATCTAAACGCTCTTATATTTCTTTATGGAGGGAGTAATTGATAAGAAAAAAAGGTATGCTAGAACGTAAACCTGGAAAGGGAAAAACAAGAACAAGAGATAAATCTTGAAGGCAAGCGCTCCATGATGGCGTATACTTAAGTTGTTTTTATTTATTTTTTTGAACTGATGTTTTTCTGACATTTGAACTGATGTATTCTTTTGTAGTTGAACTAGTTTTTCTGTCGACGAAGGGAAAAATGACACAAGCAAGCAGAACCATGCTTTTTTTGGGAGGAACTGAATCCAACAAAACATGTGCAGAACATTTTTCAAAAGCATCTATGTGCCACAAACCAAAACAACAATGTAAAGCTATGAAAATCCCATCTTGTACCTACGAACCACCATGAGATACAAAACCAGCAGCAATCAAAACCACTGATCTTCATTTGTTTTTGTTGGACACACACTGATCTTCATTTTTTTTGTTTATTATGAATTGATGTACTGAACTGTATAGGTTGATGCATATATAAAATACATATGAGTGTGTTTTGATGATACTATACATGTTGAACTGCTAGACTAGATCAAATTTAGAAAATTTCACAACCAGAAAAAGTGATTTTTTAAACCTTTTTCTACACAAAGTATGTTCGCCGGCAACATTTGCATCACAAAGAAATTGAAGCAGTAGTAAACATGAACACGGATAGTGAGAGAGAGAGAGAGAGAGCTCACGAGGGAGAATATTACAATCCTTGCATCACCGAGTGAAAGCACCTTGGTGGAAGAAAGTTGAAGCCGACAACCATGTACTGCTGCTCGCGACGAACTCGACCTCCCTGATGCCATGGGGTTGGACTGAACACATCTCGACTGTGCATGCAGAGACTACAATATACACATCCATTGATCAGATTGCAATATATAGTTACATATCACATTTAGGTGATATCTCTCTACTTACAAAGTTAGTGATGGTGAACTATAGCAAATGTTTATAGCCCAAGTGTCCATATAAAGATTATCTCTGTACTTACAAAGTTATCGCAAATTCTCTAGTGGACTTATCATTATTGTCAAAAATAATCAACATGAATGATCTCCACCAGTCACCAATTTACTCAAACCATTCACACTCATATGAGCTTTCCATTCAAGATTTCCTATCCTATCTTCTTCTAAACAAATTGAGAACTTGAACCACATTTTTTTGGAAGCTATACTAAAATGCTAGCACATATACTACTTTACAGTAAATAGCTTTCGAACAAAACATAATTGAAAGTTGCAAGAATTTGAATAGGAGGCAGTCCAACTCAGCTGCATGGACAAGGTCGATTGAGCATTAGAACAAGTACAGTCAGCTGCAAGCATAAGATCAACCAGAGCATCAGAATAAGTACAGTCAGCTTCAAACAAATTTGAGAGATTGAGGGAGTACAGGGGGGATGTCGGACCTGGAACATGAGCTAACAGCGGAACCGAATATAGGGGCGGAGCACGGGGTAGCCTGCACGTGATTCATTGAGCGACCAGAGGCGGAGCTTGAAGTTGGACTGCAAAACCATGGAAAAGCTCGATTCCGTCATGCACGGGCAGGTGAGCGAAGCCGAGAGCGGATGGTCGGTGACGGGACTCGAGCTCAGAGGGCTGCGCGAGGCATGTCATGCTGCATCAGGTAGGAGGCAGTGGTCGCGGCGCCTCCCTCGGAGATGGTCGACGCGCAAGATTCAGGCCACGTGCTGGGCCTCGAGTGCCTCGCGCCGGGCTGGGCCGCTACGCTTCAGCGGCAGGAGGCAAGGTGCCGGGAGAGGGCGCGAGCGTCACCGAGATTGATAGGAGGAAGCGGAGGCGTGGCTCAGGTAGGAGCGTCACCGATGTTTGGGTGCCGGGGACGGCAGGATCAAAGGCGCGCTGGGGATTATGGAAGGAGGTGGATGAAATCGCGGCGGAGGCGGGGGGAGGTGACTGGAGGCGTGTTGGTCGGGGGTTAGGTGAGTAGAGGCGGGCGTCCATGGGACCTCAGGGGGAAGGCGGCCGGATCTCGGAGGGAGGCGTCCGGAGCGCGGGGAGGGATGAGGCCGGAGCGCGGGGGAGGGAGATGGCCGGAGCGCGGGGGAGGGAGGTGGCCGGAGCGCAGGGGAGGAAGGCGGCCGGAGAATGGGGTAGGGAGGAGGCCTGAGTGCGGGGGAGGGGAGAGGCCGGGGGAGAGGCGGCCGGGCGTGGGAATGAGGAGGCGGCAGGGTTCGTCGGAGGGAGGCACGGATTAGGCTGGATGTGTGCTTTTTACCTATTCGGCTCCTATATAGGGCGGGGTAATGAATATTATTACATTACTAGTATGAACTAATACATCCTATATATATATATATATATATATATATATATATATATATATATATATATATATATATATATATATAACCTGAAAGTTTGCAAATGTCGGCTTTCAAATTTCACGCATGTAATGCGGGGGTGTTCGCGAAAGCGCGTGTTCACACTTGATCCAACGTCTTGGTCCATTAAGGAGGTCGTAGCACGGCGAACGAGGCAATCAGACTATATTGCTTTAACACTTTCACTTACCCATAGGAGTTTGACAGTGGGGCTACTATATAGCCCCTAGTATTTCCGCGTCTATCTGAATATGGTGCGTGTACGTACATGACCGGGAAAACCGGTCCTTCGTTAATGCGGAGGAATCCCGAAGATTCCAATGAGTCATCGAGTGGTTGACCAGTCTTGCGCTTTATCATGACAGTCAGTTTTCGGCTTTCTTTACTAAGGTGCTCGTCCGGATGAACCAGGGCACAATCACAGTAGTTCTCCCGGTGCCACCTTAGCAGATAGAGCGGAACGTAAGGTAGCAAAACACGGGAGCCGGGCAAACCCAACATTTGACCAAAGACATGATTGAGCTGATGCATATAAGGCCAAACTTCATGACGCGAACACTCCCTAAGGTATTCGGTCTTTTACAACATATCTTGGGCTGAAAATGCGCCCTTGAACCCTAAATTTCCAGGTACGTGCATTAGTCTAACGTGGTGAAATGCCAATAACGCCAGCGTCCCTCTCGGTTGTGTTGAGTATCCGGAGGGTGTGAAGCAACAAGAGACAATAAGAAAGGTTTACACAGGGTCTTAATCTAAAAAGAAACCTTTGGACGGGGCCCTGCTGCACGTTTGTGCGTGTGTCTCCGTTGTGCCGTATCCTGGAAGGGTGTAGCACGATTATCATCTGTCAAAAGAGAAGAACTTAGATGAAATTTGTCATGCGAAAAATTGGTTGTTCTTAATAAACCATTAAAATTCAAAATAAGGTCGAGCCGAACTGTAGACTTTGTTTTTTTTTACATGAGGGAAGCCCCTAGCACCGTCTACGGGGGATATTCATCAACCTCATCCCAGGTTTATCTAAGCTGTTACAGCTAGTGGTGCGCCGGACTCATCTAGCCGTGTCCACGGTCTTAACGACCGAAGATTTATGCTAGTTGGAGAGGCCATTTAGTGTTCGGCTGCCAAAGCTGCCGCACATTCTTCCACGCGTAAGGAACGCTTAGTGTTTCCGCTATTTGTGATGATGCCGCGTGGACCGGGCATCTTGAGCTTGAGATAAGCATAATGTGGTACTGCATTAAAACGAGCGAAGGCCGGTTCTTCCTAGTAGTGCTTGATAGCCGCTTCGGAATGGAGCGATGTCGAAGGTTAACTTTTCACTTTGGAAGTTGTCGGCGGAACCAAATACATCCTCTAGTACGAGAGAGCCCGTGCAGCTGGCCTCTGGGCCTGGTATTACTCCTTTAAAGGTAGTATTGCTTTGGCTAATTCTCGTTGGGTCTATCCCCATTTTGCGGACTATGTCCTGATATATCAGATTAAGACTACTGCCGCCGTCCATGAGGACTCAGGTGAGATGGTATCCATTGATTATTGGGTCGAGCACCAAGGCAGCCGATCCTCCGTGCCGGACATTGGTCGGGCTATCCTTGAAATCGAAAGTGATCGGTCAGGTTGACCAAGGGTTGATCTTGGGGGTGACGGGCTCTACTACGCATAAGTCTCGGAGTGCGTGTTTACTCCTCTTCTTCCGTGAACCGTGTTCACTGTTTTGACCTCTGGTGGGAACTTTTTCTGTCCCCCAGTATTTTCCTGACGAGGCTCATCCTCGTCTTCACTTGGTGTCTCCCTCCCCTTGTGTTCGGCGTTTAGCTTACCGGCCTTCTTGAAGACCCAGCATTCTCTGTGGGTGTGATTTGCAAGTTTATCGGAGGTGCCGTGAATCTGACACAATTTGTCTAGAATCTTGTTGAGGCTGGACGGTCCATCTCTGTTGCCTTTGAAAGGCTTTTTCCGTTGACCGGGTCGAGAGCCCCTGAATCCGGCATTTACCGCCATGTTGTCTGGGCTGTCTTCGTTATTTCGACACTTGCTTTTATTGCGTCGTGGTTTTCCATTACCATCCCTGACTTCATATATGTGCAGGTCATTTGGTGCTACTACGGGCCAGCTAGCTATCTTTTGCCAGCATAAGCGGGTCATAAAACTTATTAGGGCTGCCATTGTCCTTGGTTTTTCTTGGACGAGGTGTCAGCGAGCCATTCATCTCAGACGCTATGTTTGAAAGCTGCTAAGGCTTGGCGTCCAAGGCGGTCGACGATTTGGTTCTTCTTAGTGAGAAATCTGTTCCAAAGCTTTCGGGCTGACTCTCCGGGCTGTTGAATTATATGACTTAAATTGTCTGCATCCGGAGGTCGCACATAGGTCCCTTGAAAGTTAGCCCTAAAAGCATCATCGAGCTCCTCCCAACTTCCGATTGAATTTTCGGGGAGGCTCTTCAACCAGTGCCGAGCTGGTCCTTTCAGCTTGAGGGGCAAGTACTTTATGGCGTGGAGATCGTCTCCGCGAGCCATATGGATATGGAGGATGAAGTCCTTAATCCAGACCCCAGGGTCTATCGTTCCGTCGTACGCCTCTATGTTCACGGGTTTGAATCCCTCTGGGAATTCATGATCCAGCACCTCATCGGTGAAACATAGGGGGTGCGCGGCACCCCTGTATTTGGATGTGTCATGGCGTTCTGACGGTTGTAGTGTTCTGTTTTGATTATGCGCTGGAGCGCGCTTCCTAGATCCGTAGATGGATCTGGTCACGCCGGCCTTTTGATGCAAGTCCTCGTGTGGATCATGTGTTGACTTATGTGCGGCCTCGTTAGCTGCCCTATCGCGGCCACGAGGTGGTCGATCCGATGGGTCGGCCGTTTTATTTTTTGGCTGTGTGGGCTCTAAGGCCTCATCATCGAATGCAGGCAACAACTTGCGCTTTGGATAGCTCTTTGTGTGGCAACTACCACCATACTTTTCTTCAGTGTCGAGCACTTTGTTCCATCTGCTGTTGAGCATATTCTGCGCGGCCTTAAGCCTTTGCTTCTGCTTCTTCAGACTCCTCGCGGTGGCAATAAGCCTTCTACGGAGGTTCTCTTGTTCCAAGTGCCTTTCCGGGATGATGTGTGCATTGTCGTCCGGACTGTTTTCCTCTCCGAAGAGAGGTTGATGAGCTTTATCCTCGGCGTCGACGTGATCGGACAGCGGCTCCGTACTATGTTGGTCGTCCGCTGGTTCACCCTTCTCTGTCGCTGGGTCAATATGGTCGTCATTTCCTCTGGAGTCCACCGGGGTGTTATTTTTTCTTGCGCTGTTATCGCTGTTTTTGCCGAGGCGGGATTTGGAGCGGCGCCTACGCCGTCGCTTTGGTTGCTTCTCGAGGGAGCTATCCTTCGCTGCATCCTTCCGTTCCTCGTCATTGTTTTCTTTGGGTCTATCCACCATATATATATCATGTGATGAAGTGGCTGTCCAGCGCCCTGTGGGCGGTGGTTCCTGTTCGTCTCCTGCATCATCGTCCATACCATCGATGTCCTCGGAGTTGAAATCAAGCATGTCGGTTAAATCATCGACAGTGGCTATTAAGTGGGTGGCGGGTGGGGAGCGAATTTCTTCATCGTCCGCATCCCATCCTAGCCGGACATAGTTCGGCCAAGGTTCTCCTGACAAGGAGAGATACCTTAATAAAGTTAGCACATCCCCAAAAGGCGAGTGTTGAAAGATATCTGCGGAGGTAAACTCCATGATCGGTGCCCAGTCAGATTTGATAGGCATGGACGCAGGCGGTTCGGGGCCTGTGGCCGGGGATGAATCCGAGGATCCGGCGACACAGGTCTCATAGGAGGTGAAGTTAGTATTCGGCTCTATTGCCATTGAGTGTGTGGCCTCCGAGGCGGGGTCCATCCACCCGTCCTCGGACGGTGTAATCGACTCCGGAGCTAGGGCCGGAGTAAGCACAGGTGTGATCTCCCGAACATCGTCCGGCGGCAGAGCTAAGTTGTGACGCCCGGATAATTAGGCTACAGTAATCTCGCGTTAACGATGCCACGTCACCTCGGTTACTGTTGCTAACCTCGCGTTAGATCGGAACCGATTCGAATTCAAATTCAAAATCAATCAAACATTAAAAGTTTTCAAATAATTAAAACTAAAATGTTCGGAGTGATCCAACTAATGCATAGGTAATTACGGTGGAGAAACCTAACTTTAATAAAATGTTTAAGTGGTCAAAATAATAAAAAATGTAGGATAAATAATAAAATAAATGCCTTTTAAATTTTATAAAATATTAAATTATTTTAGTTGGGATAAGAATTAATGTGTCAGTAGTTTATTTAGAAGTACCAATTTAGGTGTTAGTGATAATTTTAACTAAAACTAAAATAAAATGTAACTAAAGTAAAATAGGAATGGATAAATAAAAAGGAAAGGAAATAAAAAAACAAAACAAACAAACAAACCCCCCTGGCCCACTGGGCCACGGCCCACAAGGCCACGACCCAGCAGACCACCAGACCACCACCAGGCCAGCCCACCAGCTGCGCCTATACACCCCACTACCCCGAAACCCTAGCAGTCAACCCCACATTCCCTTCCCCACGTCGCCACTCCCTCTCCCCCTCCCGATCCAAACTGGATCGGGGACGAGACCCCCCCGCTCCCCTCGCTCCTTCCCCCCCTCTGCCCGATTGGATTGGGGCACGACGCCCCGTCCCCATCTCCCTGTCGCGTCGACCACGCCCCACGGCGCCCCAACGCCCGTGCCACCGCAACGGCGCCGCCCGTCACCACCGCCTACCGCCATCGCCTTCACCCCGGATTCGACCGGGGCTCAACCAACCAGCGCCCTTTGCCGACGTCGTTGCCGCCGTGGATCCGAAGCCCGCCTCCTCGACGCATCACCGGCGCCGCCCCGCCCGTCGCTCACAGTCGTCCTCACCCTCCTCCCCATTCCTGGACCGGAAAGGGCCCCCGACGTCGCCATCCGCCGCACCGCGCCGGAAACGCATCTCGAGCCCTCCCTGAGCACGCTGCTGCACACCTACAGGGCCCGGTGAGCGCGCCCTCGATCCCCACTTCCCTCTGTCTCTACGTCGTTCGCCGCACCACGCCCGTCCGCCGTCGTCCGTCCTCGCCATGCCCATCGCTGGCGTCGCTGACCTCGCTGGCCGTGCCGTCTCCGACGCTTAGCGAGTGCCCGCCCGACGGGCGCCTTGACATCCTCGCCCGCCACATGATCGTCCCTCCGCGTCCCTTAGCACTGGCTGGTGCGGCGTCTTGCCAGCGCCCTCGAGCAGCGCCGCTCGAATTCTTCTTGCACCCACACACGGCGCCCATTCTTTCGCTCGGCGCCGCACCAAACGCCTTTGATCACTTGACCCCTTGGGGCCTATGGCGATGGGCCCCGCCTAGAATGTCTTAAAAAAGGAATTAAAAATAAAATATATAATAAATAAATAATTAACAGTAAAATTAATTAATTAATTAATTAACTTAATTAATATTGATTAAAATTAACTAATTATGATTAATTAATCTAATGACTAATTAGCCTAATTAATTACTGTTAGTTAATTAATCAAACAATGACAGTGGGGCCCACCCCCTAATTAATACTAATTAGGTTAATTAAATTGTTTAATTAAAATGTGTCAGCGACGATGGGACCCACTGGTCAGGTTGACCGATCAACCCTGTTGACTGGCCGACGTCTGCATGACATCATGCTTGATGTCATAATTCCATTCAATTAATTTAAATAATTAATTAAATTCCAGAAATTAATAAAATCTTTAGAAAATCATAACTTTTAATCCGTAACCCGGATTAAATTATTTTCAACATGAAAGTTTCTCAGAACGACGAGACGAATCCGGATACACAACCCATTCATCCATCACACACCCCTAACATATCAAACTCGCAACTTTCCCCCTCCGGCTCCTTTGCCCGAAAACGCGAAACACCGGGAATACTTTCCCGGATGTTTCCCCCCTTTCACCGGTACCACCTAGTACCGCGTTAGGTCACTCTAGACCGCATATTGCCACATTTTGCTTTGTGATGCTTTGATAGCTCTGTTATTTATTGTGTTCCCCCTCCGTTACTTCTTTCTGGTAGACCCCGAGACTCCCGGCGACCCCTAGTTCGACTACGGAGTTGACGACCCCTCCTTGTCTGAGCAACCAGGCAAGCCCCCCCCCCCTTGATCACCAGATATCGCCTATTCTACTCTATACTGCTTGCACTAGAGTAGTGTAGCATGTTACTGCTTTTTGTTATACCTATCTGATGCATAGCTTTGTCCTTGCTACTCTCTTGTTGTTACCTTTACGCAATCCTACTTGCTTAGTATAGGATGCTAGTATTTCCATCTGTGGCCCTACATTCTTGTCCGTCTGTGTGCTATACTATCGGGCCGTGATCACTCGGGAGGTGATCACGGGTATATACTATATACTTATACATGATACATGTGGTGACTAAAGTCGAATTGGCTTGTGGAGCACCATGAGTGGATCTTTGAGGCGGAGGCAGGGCAGGTTGAGACTACTGGGTGAGAGGTGGGCCTGGCCTGGTCGGCGTTCGCGGATACTTAACACGTTTAACGAGATCTTGGTATTTGATCTGAGTGCAGCCATTTGGTCTATATGCACTAACCATCTACGTGGGAGTAGTTCACGGGTATCCGGCGTCGTGGTATCGGCGAAACGCCGTGGCGTCGGTGGACGGCGCGCCGGATTGGGCTGGAACGCCACTAGGCTAGGTCTGCTTCCGACCGCCCGCATAGCGTCTTGGTGTTCTCGAGGCGATGGGCCCGGACCCCTGTGGCGCTTAGGTTTAGACCGGCGTCTTGACCTCTCTGTTGAGCCTAGGTGGGGCTGCGGCGTGTTGATCTTCGCGGCGGGCATGACCCGAGAAAAGTGTGTCCGCCAAATGGGATCAAGCGTGTTGGGTTATGTGGTGCACCCTCAGTGAAGTTAATCTATTCGAATAGCCGTGATCTTGATAGCAGGACGACTTGGACTTGTACCTTGACCTTATGACAACTAGAACCGGATACTTAATAAAACACACCCTTCCAAGTGCGGATACAACCCGGTGGTCGCTCTCTCTCGGGGTTACGAGGAGGGATCGCCGGGTAGGATTATGCTATGCGATGCTACTTGGAGGACTTGATCTACTCTACGCTACATCTGCAAAGGCGGAGGCTGCGAGCGTAGTCTTGACGAGATTAGCTATCCCTCTTATTCGGCATTACGCACTTGGTCCTTGATATGACCCTTTACACATATATCCATGCATATGTAGTGTAGCTCCTTGCTTGCAGTACTTTGGAAGAGTACTCACGGTTGCCTTGTTCCCCCTTTTCCCCTTTCTTTACCGGTTGCTGCGACGAGACGATGGAGCCCAGGAGCGACGCCACCGTCGATGGCGACTACTACACGGAGGTGCCTACTACTACGTGCGATCCGGCAGCGGCGACACTGGAGTAGTTTAGGAGGATCGAGGCGGGAGGCTTGTGCCTCTTCGATCTGTATCCCAGTTTGTGCTAGCCATCTTATGGCACCTTGTTTTAACTTATATACGTACTCAGATTTTGTTGCTTCCGACTTCGTCTATGATCGAGCACTTGTATTCGAGCCCTCGAGGCCCTGGCTTGTATTATGATGCTTGTATGACTTATTTATGTTTTAGAGTTGTGTTGTGATATCTTCCCGTGAGTCCCTGATCTTGATCGTGCACATTTGCGTGCATGATTAGTGTACGATTGAATCGGGGGTGTCACATAAGTCGTGCTCGTCGTGACCGTGCGGCACACCTGACATGTGCTCGAATCCGTCAAAGATCAAGTCTCCACGGATATCGGCAGTATAGCTCAAGTTTCCAAACCTGACCTGATGGCCAGGGGCGTAGCTCTCGATCTACTCCAGATGGCCAAGCGAGTTGGCCCGCGATCTTGGCCGCCAAACCACGAAGATCTGTCCGGGAGGAAAACCTCACCCTGGATCGCATCGTTGCCGATGATCTAAGGGGCCATCAAACCTTGTGGTGACGACACAGTGGAACTCTCAATGAAAGCACCAATGTCGGTGTCAAAACCGGCGGATCTCGGGTAGGGGGTCCTGAACTGTGCGTCTAAGGCGGATGGTAACAGGAGGTGGGGGACACGATGTTTACCCAGGTTCGGGCCCTCTCGACGGAGGTAATACCCTACTTCGTGCTTGATTGATCTTGATGATATGAGTATTAGAAGTGTTGATCTACCACGAGATCATAGAGGCTAAACCCTAGAAGCTAGCCTATGGTATGATTGTTGTTGTTCTACGGACTAAACCCTCCGGTTTATATACACACCGGAGGGGGCTAGGGTTACAAAAAGTCGGTTACAAGGGAGGAGATCTACATATCCGTATTACCGAGCTTGCCTTCCGCGCCAAGGAGAGTCCCATCCGGACACGGGACGAAGTCTTCAATCTTGTATCTTCATAGTCCAACAGTCCGGCCAAAGGATATAGTCCGGCTATCCGAGGACCCCCTAATCCAGGACTCCCTCAACTACATCAACCGCGTTGTCCTAACGCTTCCGCTATCGGTCTACGAGGGTATGTGGACAACACTCTCCCCTCTTGTTGCTATGCATCACCATGATCTTGCGTGTGCGTATGGAATTTTTTGAAATTACTACGTTCCCCAACAGTGGCATCCGAGCCTGGTTTTATGCGTAGATGTTATATGCACGAGTAGAACACAAGCGAGTCGTGGGCGATACAAGTCATACTTCTTACCAACATGTCATACTTTGGTTCGGCGGTATTGTTGGATGAAGCGGCCCGGATCGGCATTACGCCAGACGCTTCTGGCGAGGCCCGGTTCTACCGACGTGCTTTGCACACAGGTGGCCGGCAGGTGTCAGTTTCTCCAACTTTAGTTGGAGATGGAGATCACAAGCACAAGATGATGATGGCCATATCATATCACTTATATTGATTGCATGTGATGTTTATCCTTTATGCATCCTATTTTGCTTTGATTGACGGTAGCATTATAAGATGATCTCTCACTTAATTTCAAGATAAAAGTGTTCTCCTTGAGTATGCACCGTTGCCAAAGTTAAATCGTCGAGACACCACGTGATGATCAGGTGTGATAAGCTCTACGTTCATCTACAATGGGTGCAAGCCAGTTTTGCACACGCAGAATACTCGGGTTAAACTCGACGAGCCTAGCATATGCAGATATGGCCTTGGAACAGTGAGACCGAAAGGTCGAGCGTGAATCATATAGTAGATATGATCAACATAGTGATGTTCACCATTGAAGACTACTCCATCTCACGTGATGATCGGACATGGTTTAGTTGATTTGGATCACGTTATCACTTAAATGATTAGAGGGATGTCTATCTAAGTGGGAGTTCTTAAGTAATATGATTAATTGAACTTAAATTTATCATGAACTTAGTACCTGATAGTATTTTGCTTGTCTATGTTGATTGTAGATAGATGGCCCGTGTTGTTGTTCCGTTGAATTTTAATGCGTTCCTTGAGAAAGCAAATTCGAAAGATGATGGTAGCAATTACACGGACTGGGTCCGTAACTTGAGGATTATCCTCATTGCCGCACAGAAGAATTACGTCCTGGAAGCACCACTGGGTGCTAGGCCTGCTGCAGATGCAACTGACAACGTTAAGAACGCCTGGCAGAGCAAAGCTGATGACTACTCGATAGTTCAGTGTGCCTTGCTTTACGGCTTAGGACCGGGACTTCAACGACATTTTGAACGTCATGGAGCATATGAGATGTTTGATACGTCTCCAATTTATCTATAATTTTTGATTGCTCCGTGTTATATTATCTACAGTTTTGGACAATTTTGGGCTTTATTATTCACTTTTATATTATTTTTGGGACTAACCTATTAACCGGAGGCCCAGCCCAGAATTGCTGTTTTTTGCCTATTTCAGTGTTTCGAAGAAAAGGAATATCAAACGGAGTCCAATTGACCTGAAACTCCACAGAACTTTTTTTTGGACCAGAAGAAGCCCACGGAGTACCAGAAGCTCACCAGGGGAGTCCCGGGCTGCCCACGAGGGTGGGGGCGCGCCCCCTGCCTCGTGGACAGCCCGGAGGTCCACCGACGTACTTCTTTCACCCATATATACCCACGTACCCTAAAACTTCCGAAGACGAGAATAGATCGGGAGTTCCGCCGACGCAAGCCTCCAGAGCCACTAAAAGTCAATCGGGAACCTGTTCCGGCACTCCGCCGGAGGGGGGAACTCTCACCGGTGGCCATCTTCATCATCCCGATGCTTTCCATGACGAGGAGGGAGTAGTTCACCCTCGGGGCCGAGGATATGTACCAGTAGCTATGTGTTTGATCTCTCTCTCTCTCGTGTTCTTGATTTGGCACGATCTTGATGTATCGCGAGCTTTGCTATTATAGTTGGATCTTATATTTCTTCTCCCCCTCTACTCTCTTGTAATGGATTGAGTTTTCCCCTTGAAGTAATCTTATCGGATTGAGTCTTTAATGATTTGAGAACACTTGATGTATGTCTTGTCGTGCGTATCTGTGGTGACAATGGGATATCACGTGATTCACTTGATGTATGTTTTGGTGATCAACTTGCGGGTTCCGCCCATGAACTTATGCATAGGGGTTGGCACACGTTTTTGTCTTGATTCTCTGGTAGAAACGTTGGGGCACTCTTTGAGGTTCTATGTGTTGGTTGAATAGATGAATCTGAGATTGTGTGATGCATATCGTATAATCATACCCACGGATACTTGAGGTGACATTGGAGTATCTAGGTGACATTAGGGTTTTGGTTGATTTGTGTCTTAAGGTGTTATTCTAGTACAAACTCTAGGGCTGTTTGTGACACTTATAGGAATAGCCCAATGGATTGATTGGAAAAAATAACTTTGAGGTGGTTTTGTACCCTACCATAATCTCTTTGTTTGTTCTCCACTATTAGTGACTTTGGAGTGACTCTTTGTTGCATGTTGAGGGATAGTTATATGATCCAATTATGTTATTATTGTCGAGAGAACTTGCACTAGTGAAAGTATGAACCCTAGGCCTTGTTTCCTAGCATTGCAATACCGTTATACTCACTTTTACCACTTGTTACCTTGCTGTTTTTATATTTTCAGATTACAAAAACCTATATCTACCATCCATATTGCACTTGTATCACCATCTCTTCACCGAACTAGTGCACCTATACAATTTACTATTGTATTGGGTGTGTTGGGGACACAAGAGACTCTTTGTTATTTGGTTGCAGGGTTGCTTGAGAGAGACCATCTTCATCCTATGCCTCCCACGGATTGATAAACCTTAGGTCATCCACTTGAGGGAAATTTGCTACTGTCCTACAAACCTCTGCACTTGGAGGCCCAACAACGTCTACAATAAGAAGGTTGTGTAGTAGACATCAAGCTCTTTTCTGGCGCCGTTGCCGGGGAGGCTAGGTAAGCGGCACTCACGCCCCGTCAACTAAGCTATTTTCTGGCGTCGTTGCCGGGGAGGTGAGTGCTTGAAGGTATATCTTTAGATCTTGCAATCGAATCTTTTGTTTCTTGTTTTATCACTAGTTTAGTCTATAAAAGGAAACTAAAAAAATGGAATTAAGTTTGCCACATATGCTTCATCTTTTTAATATCTTTCGTGAGTATGATGGAAAGGAAAATTGTGCCAAAGTGTTAGAAGAAGAATGCATTAAAATGTTTAGCACTGAATCTTTGAATGATGAGCATGATTGCAATGTTGTTAGTATGAACTCCTTGAATATCCATAGTACTAATGATGATTGCACTAGTCATGATGAAAATATCTCTTATAAGCATGTCGATTTTTGTGGAGTATATTGGGTTTGCAAGTACACACCAAATAGGGAAGATAGATATTGCAAGAGGCATTAGTACTTGGAAACTAAATGGTTGCAAGAAAGGCTAGATGCTTGTGCTGAAAATTTAAATTTTCTTAGCCGTACTTGTGAACTTTGCAATGAACATGATCATTTCAGTACCCAATGCAAATTGTTTCATGATCGTATCGTGTCCAAAAATTGCGACGACTTGATTTCCCTTGCACATCATAATGAACTTAGTTTGCTCTTGGGTTATGAAGAAATGAAATGTATAACTGAAGGTATTCCAAATTTTGCCCTTGATAGAGTTCTTCATTTTAATCTAGAGGAAATTTATATGTATTATGCGGTGAATTGCATTGAAAATCCTTATATTGCCAATTACATAAAGAAAAGAAAACAAATAGAAGATGAAGAGAATACTAACAAAAGGGAAGAGACTTCCCAATATCCTCCTATTATTTCTTATGATGAATCAGGTAACGAGGAGGAGCCTTCTATTCAACCAATCTCATTAATAAGGAGCTCCAAAAAGAGGATTGAACCCACACATGATGTGGTGAAGAAGAAGAAAAGAAAAAGGAAGAGAGGTTAAAAGATATCTCTCCCAAATAATGTTGCTCCTATTATTGTTGTGCCTCATGAAAATGAATCAAAAATAATTGTGGAAGATGATGCACTTGATGATGATCTCGTTATGCCTATTGCTTGTTGTGATGATTATGATTGGGAAGATAATGATACTTATTATGATCTTGAAAATCTTTTTGGCACTTGCTTGGAAGAATATGATAATTGCTATACTATTGGTGCTATCCATACTATTAATGATGAGAGCGATTATGCTTATGATATGAAAAGGCCCAAGCTTGGGGATGCTATGTTTGATGAAGATGATGTTTTTGAGAATATATTTTCTGCAATTAATGTTTGTCCCAAGCTTGGGGATGCTACGTTTAATGAAGATGATATTTTTAGTTTCCCAAGTTTTAATATGCAAATGAATGCTGATGATAGCATGCCTCTTACTTATGATGATTATATTGATGAAAGTGGGTTTGGAAGTAGTGATCCCACTATTTTGGAGGATGTTGAATCTCATAATATTTATGAAAGTGGATTTGGAGAGGTCATGACTTTATTTAGTAATGATTCCACTATCTTGGAAGAGGTTTCAATCGATTATGATGAGAACAAAGTTGCTACTTATGATGATTATTGTGATGAAACCTACGCTATAAAAAGTAGTGATGATTATATTTATAAAACTTTTCATGATTATTATTACCCTTTTTCTGAACATTACTCTTTTAATGTGGAAACAATTTATAGTATTCAAGTCTTTTATGATACTCCCACTATCCCAAATGAGAAGAATTTTGCTTATGTGGAGAGTAGTATATTATCTATGCAAGTAGAGCATGAAAAGAATGATTTAGGTGCAGGTTATATTTTTGAATTCATTCATGATGCTACTGAAAATTATTATGAGGGAGGAATATATTCTTGTAGGAATTGCAATAATATCAAGTTTGCTCTCTATGCGCTTAAAGTTTTGAAGTTATGCTTGTTTTGCCTTCCTATGCTAGTTGATTATTGTTCCCATAAGTTGTTTGCTCACAAAATCCCTATGCACATGAAGTGGGTTAGACTTAAATATTCTAGTCATATTCTTCATGATGCTCTTTTTATGTTTCAATTCTTATCTTTTATGTGAGCATCATTGAAATCACCATGCCTAGCGAGGGGCGTTAAACGATAGCGCTTGTTAGGAGGCAACCCAATTTTATTTTAGTTTCTTAATTTTTGGTTCTGTTTAGTAATAAATAATACATATAGCTTCTTTTTAGATGTGTTTTTTGTTTTAATTAGTGTTTGTGCCAAGTGGAACCTTTGGGAAGACTTGGGTGAAGTCTTTATGATCATGCTGTAAAAAACAGAAACTTTAGCACTCACGAGATTAGATAGAACTTTTTACTGGAGAGTGATATTTAGTTGATTCTTTTTTAATATGATTACTAGACAAATTACGCAGGTCCACCAATTTATTTTATAATTTTTGGAGTTCCAGAAGTTTGCGTTAGTTACAGATTACTACAGACTGTTCTGTTTTTGACAGATTCTGTTTTTCGTGTGTTGTTTGCTTATTTTGATGAATCTATGGCTAGTAAAATAGTTTACAAACCATAAATAAGTTGGAATACAGTAGGTTCAACACCAATATAAATAAATAATGAGTTCATTACAGTACCTTGAAGTGGTGTTTTGTTTTCTTTCGCTAACGGAGCTCACGAGATTTTCTGTTAAGTTTTGTGTTGTGAAGTTTTCAAGTTTTGGGTAAAGATTCGATGGACTATGGAATAAGGAGTGGCAAGAGCCTAAGCTTGGGGATTCCCAAGGCACCCCAAGGTAATATTCAAGGACAACCAAGAGCCTAAGCTTGGGGATGCCCCAGATGGCATCCCCTCTTTCGTCTTCGTCCATCGGTAACTTTACTTGGAGCTATATTTTTATTCACCACATGATATGTGTTTTGCTTGGAGCGTCATTTAATTTTGTTTGTTTTTGCTTGCTGTTATTTAGAATAGTGTTTTGCATCTATAGTTTCAATAAAAATGTCAAGGATAGCCTTTACCATGCTTATTTTGCAAGTATACATGTTGCTGTTTCAAAACAGAAAGTTTACCGCTGTTGCAAAAATTCCCTAGAAAAGTCAGAATGTGATAAAATGATTAAACCTTTTGCATATTAATCTCTGATAAATTTACTACAGTGGGAATTTTCTTTCATAATTTTCGGAGTTAGGTAAGTAGGATTAATCTTGCATTCTTTGCAGACTGTACTGTTTTGACAGATTGCTGTTATGTTTGCATTGTTTGCATATGTTTGCTTGTTTAATGATTCTATTTGAGGATAGGAGTATTAAATATGCAGAGACATTTAATATGAAATGTTGAATAATAATTTTAGTGATTTGTTACAATAGAAGATGATAAGGTTTTGCATTGGTTTATATTAACTTATCTCACGAGTTCTTGTCGAGTTTGGTGTGGATGAAGCTTTCGAGATTTAGGAAACTGAGATATAAAAGGAATTAAGGAGACACAAAAGCTCAAGCTTGGGGATGCCCAAGGCACCCCAAGATATTATTTCAAGAAGTCTCAAGCATCTAAGCTTGGGATGCCCCCGTTGGCATCCCACCTTTCTTCTTCAACAACTACTGGTTAGTATCGGGTGAACCTAAGTTTTTGCTTCTTCACATGAGTTGTGATATCCTTGCAATGTAGTTTTATTTAGCTTTGCTTGCTGTTTGAATAAAATACCACGATCTGAAATTGTAAATGGGAGAGTCTTCACATAGTTGTATAATTATTCGACTACTCATTGATCTTCACTCATATCTTTTGGAGTAGTTTGTTGTTTGCTCTAGTGCTTCACTTATATCTTTTAGAGCACAATGGTGGTTTTATTTTGAAGAAATACATGAACTCTCATGATTCACTTATATTATTTTGAGAGTCTTAAATAGCATGGTAATTTTCTTAAATAATCCTAATACGCTTGGTATTCAAGATTTGTAAAACTTTCTTATGAGTGCGTTGAATACTAAGAAAAGTTTGATGCTTGATAATTGTTTTGAGATATGAAGATGGTGATATTAGAGTCATGCTAGTTGAGTAGTTGTGGATTTGAGAAATACGTGTGTTAAAGTTTGTGATTCCCGTAGCATGCACGTATAGTGAACCGTTATGTGATGAAGTCGGAGCATAATTTATTTATTGATTGTCTTTCTTATGAGTGGCGGTCGGGGAATGACGATGGTCTTTTCCTACCAATCTATCCCCTAGGAGCATGCGGCGTAATACTTTGCTTTGATAACTTGTAGATTTTTGCAATAAGTATATGAGTTCTTTATGACTAATGTTGAGTCCATGGATTATACGCACTTTCTTCCTTCCACCATTGCTAGCCTCTCTAATGTCAAGCACACTTTTCGCGGTATCATACACCCACCATATACCTTCCTCAAAACAGCCACCATACCTACCTATCATGGCATTTCCATAGCCATTCCGAGATATATTGCCATGCAACTTTCCACCGTTCCGTTTATTATGACACGCTCCATCATTGTCATATTGCTTAGCATGATCATGTCGTCGACATCGTATTTGTGGCAAAGCCACCGTTCATAATTATTTCATACATGTCACTCATGAGTCATTGCATATCCCGCTACACCGCTGGAGGCATACACAGAGAGTCATATTTTGTTCTAAGTATCGAGTTGTAGTTGTTGAGTTTTAGGTAAATAAAAGTGTGATGATCATCAATTTTAGAGCATTGTCCCAAGTGAGGAAAGGATGATGGAGACTATGATTCCCCCATAAGTCGGGATGAGACTTCGGACGAAAAATAAAAAAGAAAGAAAGAAAAGAGGCCATAAAAAAAGAGAAAAGGCCCAAATAAAAAAATAAAAAAATAAAAAAATGAGAGAAAAAGAGAGAAGGGACAATGTTACTATCCTTTTACCACACTTGTGCTTCAAAGTAGCACCATGATCTTCATGATAGAGAGTCTCTCATTTTGTCACCTTCATATACTAGTGGGAATTTTTCATTATAGAACTTGGCTTGTATATTCCAATGATGGGCTTCCTCAAATTACCCTAGGTCTTCGTGAGCAAGCGAGTTGGATGCACCCCCACTTAGTTTCTTTTGGTGAGCTTTCATATACTTATAGCTCTAGTGCATCCGTTGCATGGCAATCCCTACTCACTCACATTGATATCTATTAATGGGCATCTCCATAGCCCGTTGATACGCCTAGTTCATGTGAGACTATCTTCCCCTCTTTTTGTCTTCTCCACAACCATCATTCTATTCCACATATAGTAATATATCCATGGCTCGCGCACCATGTATTGCGTGGAGATTGAAAAAGTTTTGAGAACGTGAAAAGTATGAAACAATTGCTTGGCTTGTCATCGGGGTTGTGCATGATTTAAATACTTTGTGTGGTGAAGGTAGAGCATAGCCAGACTATATGATTTTGTAGGGATAACTTTCTTTCGCCATGTTATTTTGAGAAGACATAATTGCTTTGTTAGTATGCTTGAAGTATTATTATTTTTATGTCAATATTAAACTTTTTTCTTGAATCTTTCGGATCTGAATATTCATACCACAATTAAGAAGAATTACATTGAAATTATGCCAAGTAGCATTCAGCAATAAAAATTATCTTTTTGATCATTTACCTACTCGAGGACGAGCAGGAATTAAGCTTGGGGATGCTTGATACGTGTCCAACGTATCTATAATTTTTTATTGCTCCATGCTATATTATCTACTATTTCGGACAATTTTGGGCTTTATTATTCACTTTTATATTATTTTTGGGACTAACCTATTAACCGGAGGCCCAGCAAGAATTGCTGTTTTTTGCCTATTTCAGTGTTTTGAAGAAAAGGAATATCAAACGGAGTCGAATTGACCTGAAACTCCACAAAACTTATTTTTGGACCAGAAGAAGCACACAGAGTACCGGAAGCTCACCAGGGGAGTCCCGGGCTGCCCACGAGGGTGGGGGGCGCGCCCACCCCCCTAGGGCGCGCCCCCGTGCCTCGTGGACAGCCCGGAGGTCCACCGACGTACTTCTTTCACCCATATATACCCACGTACCCTAAAACTTCCGAAGACGAGAATAGATCGGGAGTTCCGCCGCCGCAAGCCTCCAGAGCCACCAAAAGTCAATCGGGACCCTATTCCGGCACCTTGCCGGAGGGGGGAACCCTCACCGATGGCCATCTTCATCATCCCAGTGCTTTCCATGACGAGGAGGGAGTAGTTCACCCTCGGGGCTGAGGGTATGTACCAGTAGCTATGTGTTTGATCTCTCTCTCTCGTGTCCTTGATTTGGCACGATGTTGATGTATCGTGTGCTTTGCTATTATAGTTGGATCTTATATTTCTTCTCCCCCTCTACTCTCTTGTAATGGATTGAGTTTTCCCCTTGAAGTAATCTTATCGGATTGAGTCTTTAATGATTTGAGAACACTTGATGTATGTCTTGCCGTGCGTATCTGTGGTGACAATGGGATATCATGTGATTCACTTGATGTATGTTTTGGTGATCAACTTGCGGGTTCCTCCCATGAACTTATGCATAGGGGTTGGCACACGTTTTCGTCTTGATTCTCCGATAGAAACTTTGGGGCACTCTTTGAGGTTCTATGTGTTGGTTGAATAGATGAATCTGAGATTGTGTGATGCATATCGTATAATCATACCCACGGATACTTGAGGTGACATTGGAGTATCTAGGTGACATTAGGGCTTTGGTTGATTTGTGTCTTAAGGTGTTATTCTAGTACAAACTCTAGGGCTGTTTGTGACACTTATAGGAATAGCCCAATGGATTTATTGGAAAGAATAACTTTGAGGTGGTTTCGTACCCTACCATAATCTCTTCGTTTGTTCTCCACTATTAGTGACTTTGGAGTGACTCTTTGTTGCATGTTGGGGGATAGTTATATGATCCAATTATGTTATTATTGTTGAGAGAACTTGCACTAGTGAAAGTATGAACCCTAGGCCTTGTTTCCTAGCATTGCAATACCGTTTACGCTCACTTTTACCACTTGTTACCTTGCTGTTTTTATATTTTCAGATTACAAAAACCTATATCTACCATCCATATTGCACTTGTATCACCATCTCTTCGCTGAACTAGTGCACCTATACAATTTACCATTGTATTGGGTGTGTTGGGGACACAAGAGACTCTTTGTTATTTGGTTCCAGGGTTTCTTGAGAGAGACCATCTTCATCCTACGCCTTCGACGGATTGATAAACCTTAGGTCATCCACTTGAGGGAAATTTTATATTGTCCTACAAACCTCTGCACTTGGAGGCCCAACAACGTCTACAAGAAGAAGGTTGCGTAGTAGACATCAATGTTCCAGGAGTTGAAGTTAATATTTCAAGCAAATGCCCGGATTGTGAGATATGAAGTCTCCAATAAGTTCTATAGCTATAAGATGGAGGAGAATAGTTCTGTTAGTGAACATATACTCAAAATGTCTAGGTATAACAATCACTTGATTCAACTGGATCTTCCGGATGATAGTGTCATTGACAGAATTCTTCAATCACTGCCACCAAGCTTCAAGAGCTTCGTGATGAACTATAATTTGCAAGGGATGGATAAGACAATTCCCGAGCTCTTCGCAATGCTAAAGGCTGCAGAGGTAGAAATCAAGAAGGAGCATCAAGTGTTGATGGTCAACAAGACCACCAGTTTTAAGAAAAAGGGCAAAGGGAAGAAGAAGGGGAACTTCAAGAAGAACAGTAAACAAGTTGCTGCTCAAGAGAAGAAACCCAAGTCTGGACCTAAGCATGAGACTGAGTGCTTCTACTACAAGCAGACTGGTCACTGGAAGCGGAACTGCCCCAAGTATTTGGCGGATAAGAAGGATGGCAAGGTGAACAAAGGTATATGTGATATACATGTTATTGATGTGTACCTTACTAGAGCTCGCAGTAGCACCTGAGTATTTGATACTAGTTCTGTTGCTTATATTTGCAACTTGAAATAGGGACTAAGGATTAAGCGAAGACTGGCTAAGGACGAGGTGACGATGCGCATGGGAAATGGTTCCAAAGTCGATGTGATCGCCGTCGGCACTCTACCTCTACATCTACCTTCGGGATTAGTTTTAGACCTAAATAATTGTTATTTGGTGCCAGCGTTGAGCATGAACATTATATCTGGATCTTGTTTGATGCGAGACGGTTATTCATTTATATCTAAGAATAATGGTTGTTCTATTATATGAGTAATATCTTTTATGGTCATGCACCCTTGAAGAGTGGTCTATTTTTGTTGAATCTCGATGGTAGTGATACACATATTCATAATGTTGAAGCCAAAAGATGCAGAGTTGATAATGATAGTGCAACTTATTTGTGGCTTGCCGTTTGGGTCATATTGGTGTAAAGCGCATGAAGAAACTCCATACTGATGGACTTTCGAAATCACTTGATTATGAATCACTTGGTACTTGCGAACCATGCCTTATGGGCAAGATGACTAAAACGCCATTCTCCGGAACAATGGAGCGAGCAACAGATTTATTGGAAATCATACATACTGTTGTATGTGGTCCGATGAATATTGAGGCTCGCGGCGGGTATCGTTATTTTCTCACCTTCACAGATGATTTGAGCAGATACGAGTATATGTACTTAATGAAACATAAGTCTGAAACATTTGAAAAGTTTAAAGAATTTCAGAGTGAAGTGAAAAATCATCATAACAAGAAAATAAAGTTTCTACGATCTGATCGTGGAGGAGAATATTTGAGTTACGAGTTTGGTCTACATTTGAAACAATGCGGAATAGTCTCGCAACTCACGCCACCTGGAACACCACAACGTAATAGTGTGTCCGAACATCGTAATCGTACTTCACTAGATAGGGTGCGATCTATGATGGCTCTTACTGATTTACCGCTATCATTTTGGGGTTATGCTTTAGAGACGGCTGCATTCACGTTAAATAGGGCACCATCAAAATCCGTTGAGACGACGCCTTATGAACTGTGGTTTGGCAAGAAACCGAAGTTGTCGTTTCTTAAAGTTTAGGGCTGTGATGCTTATGTGAAAAAGCTTCAACCTGATAAGCTCGAACCCAAATTGGAGAAATGTGTCTTCGTAGGATACCCAAAGGAAACTGGTGGGTACACCTTCTATCAGAGGTCCGAAGGCAAGACATTGATTGCTAAAAATGGATCCTTTCTAGAGAAGGAGTTTATCTCGAAAGAAGTGAGTGGGAGGAAAGTAGAACTTGCTGAGGTAACTGTACCTGCTTCCTTATTGGAAAGTAGTTCATCACAGAAACCGGTTCCTGTGACATCTGCACCAATTAGTGATGAAGCTAATGATATTGATCATGAAACTTCAGATCAAGTTACTACCGAACCTCGTAGGTCAACCAGAGTAAGATCACACCAGAGTGGTACGGTAATCCTATTCTGGAGGTCATGTTACTTGACCAAGGCGAACCTACGAACTATAAAGAAGCGACGGTGAGCCCAGATTCCGCAAAATGGCTAGAGGCCATGAAATCTGAGATGGGATCCATGTATGAGAACAAAGTGTAGACTTTGGTTGACTTGCCCGATAATCGGCAAGCCATTGAGAATAAATGGATTTTCAAGAAGAAGACCGACACGACGGTAATGTTATCATCTACAAAGCTCGACTTGTTGTGAAAGGTTTTCGACAAGTTCAAGGAGTTGACTACGATGAGACTTTCTCACCCATAGCGATGCTTAAGTCTATCCGAATCATGTTAGCAATTGCCACATTTTATGATTATGAATTTTTTCAAATGGATGTCAAAACTGCATTCCTGAATGGATTTCTGGAAGAAGAGTTGTATATGATGCAACCAGAAGGTTTTTTCGATCCAAAGGGAGCTAACAAAGTGTGCAAGCTCCAGCGATCCATTTATGGACTGGTGCAAGCCTCTTGGATTTGGAATAAACGTTTTGATAGTGTGATAAAAGCATATGGTTTTATACAGACTTTTGGAGAAGCCTGTTTTTACAAGAAAGTGAGTGGGAGCTCTGTAACATTTCTAATTTTATATGTGGATGACATATTGCTGATTGGAGATGATATAGAATTTCTGGATAGCATAAAAGGATACTTAAATAAGAGTTTTTCAATGAAAGACCTCGGTGAAGCTTCTTACATATTGGGCATCAAGATCTATAGAGATAGATCAAGACGCTTGATAGGACTTTCACAAAGCACATACCTTGACAAAGTTTTGAAATGGATCGAGCAAAGAAAGGGTTCTTGCCTGTGTTACAAGGTGTGAACTTGAGTCAGACTCAATGCCCGACCACTGCAGAAGATAGAGAGAAAATGAAAGATGTTCCCTATGCTTCAACCATAGGCTCTATCATGTATGCAATGCTGTGTACCAGACCTGATGTGTGTCTTGCTATTAGCCTAGCAGGGAGTTACCGAAGTAATCCAGGAGTGGATCACTGGACAGCGGTCAAGAACATCCTGAAATACTTGAAAAGGACTAAGGATATGTTTCTCGTTTATGGAGGTGACAAAGAGCTCGTCATAAATGGTTACGTCGATGCAAGCTTTGACACTGATCTGGACGATTCTAAATTGCAAACCGGATACGTGTTTACATTGAACGGTGGAGCTGTTAGTTGGTGCAGTTCTAAACAAAGCATCGTGGCGGGATCTACATGTGAAGCGGAGTACATAGCTGCTTCAGAAGCAGCAAATGAAGGAGTCTGGATGAAGGAGTTCATATCCGATCTAGGTGTCATACCTAGTGCATTGGGTCCAATGAAAATCTTTTGTGACAATACTGGTGCAATTTCCTTGGCAAAGGAATACATATTTCACAAGAGAACCAAGCACATTAAGAGACACTTCAATTCAATCCGGGACCAAGTCCAGGTGGGAGACATAGAGATTTGAAAGATACATACGGATCTGAATGTTGCAGACCCATTGACTAAGCCTCTTCCACGAGCTAAACATGATCATCACCAAGACTCCATGGGTGTTAGAATCATTACTGTGTAATCTAGATTATTGACTCTAGTGCAAGTGGGAGACTGAAGGAAATATGCCCTAGAGGCAATAATAAAGTTATTATTTATTTCCTCATATCATGATAAATTTTTATTATTCATGCTAGAATTGTATTAACAGGAAACATAATACATGTGTGAATACATAGACAAACATAGTGTCACTAGTATGCCTCTACTTGACTAGCTCGTTAATCAAAGATGGTTGAGTTTCCTAGCCAAGGACATGAGTTGTCATTTGATTAACGGGATCACATCATTAGAAGAATTATGTGATTGACTTGACCCATTCCGCTAGCTTAGCACTTGATCGTTTAGTATGTTGCTATTGCTTTCTTCATGACTTATACATGTTCCTATGACTATGAGATTATGCAACTCCTGTTTACCGGAGGAACACTTTGTGTGATACCAAACGTCCACAACGAATCGGGTGATTATAAAGGTGCTCTACAGGTGTCTCCGAAGGTACTTGTTGAGTTGGCGTATTTCGAGATTAGGATTTGTCACTCCGATTGTCGGAGAGGTATCTCTGGGCCCTCTCGGTAATGCACATCACTATAAGCCTTGCAAGCATTGTAACTAATGAGTTAGTTGCGGGATGATGTATAACGGAACGAGTAAAGAGACTTGCTGGTAACGAGATTGAACTAGGTATTGAGATACCGATGATCGAATCTCGGGCAAGTAACATACCGATGACAAAGGGAACAACACATGTTATTATGCGGTTTGATTGATAAAGATCTTCATAGAATATGTAGGAGCCAATATGAGCATCCAGATTCCGCTATTGGTTATTGACCGGAAACGTGTCTCGGTCATGTCTACATAGTTCTCGAACCCGTAGGGTCCGCACGCTTAAAGTTTGGTGACGATCGGTATTATGAGCTTTTGTATTTTGATGTACTGAAGGTAGGTTCGGAGTCCCGGATATGATCACGGACATGACGAGGAGTCTCGAAATGGTCGAGACATAAAGATCGATATATTGCACGACAATGTTCAGACACCGGAAAGGTTTCAGACAAACTCCGGAGTACCGGGGAGTTACCGGAACCCCCCGGGGAGTTAATTAGGCCTCATGGGCCTTAGTGGGAGAAGAGGAGGGGCGGCCAGGGCAGCCGCGCCCCTCCCCCTCTAGTCCGAATTGGACAAGGAGGGGGGGGGCGGTACCCCCCTTTTTCCTTCTCCTTCTCTTCCTTCCCTCTCCTACTCCAACAAGGAAAAGGAGGAGTCCTACTCCCGGTGGGAGTAGGACTCCCCCCTTGGCGCGCCCTCCTCCTGGCCGGACGCCTCCCCCCTTGCTCCTTTATATACGGGGGCGGTGGGGGGGGGCACCTCTAGACACAACAATTGATCTCTTGATCTCTTAGCCGTGTGCGGTGCCCCCCTCCACCATATTCCACCTCGATCATATCATAGTGGTGCTTAGGCGAAGCCGTGCGTCAGTAGCAACATCATCACCATCATCACGCCGTCGTGCTGACGAAACTCTCCCGTGAAGCTCTGCTGGATCGGAATTCGCGGGACGTCATCGAGCTGAACGTGTGCTGAACTCGGAGGTGCCGTACGTTCGGTACTTGGATCGGTCGGATCGTGAAGACGTACAACTACATCAACCGCGTTGTGCTAACGCTTCCGCTATCGGTCTATGAGGGTACATGGACAACACTCTCCCCTCTTGTTGCTATGCATCACCATGATCTTGCGTGTGCGTAGGATTTTTTTTGAAATTACTACGTTCCCCAACATGATCAATGTGTTACTTGCCTTGCTGACGATCCGCAAACCCTAGAGACTCGTAGTAGCACGCTTCACACTCCGGGAATTCTATCACAAACAAACAATAGCATACATAAGCACTCAAGCATAGATGCAAGGGTAAACTCAAATAATAAGATCCAAATCTGCAAATTCAACTGAAGATATTCGATTTGCAAAAAGAATCCGTCAAATTGGAGCTACGGAACTAAAACTACGGTTAAAAGAACTTTGAATACAAATCTGCTTGAAACCAAATTTTAAATTGTCAAAATCATGTTCAAGTGGTTAAATAGAAAGAGGGGCTTGAGACGTAGATTTTGGAGTTGGTTTCACTGGATTTGGACGAACGGTTAAAAAGTTGCGAGGGTCTGAAGATCAAGAGCTAATCTGCGATAAAAATAATCGCGGATAGGTCCCTTGCCGAAAAAATATAATAAAAAGACTACGACGCGAACGCTCGCTAACAGAGACGAACGGGTAAACGCGTTTGTTAAGAACGAACTAACGAGCGGACGCTCGCTAAATATCGAAACCGAAAAAAACGAACCAAACCGAACCGATCGAAAAAAACGTATCTAGGGTTTCTAAAAAAACAAATCGGGACAGACCGGGAAAAAAACCCGGCGGCGGCGAGCGGGAACCGAACGGCGACGGGGCTTCAACGCTGACTGCGAGATGGCGCGGGCGGCGGCGGCGGTTGGCGGCTCAAGGGCGGGCCGAGGCGGGCGGACGAGGAGAGGAGGGGCGAAGCGACATTTAAAGGGGAGGGGTCCGACTTGGCCCAGGGGCAAGCCATGAGGCGTGGCGCCCTGAGTTTGGCTCGGCGATCGGCTGGGAGGCGGTGTGGCCGAACCTACCGGGCTTCGGCCAGCCGTCTAGGAATTTTTGTAAAAAAATAAATAAAATAAAAACAATTCCGCCGAAAAGAAAAAAAATCTAAATAAAAATTAAAAAAATATAAAAATGCCAAAAACAATTTTCACCGTCTAAATAAAATATTTAGAAAAAAGTGAACATTTTCTTGGCCTAAAAATGCAATTTTTAAAAATGCATATTTTTCTAATTCAAATAAAATAGCAATAAAATCCAAATAACTTTATCTATTTGATTTTAACATTTTCCTCCAATATTTCTTTTATTTTGGAGAAGTCATATTATCTCCTCTCATTCATTATTTTTATATTGGAAATATTTTCGGAGAGAAAAATAATTAAAACCAAAATGATCCTCTTTTCAATATTTGAGGAAAATTCAAATATAAAAATAAACGAAATGCCCAACTCTCTCCATGGGTCCTTGAGTTGCTTAGAATTCATAGGATCAAAACCAAAATGCAAATAAAATATGATACGCATATGATGGCCTATGTATAACATTCCGAATTGAAAATTTGGGATGTTACAAACCTACCCCCCTTAAGGTGAATCTCGCCCTCGAGATTCAGGTTGGCTAGAAAATAGATGTGGGTTGTCTTTCCGTAGATCTTCCTCTCGTTCCCAGGTGGCTTCATCCTTGGTATGGTGGCTCCACTGAACTTTGCAAAACTTGATAACCCTGCTGCGTGTAACTCGTCTGGCAAACTCGAGAATCTTGACAGGTTTCTCCTCATAGGTTAGATCACTATCCAACTGAATTGCTTCCGGGGCACTGTATCTCTCAGAGGAATATCGGCCATCTCAGCATGGAACTTCTTCAACTGAGAAACATGAAACACATCGTGAACTCCTGACAGTCCTTTGGGTAACTCCAACTTGTAGGCCACTTCTCCCATACGTTCTAAAACTCGGTATGGTCCTACAAATCTCGGGGCTAACTTTCCCTTAACTCCAAAACGTTTAACTCCTCGCAGAGGTGACACACGAAGATATGCTCTATCTCCGATTTCATAGACTACCTCCTTACGTTTTGAGTCTGCATAACTCTTCTGCCTGGACTGAGCTACCTTCAGTCTATCCCGAATCAACTTAACCTTCTCTTCGGACTCTTTGATCAAGTCTAGTCCAAACAACTGACGGTCTCCAACTTCATCCCACATTAACGGTGTCCTGCACCTCCTTCCATACAAAGCTTCGAGAGGTGCCATCTTCAAACTGGCTTGATAACTGTTGTTGTATGAGAACTCTGCGTAAGGCAAATTGTCATCCCAACTAGATCCATAATCCAGTGCACCAGCTCTCAACATGTCCTCCAGAATCTGATTGACTCTCTCGGTCTGCCCATCTGTCTGCGGATGAAAGGCTGTACTGAACTCCAGCCTGGTACCCAAAGTCTGGTGCAACTGATGCCAAAACTTTGAAGTAAACTGTGTTCCCCTATCCGATATGATGGTCTTCGGATCTCCATGCAGACATACGATCCTGGTCATATATATATATCTTGGCCAACTTTGCACTCATATAGGTGGTTGTCACTAGGATAAAGTGAGCCACTTTGGTCAAACGATCCACTACTACCCAGATAGAATCATATCCCGATCGGGTCCTGGGCAATCCGGTGATGAAATCCATGCCAAGCTTTCCTCACTTCCACTCGGGTATCGGCATAGGCTGCAGTAACCCTGCTGGCTTCTGATGTTCTGCCTCCGAGCCACCCCGGTGTCTCGCCGTCTCCGCGGTGGCCGGGCTCGTGCAGCCACCTTTGTTGCCGCGTCCCGGTCCCCGCGGCCGTGTGATAAAGCCACCGGCGTCCATCGTTGCTGCCAAGGCCACGGCCGTCCTGCCTCCGCCGGATATGAGCCGCCTCCGCTGCTACTCTGGAGCCGCCACACGGCCTCGCGGTCGTCCGCCTCTGGTGTTACATTGGCTTTCACTTCCGCACAGCGCCGTGAGCCGCCCGGTCGCCCTCCGGACCATCCCGCGTCAGGCTGCCACTGGAGAGTCGCCGTCGAGCCTCACTGATCCTGAGTCGCCTTCATGCCTTGTCTGCTCCGGCCCTGGTCGCCTCCCGCGCCATCGAGTCGGTCGCCAAGTTCTACTCCGGGCTGCCACCGCGCGAACTCGTGTCTGCGGTGATGAGCCGTCTGACGCCTCAACCCGCCGGTTCACCGGCGCCTCTCCACTGCCGTGGCAATCACACGTACTCCAGCATACAACACATATAGGGAAGCAAGGCCTCGCGTCGTGGTCATCGTTCGCAGCGCCGCCTCGGAGCCAGCGACAGTCGTTGCAAGCGCCGCCTCCGAGTCTCCCTCGCTGCTGGCCATCTTCAAACTTGGCCCGTCTTTGAGTCTTCAAGTCAAGCTTCTGCTGTATGTGACTATGGCCTCGAGCCGACGTTTCGCTCTACTCCACCGATGTGACTCGCCTTCGTCCCGGTTCACGAGCAGTCGCCGCCCGTGAGCTGCCGTCTGCTTAAATCGCTGCTACGAGCCTCCGTGGATGAATCCTCCCACGCCTACAAGCCGCCCCGCTGTTCAAACCACCATGGTCTGCGCCGGACTCTGCCTTACCCGAGCCGCCTCTCTGCCAGAGACCCGCTTCACGGTCTTGTTTCACTGCTCACCTCCGTCGGTTTGCCTGCTCTTAACAACGGAGACAAAACTGAGCCTAACAGCAACCTATGGAAGAAAGGGAAGTCCCCGCTCATAACTGCTGGTAATACTATTTGAATGAAAACTGAAGCCAAAACCAGCGTATTGTTAAGGATCTAAGCTCGACTAACAGATAGCAATTCTAGTAATCAAAGGATCAACCAGAGGAAAAGCCACTAATGTGCATCAGGACAGATTAATGTATAGCCGAGATTTTTGTCAGTAAATCGCTGCGTCCGGACAAAGCGACTCCGATTACCAGTCTGCTACACTGATCAGAAGTGGTGGCAGAAATGCAGTCCACATGCGTCAGGTCGCACTGATGTGCATTAAGCCCATCGACACAAATTTCAAGGCAATCAAGGGCAATAATTAATCAGAAAAGTAGAAAAAGACAAAAGCAACCCACATGGGTGGTAATGCCACATGGAGATAGACGTACGCCTGGGCGTATGTGCGGCAAATACCAGGTGCTATCTTGTCTATCTATTTTTTATATATATTATTTTTATGAAAGAACAATTACTTTTCCCTGTAATATTTTTACACAGGTTAAATTTTTTTATGCCATTATACCGCGGATACGGAGTGCATGCACTAGCATTCATCCATGCCACGCTGCTCGACAGACAAGCGTGCAAGCTGCCGTTCCTGCAGTCCAGTCTGCATCAAGTCGCCAGGACCGCGCGAATTGCCCAATAAGCGCGCACAGGCCACCGTCCCCCGCGGTCCGGTCTACATCAACATATGGCCGACTCGCCCGTCCATGCCGGCTTACAACACCGGTGCCAACTCTCCCCATCCGCACCGGCTTACAACGCCGCAGCTGACTCATTTACTGTCCGGACGAGTCAGGTGGTATCCAGCTAAAGTTTATTTTATTGGCGCATATTGTTTTTGTTAAAGAAACAATTACTGTGGTCGGCAATATATTTGTTTTGCAGGATAATGATTCATTGTAAAGATGGTGTCATGCCGTATCTATGGAGTGTGTGGACGTACATAAGTCGCCGCCTCTGCGGACCGGGTCTACATTAACTTGCCCGTTCACGCGGGTTACCGCGCCCGCGATTAACTCGCTCGTCCGCGCCGGCTTAGAATGCTGCGGCCGACTCATCTGTCCGAGCTACTTCTGATGTTGCGGTCATCTTTGTTGTCCGTCTCTCGCGGCCTGGTCTACATCAACATATTGGGCCGCACCTATCTGCATGAGCTGTTTATTGAGTATGAGCAAGTCACAGCTTGGGTAGCCCGGTTTTCTTTCAACAAATTGGAGGCAAATTATCATATACTATCAACCGCCATCTGCACTCGGTGGCCCAATGGTCAGGCGCACAAGTCGCCACCGCTACAGTTTGGTTAACTTCAATTAGCCTTGGAAGGAACCATTGGCCGAGTTGCTGACACGGTTCATACAGGATCATTTATAACCCGCCGTAGTCACCTCAACCTTCTGTGGATTTACATTGTGCTATCAACACCAATGATATACAACTTATGCCGGTTTATATCACGGTCAAATATGGAGAATCTCAAGCCAACTCCTTGAGTCACCTTGAGACTCGGGGGGCTACAATGATACGACTCAGCAAATGTCCGCGGTTTTCAGTGAAGTCAAGAACCCGAGGACGTTGGTGGGTAAGATAACCCGGTCCCGGAGGCTACTACCATATTGATGAAAATTTAAAAGCCGTCAGAAAATTTACGAGTGAAAATGAAAATTCCGGTTTAAAATCCGATTCAAGGGAAATCTATCTCCCGGAAAGCTTTGAAGCTCTCAATATCCGGTTTAACATCCGGTTCAAGAAGAAATATCTCTCGCAAAGGTTGAGTTCTCAGAAAAGTCAAAAGGGGCCAAAGAGAGTGTTGCAAAAGCACAACTCAAACATAGGCACCCATTGAGCACAGCTCAAAATATTGCTCGGGGGCTCTTTGCTTCTACAAGAACAAAGATTCTATAACCTTGTAATAGGCTATAAAATCCAGGCTTGGAAGCTAGGTGTATTCACCTAAAACCCCGGGTTATCCTGCCTTTTTAAGTAAGCCACTCCGCCCAGGTAATCCTGGTAAGACCCGTCGAAAGTTTGACAAGTAAATCTTATAAAGACCCTGAACTTTTCATAGTTTAAATGACGATGGGTTAATGTGAGGTCCACCTTATAAGGCTTTGCAAAATGGTTTAACTCAGTGGCCTGGCAGCCCATGAAAAGCCTCGCCTTTTTGCATGTTTTCTTCTGAAATCTTTCTTTTGGCGGTTTATTTTGATGAGGTTTATATTAATCTGGTGTTTACTCACCCGGTCTGGGTTTTGACTCTAAGTCGCCAGTATATGATGATAAATTATCGGTGTTTATTGACCCGGCCTGGCTTTTGAGTATAAGTCGCCAGTATGAGATAAAATAATATACGATGTTTATTAACCCGGCCTGGCTTTCGTCTATAAGTCGCCAGTATGAGATAAGATAATGACCAGTGTTTATTAACCCGGCCTGGCTTTGTTCATAAGCCGACAATACATGATAATTACCAGTGCTCAAATTTTGGGTTATCACCCTTACTACACTGGCTTGGTAAACCAACAGTGTGATCAAATATCACAGGAACCGGTTTTCAAACCGGGTTATATTATTCAAATCTTTAATAGCCAACATGGCTGGATTTTTATTATGGTTATCAATAACCAGTATTATGATTGGGGTTTTCAAAGTCGCTTTAGTGCAATGGCTATTATTTTATCAATGGATATGATTTATTCTACAATGGAGGGAATAGTCCCGAGTCGCTGCAGGCTTATGACCCGACACTTGGGGGCTACATTATTCAAGTTGAGATTATATCAAATATGCAAGTCTCATGTCGCTGCAAGCATGCACCATGACACTTGGGGGATAATGCAAAATCATTTTTATTGGCCTTATTGAAGATCCGACTCATCACATCATAATGAACCGGCCCTTGGGGGCTACCAATTGCTCCTATCAATGATTCAAGGCACACAAGTCTTAATCCATTATATTCAAGGGTCCACTGCTGAGTTGGTAAAGCACAAAGCTCTTAACCTTGTGGACGTGGGTTCAAGCCCCATGATGGAGTTACATCATATGATATTATCTTCAATGAAGCATGATCATATTTATAAAGTCCCTTCTCATTATCGCATAATGACCCGTCCCTTGGGGGCTACACTGGTTGAAGTTTTTTGAGCATCAGGCAATTACAAGTCCCAGGTTGCTGCAAGCATGACAACCTATCACTTGGGGGCTACTCCCTCCGTCCTTTAAAGAGTGCACTTCCAACTTTGTTGGAAAGTCAAACTTTTTTTGTTTGACCGCATTTCTACAATAATACACCAACATTTATGCCATCAAATTAGTAGCATTAGATTCATTATAAAATATATTTTCATCATATACGTATTTGGTTTCACAAACATTGATATATTTTTGCACAAACTCGATCAAACTTTGAGAAAGTTTGACCCTCCAACTTTGAGAAAGTTTGACCCTCCAACTTTGTTGGAAGTACATTCTTTAAAGGACGGAGGGAGTACATAATATGGAGTATTCAGTTTTTACTAGTGTCTGGGATGAACAACATGGATTTCTTCAAAAGTGGCAGTATTTATATTGAAGCAAGTCTTAAGCCATCACTTTGTTCTCCTCTTAAGACTTGGGGGCTACAGGAAATATGCATATAAAAGGAGGAACATTTTCAAATTCTCAGTTTTGGGCAAATCAGGAAGATTAATTGTGTGACCTGGCATTGGAAATAATCATAACCCGACGTCTATAAATGGTCATGACCCGGGATCATCAGTTTTTATAACCCGACAATTTTGGCAATGATAAACTGGCAAGTTCTACATTTTCAAGCCGGCTGAATATTAGTTGAATATTTGAAGACCAATATTTTTGTCAAATCTGAGCATTGAAGGCCGATTCAAATGGATTCTTTATTTACAAAATATCTTCTGCAAGCAAATTGATTTTTGAGGGAGTCATGGATTAGAGGGTCCTCGGGCAGCCGGACTATATACTTTGGCCGGACTGTTGGACTATGAAGATACAAGATTGAAGACTTTGTCCCGTGTCCGGGTGGGACTCTCCTTTGTGTGGAAGGCAATCTTGGCAATTTGGATATGTAGATCTCCTCCCTTGTAACAAACTCTGTGTAACCCTAGACCCGTCTGGTGTCTATATAAACCAGAGGGTTTAGTTCGTAGAACAACAATCATAATCATAGGCTAGCTTCTAGGGTTTAACCTCTACGATCTCGTGGTAGATCAAATCTTGTAATACTCATATCATCAAGATCAATCAAGCAGGAAGTAGGGTATTACCTCCATCGAGAGGGCCCGAACCTAGGTAAACATTGTGTCCCCCGCCTCCTGTTACCATTAGCCTTAGACGCACAGTTCGGGACCCCCTACCCGAGATCCGCCGGTTTTGACACCGACATTGGTGCTTTCATTGAGAGTTCCACTGTGCCGTCACGATAAGGCTTGATGGCTCGTCTTGTTGTCAAGGACAACATTACCTCTGGGGGAGCACTGGCTGTAGGCCAAACTCTCCGACTACGCGGCTTCGTCATGACCGCCCGTTCGACCGTCGCGCCGACGATGAGTTCTCGGGTCATCAAAAGCAACCTCCACATCGGCTCGGGATTCACCGAGCAGATGGATCCAATGGAGCTCTCTTCCTTGAATGAGCTCTTGGATCGCATCGCCGCCCTGGGAGTCGCTACAGACTATGATCGGATCGGGCTTAAACCCGACCAAAGGGAGATTAACTCTCCGCCGGTCAACCATCAGATAGCGGTTGTGGAGGAGCAATGCAGCGATTCTTCCTCTATTTTGAGGACAAACTATGTCCGGATTCCCGAGCTCTGCGAGCCGGATACCCGTCTACGGGAGGACATCGCCCAAGCTTCAAACCTAGAATCAGACAGCAGGCCAGAAAAATTGGGCAACATCCCGGAGCCCGAACTGCCAAGCTCGGAAACTCCTCGCTTACAGGTCTCAGATCGGGTCAGGGTTTGGACCTAAATCTACCCACCCACCCAGACATAAGTGATCTTTCCCACATTAGACAAGAGCCCCAAGAGACAATACATCACTATTGGGCCAGATTCCTCCTTGTAATGAGCAAGGTTAAGGACTGTCGCGAGGAAGACACAATTTCATTCTTTTGCAAAAATGGCACGGACAAGGGAATCCTCAATGCCATAAGTCACCGTGACATAGCACACTTCACTGACTTGGCGGCCATAGCATGTAAATCTTGTGCGATGGAAAGCGCCTGGAAAACCCAAACAAAATTCTGGGATCCTCTGGCTCTCACTAAGCCCCCCGTCCGAACTAAAAGGGTGTACTCTCGTAAGTCACCCGATCCAATTACAAAGAAACTAAAGCCCACTACAGGGCGTGGAACTGTATTGGAGGGATGGATCAATGGGCCATGCAAAATTCATAGTACACCAGATACCATGCCAACACACAGCCTTAGAGCATGTTGGATGCTCCGGCAGGTGGCCAAGAGCGGCGAGGATCTCCTCATCAACAATACCATAGAGCACCATCCCGTGGAAAATAACAATACAATATTGACAGTCTTCGAGACTTTCCCTCAAATAATAGGCGCAAGCGAGCACTCCGCAGCCTCGCCGAAGTCTACCACGTTGCAACAATAAATCCATGGAACCATACGGCCATAACCTTCAATGCCAGTGACGAACCTCAATTCCGAACAGCCCGAGCACCAGCCGCTTTGGTCCTTAGTCCAATTGTGGACGGCTTCCGGCTTACTAAAGTGCTCATGGATGGTGGCAACGGATTAAACCTCATCTACGAGGAGACTGTTAGCAAAATGGAAATAGACAAGAGCCGCATCGAGCAAAGCAGCACGACCTTTAGAGGAATCATCCCTAGTTGGGAGGCATGATGTGCGGGAAAAATCACACTAGATGTGGTATTGACGCAGCCTTGGGAGAATTATAGGCGAAGAAATCACATTCCAAGTGGCCCCGTTCGATGGCGGATACCACGCCCTTTTAAGGCGGGGAGGCATTCACGATCTTCCAAGCTATACCCTATTACGGTACATGAAGCTCAAGATGCCCGGGCCCAATGGAATCATCACTCTAGCTAGTGATTCGGACATAGCACTCCGTGCTGAAAATAAAACCGCCCAGACCGGCCCTCGAGGCATTATCCAAGCCCTCGCGGTGAAGAACTAATCGCGCTTACGCCCACAAGGGATGGGGACAACGTGATACTCGACAAAAGACCCAAGTCCACCTCTTTTAAACCAGCAGACGAAATAGTCAAATTCCAGGTCCACCCAACGGACCCTATAAAAATAGCATCCATCGGGGCACAGCTGAACCGCACAAAATACGCCGCACTGCGGGAGTTCTTGCGCGAGAATTGGGACATCTTCGCCTGGCATCCTTCAGACATGCCAGGAATCCCACGCAGGCTGGCCGAGCATAGCCTAAACATTCTAAAGGGATACAAGCCGGTCAAGCAGACTCTTCGGCATTTCTCAGAGCCTAAGCGACAAGCCATGGGAGAGGAGCTAGCCAAGTTACTCGAGGCCGGATTCATTAGAGAAATAAAACATCCGGACTGGCTAGCAAACCTGGTAATGGTACCAAAGAAGGACAAATCCTGGCGCCTATGTGTCGATTTCAAGGACCTTAACAAGGCTTGCCCCAAGGATCCCTTCCCCTCCCCCGCATCGATCAAATTATCGGCGCTACTGCAGGACACGACTCATTGTGTTTCCTCGATGCATACTCCGGATACCATCAAATCAAGATGGCGGAGTCCGGTCAAGCCGCAACGGCATTCATCACTCCATACGTCCCCTTCTGTTTTAACACCATGCCTTTCGGGCTCAAAAACGCCGGTGCAACCTATCAATGCATGATTCAGACATGCCTGGAAACACAAATCAGCAAAACAGTGGAGGCATACGTAGACGATGTGGTCATCAAAACCAGACACGTCGAATCTTTAATAGACGACTTGAGGCTTACGTTCGACAATCTCCGAACATATGATATCAAGCTCAATCCGGAAAAATGCTTTTTCCGCGTGCCCGCCGGAAAGCTCTTGGGCTTCATCGTTTCCAATAGAGGAATTGAAGCAAATCCGGCTAAAATCCGAGCTCTGTCACAGTTGGCTATCCCAACAGACCTCAAGCAAATCCAGAAATTAACTGGATGTGTGGCTGCCTTAAGCCGCTTTATCTCCCGATTGGGAGAAAAGGCACTACCTGTTTATCGCCTTCTTCGACGCACCGAACACTTCGAGTGGACGGATGCGGTCATGGCCGGATTGGAAGAAATAAAAGCCCTCTTGGCCAGCAACCAATCTTGGCCGCGCCAAATATCGGCGAACCAACGTTGTTATATATAGCGGCAACATACCAGGTTGTAAGCACAGTGCTCGTCGTCGAACGAGAGACGAACGGACATAAGTTCCCGCTTCAAAAGCCGGTATACTATGTATCCACTGTTCTCACTCCATGCAAATAACGGTACCCACATTATCAAAAGATAGCATACGCGGTCTTCATGGCATCCTAGAAACTACGACACTACTTTCAAGAGTGTTCAATTACGGTGGCCTCTGAAGTACCACTCAACGACATAATAAATAACCACGATGCCACGGGCCGGATTGCTAAATGGGATATTGAGCTCCTCCCGTTCCACATAACATACAAACCACGGCGAGCCATTAAGTCGCAAGTACTGGCTGATTTCATCACCAAATGGACAGAAGCTGAACTCCCTAAAGAGTACGGCGCGTACTCCAATTGGATCATGCACTTTGACAGCTCTAAGATGCTGGCTGGTCTGGGGGCAGGCATCGTCCTGACATCCCCCACCGGAGATACAGTCCAATACATACTCCAAATATTATACACAGGCTCCAACAATGCAGCAGAATATGAGGCCCTGTTGCATGGTCTCCGGATGGCAGTCTCCATGGGCATTCAATGCCTAGAGGTGCGTGGGGATTCGAACCTCGCAATATCTCAAATAAATGGAGACTTTGACGCCAAGGACCCAAAAATGGCGGCTTACCGCAATGCCATCCTCAAAATGTCAGCTTGGTTCGAGGGGCTCGAATTCCACCATATGGTCCGAGAAAACAATCAAGCGGCGGATATCCTCGCCCCCATCGGTGCTAAGCGCGACCCTGTCCCACATAATATCTTTTTGGAAAGGCTGTTTAAGCCATCCATGGTGTGGGAAGGGGAGACCGGCAACAACAGTCCGGATCCGGCCACAACATCAGATCCCGAACACTCTGAGGTAATCGGAGGCTCCGCCACCGAAATAACACCTTCGGCCCACGTGATTATGGCTGTCAGCGCCCCGTGGACAGAACCCTTCTTGGCTTACCTAAATAGGCAAGAACTCCCTAAGGACCCAAACAAGGCACGTTGCATTGTGCGGCGGTCTAAAGCCTACAAGGTCCACGAGGGAGAGCTTCATAAGAAAAGCGCTACCGGAGTACTTCAAAGGTGCATCTCCGAAGAGGAAGGACGACAACTTTTGGCAGAAATTCATGCTGGACTTGGCGGCCATCACGCCGCAGCTCGGGCCCTTGTAAGCAAGGCCTTCCAGATAGTTTCTCTTGGCCGACAGCCGAGAAAGGCGACAGGACCTCGTCCAACATTGTGTCGGTTGCCAGCTTTTTGCAAACCAAAGCCATATGCCACCGACCGCTCTCCAAACAATACCCATTACTTGGCCTTTTGCGGTCTGGGGGCTTGATATGGTCGGACCCCTTAAAGGAGGAAGCCATAAGAAAAAAGTACCTATTGGTCATGGTGGATAAATTCACCAAATGGATAGAAGCCAAACCAGTTAAAACGGCCGAGTCCGGACCAGTGATAGACTTCATATCCAGGCTTGTACACCGTTATGGTGTCCCCCACAGCATCATCACCGATAAGGACTCGAACTTCACAGCTGACAAGGTAAAAACTTGGTGCGGCAACATGGGCATTAAGCTCGATTATGCCTCCATCTATCACCCCCAAACAAACGGTCAAGTCGAACGAGCAAATGGTCTTATTATGAGCGGCATTAAACCCAGATTAGTGCGATCCTTGAATGAATCAGATACGCACTGGGTTGAGGAGCTCGACTCCGTACTATGGGGGCTGCGGACCATGCCGAATCGCACTACCGGATACACACCGTTTTTATGGTGTACGGCGCAGAGGCGGTACTGCCCTGTGACATCATTTATGACTTACCTTGAGTGTGCATGTACGAAGAGAAAGAAGCCGAGCTTGATCGGCAGGATAGTTTAAACGCCCTGGAGGAGGAGCGTGACGTTGCAAAAGCCCGCTCCGCATTCTATCAGCAACAGGCTCGAAGATGTAAAAGCAGAGAAGTACGGGCCAAAACTTAAAACATTGGCGAACTCGTTCTACGCCTACCAGAGAAGAAAAAGGACAATCTCAAGCCCAAATGGGAAGGTCCCTTCATCATCGATAAAGTTCTAACTGGTGGAGCATACCGTCTGCGTGATGCATCGGACATTCGACTCGAGCCAAACCCATGGAACGCGGCTAGACTCCGTAGGTTCTACGCCTAGTGTCGGACTCTATGTTCGCCTCCTTACCTCCGTGTCGGTGTGGAACAACACCTATGGGATAACAAGAATCCCTACTACGGTTCCCGGGGCGCAGGGTCGCGAGGAGAGCAGGACTAGTAGACAGCACAAGGATCGTTCCAGGTTCGGGCCACGAGGATGCGTAAAACCCTAGTCCTGCTTTGGTGGGTGTATTTCTGAGAGTTCTTGAGCTCTCGAACTAGCTGTGGTCAACGCGTGGTTTGAAAGAGCCGAATCCTCCTTCAGTATGCCATGGGCCTCCTTTTATAGTTGAAAGGGGCTGCCACAGTGACACACAGGAGGTGGAAAGGCGTCTGATGCCTCGAGCTTATTACTCAGACATAGGACAAGACGCACTTAATGCGTAGCTTAGTTGTCCTTGCTTTATTGGGGACGGGGTGAGGCCCGTCCCCGTCTGGCCACCGCTTCTTCCTTGTCTTGACACGCCTACGGCGGTGAGGTGCGTGGGCGCCATGTAGGCGGTCAGTAGCTGAGGTGGCGTGGTGGCGGAGCCTCCACGAAGATCTGCATGCCGCCATGCAGGCGCTCGATGAGTTGACCTGGGAGCTGCATCCTGCCACGCAGGTGCCTGCCCAGCTGGTTGGGCTGGCAGCTGCATATGAACGGCGGTGGAAGCTTGATCGGCGCAGGTTTGGCGGTGGCCTCGCCGGCGTCTTTGGCGAGGGCCTTGCCAGGTGGCCCGACAAGGGTCTTGCCGTGGCATGCTGCCGTCCCCGGCAAGGATCTTGCTGGGGGTCAGGTGGCCTTCTTCGGCAAGGATCTTGCCGAGAATCGTCGTCTTCTAATCCTCATCTGATTTTGAATATGTCTTCACAAATATCTGCATGCCACCATGGAGGTGCCTTTCCGAGTCCTGGCCCCACGCTGATGATGGCGCCGGGGGCCGTGGGCTCAAGGGTGGCTCGCTCTGTTGGTGTGGGGCGAGCTGTCCCGACAAGGGTCTTGCTGGGACCGCTGAGGCCACCTGGCAAGGGTCTTGCCGGGGGAACCTGCTTCGTCCCTCTGCTCTTTGTGGTCTTGGCCTTGGCGTTGCTTTGATTGTCTTGGGCTTCGATCTTACCTTGGCTCACCTCCCTCGTTCTGCTTGGTGTGGCCGTGGGCGCGGCTCTGACTGCCCGTGCACAGGAAAAGGGGTACAAAAATGCGCCCCTATTTTTGTACACCGACAGGAGCCCCCGGGCCTGGGCCACACATAAGCGCGACACGTTGTTGGGCCAGGCCCAAAACAGTGCGCGGGCAGGTGGGGCGGTTTTTACCGCCGTAAGATTCTTCGCGCGCTTCGCCTCCCACGACCCACGCACATGGCGCGGCGTGGAGGGGTGTGCGTGACGTGGGCGGCATGCGTGGGGCGGTTTCCACACGCATGCATCACATCATAGTAAAGAGGCGGCTCGCGCCCTCCCCGTAAAAAGAGGGAGGCGCGGAAGCGCGGCTCATTTACTGATCGGGGCCGGGGTGCGGTCTTCAAAGCGTCCATTCCCCACGATCACGGGGTGGGGAGAAGTCACCTCACCCGTCCCCTCAGTTCTGCACGTCTGCCACGCGTCTTTCATGCGCTTGGGGTGGCAAATGGTGGAGGCGGGAAACCGGGCCGTCGCTGGTTGGGGCAGCGGCTCGGTCCTGATTCCCTGCGCCTCCGGTGTCTGGATTGGCCGAGCGGGGTGGCTGAGCCTCAATCCTATTCCTTTATAAAGAGGGGGAAGGGGGATGGCATCCCGCATTCTTCCATCTTCTATCTCCCCCTGCTTCTGCTTCATCCTTTCACTCGCCATGGAGAAAGGGAATCCTGGTCCTTCGACGGTGGCGGCAAGGGTCGCTGCTCGACAACGCGTCCCTCCTCCTCCTGAGCCCGCGGTGGTGGAGCCGGCCGCGAGGGGAAGGGGGAGGGGGCGAGGCCGGGGCAGAGGTCGCAGTGCTCGGGGAAGAGGAGGACGGGGCGGCGCGCCGGCTTCGCCCCCGCCAATGATGCCTTTCCCGATGGAAGGCCATGTCGGAGACCAGCCCCGCGAGTTCTTCATCAGGCTGTACTGGCCTCCGCGTCGCTGTCTTCGTCTTCCCGCCCCGTTTGCTCGGGAGATGGAGCATGACCGGCCCCAATCCCTCAGATTGCACATGAGGGGTTGCGGGACCGGGGGCACGCGGGTCGACATCGACTTCCTGGCTCCTCGATTCATGTACCTCCATCGTGGGTGGAAGATGTTCGCTCGCATCCATAGCCTGACGGCGGGCCTCGTCCTCTACTTCAAATTAATGGAGGACGGCCTACTCTCCGTCAAGGTCTTCGGACAGTTCGGGACATGCCTGAAGTGCTGCATGGAGAGCTCCTCCGATGGATATTCTGATGATGGAAGCTCTTCCTCGAGCGAAAGTGATGAGGAGGACAGCGGGGCGGATAGCGGGGACGAGTCCGACTAGGCATCGGACGCCTCGCGCTGGCGGAAGTGCGGCAGCTGCATCTACACCTGGCCGCTCCTCCGGCAGAGGTTTGCCGGGGGCGGGGCCAGCTCCTTGAACTTCTCGGGGCCGTCTCCTTGGGCGGTTGGCGTTGGGAGGCTGCGGAAGAGGAAGAGGGCGGGCGGCAAGGCCGTCAACTTGGAGTACACGTGCACCGACGCCTTCATCGCGTATTGCCGGTCCTGCCGCCTTTTCTTCCAGCTCTTGTCCCGGCACCGTCATCACCGACCATGGTGGCGGCCACAAGGTGTTCTCTTGGTGCTACGCTGCTCGTAGCTTCGCCTAGGCGCCTTTGCCCTTTCGCCTCCTTGACCTGCCTCCTGAGGAGAGGGACAAGAAAGGGATTACGGGCATCTTATCTCCTTTTTAGTTTGTAAGCCCGCAGGCCTTTGTTTAATTTAAAACTTGTAATCCCCTTGCTCATGTTTTTCATCTCGCACGAACTGTACCTGTATGGGATGTTTTTAATGAAAAAGGGATGCTTGCCGGGTTTTTCGTTCGCGGGTAAATCCCGCGACAAGGAGCGAATCCTTGTTATTGTTTAAGATAAACGTTTTTCGCCCGGCAACAGGCCTTGCCGCCCCCCCACTCTACTCGACCATTATCGCGCTCTTGGCGGAGGCAGGGATGAAGTGGGCTTCAGGCTCCTCGTCCCACCTCCTTGCTGCCGCGTCTACGACCAAATCTAGACCCAGGAAATAATCCTTAGGTATATGAAAAAGGGGAGCACGGCAACCTAGAGATAAAAATGAGGTTTCACATACCCTAGTCCGGTTCCGAAATGCATGACAGAGGATAACAGACTTATCTGGATCTGCAGCCCCTGGCAATCTCATCTTGCCGTGGTTGGATCCTTGTGCTTGCATCCCCCGGCAACTCTGGTTTGCCGGGGTCGGGGCGCCGGTCCGTTTCCTTCTTTCCGAGTAGCTCAGCAGAAGTGATCATGTGCCCTGCGAACCTAAGGAGGACAGAAAAGGAACAGATAGACGCCAAGACTTTTCGACCTCTAGGCTAGGGGTTAGTCGCCGCTAAGCACTATCAACCCTAACCAAGGAAGAGACTCGACCTAGCATGCATGCTATAACTTAGGGCGCCGGCCTTCATTTATTTATGCTCATGGTGCGCTTTGGCCTGCCTGCAAAAGGGTCACATGCCTTGCCGGCAAAGCTTGTACAAAAGGTGGCTTGTCGGCAGCCCGCAAGTCAGCGCCTTATGGGTAAAACTTGCGAAGATGCTCGATGTTCCGGAGTTGCTCCTTTGGACGGCATCTTGGTCTCCAGCGGACTGCGCCAGGCACGGTGACTCGTAGACCCGATAAGGGCCTTCCCACTTTGGCGTCAACTTGTTGGAATTTTTGGCCGACTGAACGCGCCAAAGAACAAGGTCGCCTTCCTCAAAGCTTCGGGCATGAACCTTGCGACTATGGTAGCGGCGCAAGGATTGCTGGTAGCGTGACGCTCTCACAGCCGCCCAAAGAAGATATTCCTCAAGGAGCGTCACGTCATCTTGGCGCAACGGCTCTTGCTCAAGCTCATCATAAGCGAGCACTCAAGGTGACCCATATATGAGTTCCGTGGGGAGAATCGCTTCGCCCGTATACCAGGGCAAAAGGTGTCTGGCCGGTGGTTCGATTTAGCGTCGTCCTGATCGACCAAAGAACCGCCGGCAACTCATCAATCCAGCGCCTTCCACTCTTGTGCAGCTTGCCTGGGGCTCGACGGCAAGGACCAAAGGCATTTCTTCCGCCATGGGAGTGGCTCTCTCTACGGCCATGGCTTGACGCCCTGTCGGAGCTAGTTGCTCTTGGGCAGGCTCAGCGTCCGCGGCAGCACCCTTGCCGGCAGCCCCAGGGGGCTCGGTAGGAAAGTACTTGCCGGGACCTGATTTCCTCCGCTTGTTCTGCCCCACTGATGGTTCGACGGATGGTTGAGTTAGCCGGAGCAAAAAGGTACCTGGTTCCACAGGTAGCTTGAATGCGGCACGCTTTGACAGGTAATCGGTGATGTCGTTCTCCGCTCGGGGGACGTGCTCCGCCTGGATACCGTCAAAGAGTTCCTCCAGCTTCCTCACCTCATCTACGTAAGCTTCCATCAATGGGCTCTGATAATCCTTGTTGATATATGTGTAATCAATACACAGTCTCCACTTCCCATTCGCCTTGCGCACAACTACCGGATTGGCCAACCACGTCGGGTAGAGCACTCCTCTCACCAAACCTGCCGCTTCCAACTTCCTGATCTCCTCTGTGATGAACTCCTGCCTCTCTAGAGCCTACTTTCTGACCTTCTTCTTGACGGGCCGCGCGTGGGGGCAGACAGCTAGGTGGTGCTCAATCACTTCCCTGGGAACACCAGGGATGTCGGATGCTTGCCACGCAAACACGTCGACATTCGCCCGCAGGAAGGTGATGAGCACGCCTTCCTATTTGCTGTCGAGGGTGGAGCCTATGGTGAAGGCCCCTCTCCCCCGTGCCATCCTCCCTGACGGGCACCTTCTTGGTCTACGGCGGCTCGGCCCTGGATCTCTTGCTCTTGTCGGTAGAGCTCTCGGGAACGTCCTCAACGGTAGCACAACACTCCGAGGAGGTGCACTTGCCGGAGTGGGTGCGAGAGGTCTTGCCGGGCTCCTTCTATCCCGGGCCTTCAGCGGCAGGAGCAGGTGCCTTGACGGCAGCTGCTGCAACTGCTTCCCGGTAGAGTTGGTCGGTGCAGATCATCGCGTCCTTCTTGTCGGAGGGGATGGAGATGATGGTCAATGGCCCGGGCATCTTTAGCATGTTGTAGGCGTAGTGTGACGCCGCCATGGACTTGGCTAGTGCCGGGCGGCCGAGGATCCCGTGGCAAGGGGATCTCGGCCACGTCGAAGACGATCCTCTCCGTCCTGTAGTTCGACTCTCCTCCAAATGTCACAGGCAGTGTGACCTTTCCCTTCGGCAGGCTCCTCCCCGAATTGACCCCTTGAAACGTGCCCGTTTCCTCGAGGTCTCCATCAGGGATTTGCAACCTTTTGATCACGACAGGCGAGATCAAGTTCAGGTCGACCCCGCCGTCAACCAACATCTTGTTCACCCTGAGGTTGCGATCGTTGGCGAGACCAACAATGGCAAACACCCGACCGCGGTAGTACGGTCAGGGTGGTCCTCGGCGTCAAAGATGAGGGGCGTGCTGGACCACTTCAGCGGCTTCTGAGCGTCGAACGACGGCTCTGCTGCTGTAATCTCACGCGCCCACTGCTTGAGCTGGCGGTGAGAGGTATGCAGCGAGGCGCCGCCATCGATGCACATGACCTCCATAGCCTTCTGGAACCCTTGCTCACTAGATTCGTCGTCCTCATCGTGATCATCGTCTTCTTGTTTCTTGTCGCAGCCCCGGGCAGGCCTCTCTTGCTGGTTTTCCTTGCCGGGGCGGCCTCCTTGGCCGCCACGCTTCTTGCCGGATCCCTCAGCATCGTCCTGGTCCTTCTCCTTGTCCCGCCTTTCGTACTCAGCCTTTTGCTTCTCAGCAAGCAGCTCGACTTGTCGGCAGTTCTGGAGGTCGTGGCCCTTGGTGCGGTGGATCTTGCAGTATTGCTTGCCGGAGCTTCCTGGCTAATCGGTAGCCGCCAGGGCCCGGCAGGCGGCGCACCCGGCAATCTCCTTGCCGGGGGCATCTGCCTTGATCTTCTTGCCGGCACCGGTATCGTCAGATCCCTCAATGGCAAGCACGGCCTTGCCTTTGCGTTTCCTGTTGCGATGCCGACTCTTTTTCGTCGGGGTGGCGACGTCTTCATCGGTAGAGTCAGTTTCCGCTGGCGTCTTTGCCGGGGTACTTCCTTCCCTCTTCTGCCCGGGCGCACCTATTGGCCAGAACATAGAGCTCGGCCACATCCTTAACCTTGGTCATCGCCAGCTCCTCGCGCATCTTGCGATTGCGCACGTTTTGGTGGAACACGCTAATCACAACAGCGGGATGAACGTCTGGGATGTTGTACTGCACCCGGCTGAATCTCTGGATGTACTTGCGCAGGGTCTCTCCTTCCTTCCGGGAATGATATGTAGATCATCGGTTCGGCCATGAGCTTGGTGGCCTCCTGTGAAGGCGCCAACAAACTCATGGCACATATCTGACCAAGAAGGAATGGAATCCACCGGGAAGTGCATCAACCAAGACATCACATTGGGCTTGAGCGCCAGCGGGAAATAGTTGGCAAGCACCTTGTCATCGCGAGCCCCAGCGGCCTGCATCGCGATGGTGTAGATGCTGAGGAACTCGGACGGATGGGTCTTGCCAGTGTACTTCTCGCCGACGTCGGGCTTGAACATGTGGTGGGACGGCCACTAGAACTGCCTCAGCTCACGGGTAAAAGCCGGGCAGCCCACCTCGTAAGGTAGGCCGCAGGGGCCCCCCGGTGCCGGGTGGTCCATAGCGGGTCCCGCCCGCTTGTCCGACTGGCGGCGTGCAGAGCCCGGCGCTCGGCCGACGTGGTTCGAGCGTCTTCGTGAGCTCGCTCCTGAAGGACCTGGCGCTGGTCGTGGAGGGTCCGCGGGTCGAACGACGCTATGGAGATGTTATCATAAGCGTCGTTGCGACGAGCCGACGTCCGCGGCGGCTGGCGAGGAGGAGGAGAGTGCACCGTGGCCGCAGCTCCCCCGGTCCTCCCAGCGCCAGCATGTGGTGGCTCGGTGGAGCGCCGACCCGAGGGACCCGCCGGTCGCGGATCGTCTTTGTTGGCAACGGCGACGAGGCTCCGGATGGTGGCCCTCCACTCATCGAGCTTCTCCGCAGCAGGAGGGAAGTCGAGGAGCAGCTGTGCGAGCGCCAAAGCTTCCACTGGCGTGGGTGGCGGCGATAGCTGCGTGGATCGCTTCGCGCTTCGACTTCTAACTATGTTAGAAGGAGCTCCGTCACGACCCAGCGGCTGCGTGCCATTTTCACCAGCGCTTTGGCGAGCGTGCTGAACCCCTTCATCATGCCGATGATGCACAGGGCTCTTCCCACGGCGGTGCCCAGGGTCACCAACGTGGTGACGCTGCTCGGCGCGCACACCATGGGAAGAATGCGCGGTGGTCGCCGGTGTAGGCGTCCTGGAGGTCGCCGCGCCGAGTCGGCTTTGGCGCCTGGAGGGCCCCGCACCGCCTGCGGGGGCCCCAGCTCCGTCTTTAAATCCGGCGATGTGTAGCCGGTCGATGCGGTGCCGCCGCCCGAGCTCGACCGCTGGCGATCTTTGGTGCTTTCGCGGGCGCGATGCAGGTCTGTCTGCGACCGGTCCGCTGCCGACCCGCAGATGCGGGTCGTTTGGCTCCCAACGAGTCGACCACCATGGCCGTCTTCTTCTTAGGGGCCATGGCGACGAAGAACTGCTAGGCTGACTACTAGACCAGATTCTCACAATTGCACCCCTACCTGGCGCGCCAAAGATGTCGGTGTGGAACGACACCTATGGGATCACAAGAATCCCTACTACGGTTGCCGGGGCGCAGGGTCGCGAGGAGAGCAGGGCTAGTAGACAGCACAATGATCGTTTACCTGTGTTCGGGCCATGAGGATGCGTAAAACACTAGTCCTGCTTTGGTGGGTGTATTTACGAGAGTTCTTGAGCTCTCGAACTAGGCTGTGGTCGGTAGCGTGGTTCGAAAGAGCGAATCCTCCTTCAAGATGCCATGGGCCTCCTTTTATAGTTGAAAGGGGCTGCCACGGTGACACACAGGGAGGTGGAAAGGCATACTGATGCCTGAGCTTATTGCTCAGACAGGGACAAGATGCATTTAATGCATAGCTTAGGTGTCCTTGCTTTATGGGGGACGGGGGTGAGGCCCGTCCCGTCCGTCGCCGCTCTTCCTTGTCTTGACACACGCCCTGGCCAGTGAGGTGCGTGGTGCCATGTAGGCAGTCAGGCAGCTGAGGTGGCGTGGTGGCGGAGCCTCCACGAAGATCTGCATGCTGCCATGCAGGTGCTTGATGAGTTGACCTGGGAGCTGCATGTTGCCACGCAGGTGCCTGCCCAGCTGGTTGGGCTGGCAGCTGCATGTGAACGGTGGTGGAAGCTTGATCGGCGCGGGTTTGGCGGTGGCCTCGCCGGCGTCTTTGGCGAGGGCCTTGCCGGGTGGCCCGGCAAGGGTCTTGCCGTGGCGTGCCGTCGTCCCCGGCAAGGATCTTCCCGGGGGTCTGGTGGCCTTCTTCGGCAAGGATCTTGCCGAGAATCGTCGTCTTCTAATCCTCATCTGATCTTGAATATGTCTTCACAAAAATCTGCATGCCACCACAGAGGTGCCTTTCCGAGTCCTGGCCCCACGCTGATGATGGCGCCGGGGGCCGTGGGCTCAAGGGTGGCTCACTCTGTTGGTGTGGGGCGAGCTGTCCCGGCAAGGGTCTTACCGGGGCCGCTGAGGCCGGCCGGCAAGGGTCTTGCCGGGGGAAGCTGTTTCGTCCCTCTGCTCTTTGTGGTCTTGGCCTTGGCGTTGCTTTGATTGTCTTGGGCTTCAATCTTAGCTTGGCTCACCTCCCTCGTTCTGCTTGGTGTGGCCGTGGGCGCGGCTCTGACTGCCCGTGCACAGGAAAAGGGGTACAAAAATGCGCCCCTATTTTTGGTACACCGACACTCCGCCTTATATATATATCCACTATCTTTGTTTCTTTCTTTCTTTCTTTCTTCCCTTTTTCTTCATGGCCTTAAAAGCTTAAAATGCGTCTTGACTACACAATCTTGACGCGCCGTGTGTGTTCATTATACCTGGGGGCTTCTTATACAGAAGCTTAATATAATTATATTCCGGGCTTTATGCCCCCTGCACATGTGTTACTTTTCCACATGTACCTTTTCTTCGCCATTATATGCATCGATATGACTTAAGTTTTGGCCAAGCTGGGTTGCCTGGCTCTTATGTTTATGCCCTACGTTCCCGTTATTTCGGCTAGGGCATAAGGGGAGCACCTCTGCGATTGTTACTGCCGGGTCACCAGATGTGTACCTCAGGCCGGTGAAGCCGAAAGCTAGCGTTCTTAAGGGAATATTCGGTCAGTGAACAAAAGATGACTTTTACTTATTGCAATACATACCTCCAGATGTTTATATCCTGCATCTCTTTTCGCAGTTCGGACATGCACATTAATGCATGCATACCCAGGGAAACGAACCCTTAATGGAACTATTCTCCCTGGAAGATGTTTCTTACTATCCATGTAATATAACATAGCTAGTTGGGTACTTGTCTGTTCAAGCACTTATGACCCCTACGCCTGGTTTCCACGCGTACCCTGGTTTTTACATAACTGAGTGGGTATTCGGATACACTCCGGACTGTCGGGTCCGGAGGTCGAAGCGAAAAGGTCCGCCATGACAAATGATTTACAATCCGTCTAGGGACAAAATATGTCATTTGAAGTAGACAGTCACTTAGACTGACTAAATTCTTCTTCTATACCATCCAACAGGCTGTCTAGCCTACAATCCTGTTGGGAATACTTTGTGGCTAATTTTACCTGGTCGTATACCAGACTAACGGGGATCTCTTTCCCATCATACCCTACAGGTCCGACCTCGGCCATGTGGTTCGGGTCAGCCTTGGTATATCGCGTCTTCACCATGGCCCAGGCTTCCCTTGCACCTTGTCTGCAGGCCGATATCTTCCATAATCGGAAGTGCAGCCGCGCTCCCTTGAGCATCTCTACGAGCTCCCCCATGCCTCCTGGCAGGGAGGCGGATGGCCACAAGGCACAGGCGATGCTCGCATCACTGCCGAACTTGTTCGTGCAGCCAGAGAGCTCTTGCAGAAGATCGCCCAGAGATTCGGGCATCTCCTCTTCGGGGCGACCCGTCGGCATACCTGAGATAAAACTCATTAGCGGTTTCTTCGCGAACTCTATAAAAGTTCGTTCAAGCACTTACTAAAAATGCCGCGTCGAAGCCTCTTATTCTCCTTTTACGGAGTCGGCAAGTCGGGCGAACATCTTTCAGTTCAACGCCCAGCCGGCTATTGGCATCTTGGAGATTGTTTTTCTCCCGCCTAACCCGCGTAAGCACGTGCTCGCCAGCCTCTAGCAGTCGTTGAGCATGTTGCTCATCCCCTCGCACGATCTTCGGATTCACTCCGGGATTATCTGCAGAATCTATTGTTAGATTTGCTTGCATGCCGAATACTAACTGGTACATGTCATTCCATTCTTTTCGATCAAGACAAGTATTACCAGATGGGGCCTTCTTGGACTCCTCCATTCCGGCAACTATGGCCCGTAGCTGGGCTATGCACTCCTCCAGCTCTTGAGACAACTGGGTATTCTTCTCCGTAAGAACCTACGCATATAATGATCCTTAAATCAGTTGTGCCAACTGTTTCAAGTCTCAGGGGCTACTGATATACATAATTATCAGATTTTCTTACCCGTATATCCTTTACATACTGGTCCGTGGCTCTGGCAAGGCCATTTTGAGCAGCTCGGATGTACGCGTCTCCTGAGTTGAAGGCATCGAACGCCTCTTCGGAGAAACTAGGGTCTGGAGTACGGCCGGCGGCCTTTGTGATTCATGGCGCTCTCCACTTCGGAATTTGTAGCGGACAACCTATTCGCATCCTCTGCAGGAGGAACATCCGGTGTTGTCCCCATGTTAGCATCTGCCCCTAAGTCCGACTCTGGAGTCCGGCTGGTGGAGGCGTGGCCGGCAGGCTCTCCGGACACGGTCTGACAAGCGTTTTTTCTGCCAGGAACCATGGATGTTATTATATTTTAAAACGACAACCACAGAGCAGGGTTTTTTCATACCTCTGCGATGGTGTCTCAGTCCTGACCGCCTTCCTTTTAAGCCTACCCGGCTTCGGTGCCCCTTGTTGATGAGTCACCGCGGGTTCGGCATGGTGCCCCGAGGGCCTTCCCTGTAATACGCAATACATGTGTGGTGGGTGAAGTGCAAAGAAGGGATCCTTATCGGAAGTTGGGACTCCGGTTTTACTTACATGCGATGCAGGGAGCAGGCCAAGATAATCGGCTATGTTGGCCACCAAGGCACCGTTGCAGCTTAACTGATAGAACATCCTGTCGACGAGCTCCACAAATATGTCCGGATCTTCTTTGAGTCCGGGGTCGAGGGCCCGGTCAGGGTCCTCTGGCTGTGGAGACGGGCTATGGACCTCCCTCACAGCTTTTCGCAGTTCCTGCTACGAAATAGCAATGTAAATATTTATGATGAAGAATGCGGGAAGGTGTGGAGTAAAAGGTAGCAGCTCACCCAGTTTGGGGGGTTGTACATGGAGAATCCATCCCGTGGCTTAATGCGGATGAACTCCTCTTCCTCTCCTTTGTACAAATCGGACAATATTTTCACTAGAGCAGCGGCGGAGTTCGGACCTTTACGACCGCAGCGGGTGGCATCGTCTTCTCCATTGAAGTGGCACATGGGTTTCCCCCGATACTGAAGTGGTTACACCCCCCGCATTATACATATTGACATAACCTCGACTATTGTCAGTCCTGATTTGGCCAGCGTTTTTATCCTGCCCATCAGGTAAATGACCTCTCTCTTATCTTCCTCCTGGCGGCTCCGAGGGCGCTAGCTGTGGCGTTTCTTCAAAGGGGCATTATCAAACTCAGGAAGGCCCATCCGAATAGGGTTCGGAAGGGGGACGTCCTCCATATAAAACCAATCCGAGGGCCAGTCTTCGGATGTCTTCTTCGGGGTACCGCATAGGTATCCGGTCCCGGCGATGCACCATATTTTGGCTCCGCCCACTTGATATATTGACCCCTCCTGTGTACGGTGTACGAGGCAGAATAGCCTCTTCCATAGCTCGAAATGAGCTTCAGAGCCTGAAACAGCTTCGCAAAAAAGGCGCACGAGCCGACGATGTGTAATATGGTGGCGGGAGTAAAGTTTTGCAGCTGGAGGCCATAGAAATCCAGGAGCCCGCGGAGGAACGGATGGATTGGAAATATAAGTCCCCTCAATAAGTAAGGGACAAGGCATACCCGCTCCCCCTGGATGGGTTGGGAAAGCTCTCCGCTTGCTCCCTGCCATTATAAGTGGCTAGTTGTGACACTCAAAATTTTTTGTTTGGTTTTCAACAAAAACTTTGTTGGTTTTGAAGAAGGTCATTTAAATTCTTCCAAAAATCTCTCTCTCAATTTTTTTTCCTTTGGCAAGGGATTTTATTTTGGTATCTTTTTCAACTCTGCTGTTTGGTTATTAAAAACCTTTCCTCTGATTCTCCCCTTCTCAAATTTATTTTTGGGATTTATTTTCTTTTAAAAGAAAACCCTAGGAGTTTTTGGGTCTTCTCTTATATTGAACCACCCATGGTTTTACCATGCCTCATGTGGTAAATCTTCCCAAAACCCCTCCTTCCACTTTGGGACAATCCAAATATTCTGTCCCAACAAGTCCAACTCATTTTTGGATTTTATTTCATTTATTTCTTTCCCCAAAACAATTCTGTCCATTATTTTGAGCCTAGGTGATTTGCAAAGCAAGTACCAAATTGCCTCTGAACTTTGATCTCAAACTAACTCCTCTGGATAGTCCCTAGCACCCACAACCTAGAACCATCAAGATCCACTCTTCTTCTTTTCAAAATTTTCAAGTTTCAAATTTTCCTAAGTTTGGACCAGATTTGTCAAATTTGGTGAAATTTATATCTCCTCTTTTCCAAAAATTCCACCAAAATTCAGGCAACCCCCAGTTGCAATGGGAGGCCACTCCACCAAAAACCAGCTCAAGGAAAATCCCCACATACCAAAATCGTTCTGTCGAACACCTGGCCTGCACTGTTACTTTGCACTTTCAGAGAAATTCAGAGATTGATGTCGCTTTCTTCGTCGAGATCAGTCACTTGTCAACAGTGCGCCACTGGCGCGTTCGCCTGACCTCTCCTCCTGGCCAGCGCTGCACGCCACCTTGGACGGATCTGGCGTCGGTGGCGGGCGAGCCTCACGGCGTTGGTGGTTTCTTGGTGGCTGCGCCACCCGTGGCGACTCAGCGAGGCCGAGCCTGCTCGCCACGCCACCCGTCGCCGCCCATCGCCTCGGCCCTCCGCGTGGCTCATGCATGCCAGCCCTCCTGCTGCACCCGTCGCCGTGGCCCGGCACGCCTTGCACGCCCTCTGCCGCCGACGGGCCCGCGCCGCCCCGTTCCGTCGAACTCCCCCCAAAGCTTCTAATCCGAGCGCGTTTAGTACCTAAATGGAGCCAGTGGACCTCCACGATGACGCTCAACCCCTAAACCACCCCGACCAAGCCCTGCGCCGCCGTAACCTTCGCCGGAGAACTCCGTTCACGGCCATCACCTCGGATCGCCTATAAAAAGGGGCCCCGAGCTCGCACCATCCCTGCACCTCACCAACACTCTGCCAGGCCACTAGGAGGACCTCGAGGAGGTCTCCTCCCCCAACTCCGGCCGCCTCGTTCCGCCTCGGCCTCCACCTTGATTCACTCCGCTGAGGCCGTCTCCGGCAACCAAACCTCGTCAGCACTCCCCTCGAGCACCCAGTAGTCTAACCCCCACTTCAATTTGCCCTTCGCAGCACTCTCCGGCGAGATCCAACCCCTCCTGAATCGCCGTCCGCCGGCGCAAGGGCCGCCATCGACGTGGTGCTCGACGGCGACCACCACCACCACCCACCAATGCGGAATGATACACTGAGCACAGAGGTACCACCGGTCCCCCTGCCTCGCCGTGGATCGCCGCCGGCGACCACCGCAGCTCTCGGGCGCCGACGAGCTCCGTCTCCCCCTTTTAAATTTTCAAACCTGACGGGTGGGACCCGCCTGTCAGTCTCTCATTTTTATTAAACGAACCGTTTTCTGAAAGCGTATTCTGGCAAAATGCGCTTTCCAGTTTGAATCGTTTTCTGGACTTTTCTGCTTAGCCTCCTGGGAAGTTTCTATTTCATTACAGAGAGGTCCTTGCACCAAAACACTTATAACTTTTAAACAGAAAAGGATTTTTGAGTGATTCCTTTTCTGCCATCTTCAAAATTTTGTCTAGTTTTTGACCAGATTTATTTGAAAAATATTTGGTATATTTATATACACCTCACGGTATTTACGACAGCGCGTGTATTTTTTTGTATACCATAGATACCGAAGGAGGTGACGGAACCGCAAACTTCACCGAGCTAGGCCCCGACTACTCCGAACCAGGTAAGCATGTTTGAACCTTTGATATGATGAGTGTCTTGGTATGTTTGCATTAAGTAGTTCCATGGCATGTTTTTGGAGCATCTTGATGAATGTCATATTACATGCAAAGTGGAGACAAGTGGATTTCTATAATCCATAAGTTTCTGGATGTGTGTTTGCATGGCCATGAGATGGCATGAGAATGGGTAAGATGGCAGTGTTGTAGCATGCCAGTCTTACGCCAGACTGTTTGACCCAGTGTCAACATGAATCAATCCAGTTCCCGTCCATTTTCCCTTCCGTGCTACCACATGTTTTCCGCAAGGGATACGGCTTAGTAAGTTGCAAACCGCTTTCTGGTGCACACCAAATCGAGAGGCCGGGATGAGGGTTCCACGGCCCTGGATTAAAGCCTTTCATCCGGTCAGGGGGCATGGGTGTTTCCGGTTGGGACCGAGAGGGGGGCACCCCTTAGAGCGCGCGTACATAAATTTGATCTCATGCTATTCGAGATTGTGATCTCCCCGTCTCAAAGTTTTTCTTGAACGCTGTCTAGAGTGATTCCCGACAACGTAAGGTGGGATGGGTGTGTATTGGTTAGCTGTGTTTCCTCTGAAATACCGTAAACGGAACTAGTCCTTCATGACTACGGAGATCCGTTGGCTGTGGATAATTTTAGTACAAACTCTGCAGAGTCAATAATCCTTGAAATCATCTTATCCATGTCCAATTGCTGTGTTCACCTTATCTTGTCAAGTGTCAGTCTCGGTGATAGAAACTCCTGAGGACCACATGAGTGTTAAATGTTTATTTCCTGTGGATGGACTAACCCGTTTATTATCATGTGTTGAGTATTTTCCTATGAGCACTATTTCTTGCAAGTTAACAGATATGAAAAGTGAATTTCAAGCCCTTTCTGCGATGTCGCTCAGACGTCCGACTGCGGCATTGTTATTATTTACTTTTGTTATAAGCCCTTTCTGCGATGTCGCTCAGACGTCCGACTGCGGCATTGTTATTATTTACTTTTGTTATAAGCCCTTTCCGCGATGTCGCTCAGACGTCCGAATGCTGCATTGTTATTATTTACTTTTGTTATAAGCCCTTTCTGCGATGTTGCTCAGACGTCCGACTGCGGCATTGTTGTTATTTACTTTTGTTATAAGCCCTTTCTGCGATGTCGCTCAGACGTCCGACTGCGGCATTGTTATTATTTACTTTCAATATAAAACCTATCTGCGATGTCGCTTCGACGTCCGACTGCGGCATTGTTGTCATTTACTTTTAATATAAGCCCTTTCTGTGATGTCGCCCCGACGTCCGACTGTGGCACGCATGTCTTTTATTTTCAACATAAGCCCTTTATGTGGTGTCGCTCAGACGCCCGACTGTGGCAATGATTTATTTATTTGTTCACCCTTCGAGGAATCGCTTCAGACACCCGATCGGTTTCCAGTTATTTTTACTACCGCTTGTCTTTCTTCTTACTAATTAATGTCGTATTACTTCCTCATTTGGATGTACCATACTAATTGCTCATGACGCATTCATGCATGCATTTGTTATATCTTATGTCTGAACTGTCTTGCGAGTACTTTCAAAGTACTCACCTGGCTTGTTGATTTGGCGGAATCTTGTGAAGGCGATCTCATGGATGAAGAGTTCGATAGCGAGTCCGACGCCTAGAGGAATCCCAGTCAGTCTCGTGCGACCCTGGTTTTGGTCACTGTGTTATATCCGCTTCCGCTACCCAAATAAATTCATCGAGCCTCACCTCGACGCTCGATGAGCCGCCAGTGTAGGAGTCATGCTATCCACTCCACTGTGTTATTCCACCACCACTTTACCTCGAGTCAGTAGTATGCCACCACTCCATTGTGTCATATCCGCCATTATGTATAATTATTGGCGTGCTTGTAATAATTGGTTGAGCACCCCAGCTCGACCCTGTAATATATTCTAATGCTACTGGCTTATTATATCAAGATTTTGTCTACCAGTCAGGAGGATTTTTTTCCTCGTACTGGACTCAAAAGGTCGGTTTCTCAATAAGCTTTTATTGGAAAACCGGTCGTGACAAGCTTGGTACCAGAGCCAGGCTGACTATAGGAAGCCACTAGGTGCGATCGCTAATCGGTTATTAGCATAATAGAGCTAATTCATATTTTTACAAATGTAGTCAATTTCTGACAGTCAGCATAAGTTTATGATCTGACCACTCAGAATTTTTGCCTACTTTTGTAGATGGCTGGCAACGATCATGCGAGTCACAGAGATGTTCGCCAACATGCCCGATGGGTTCATCAAGCTTCTCTCCTTCATCGTCCAAGTCGCGATGGGGCCATCTATGCGCCCATTCTTCACACTCTCTCAGCACAAAGTCAATGACAGTCTGACCATGCACCAAGCCGCGGTGCAATTCAAGGGAGGGCGTGTTGAGTTACGCCGTTTCCGGTTCTTGGGGAGAGCCATGCCTACGGAGAAGCATGCGATGCAGATGGCAGCCCGTGAGGCGATAGCTCATCTCAGGGATGTCGTTCCTTCGATGAAGACCCGTCGTTACCGCTACCTTCCATGTCACGTGCCATACACCTGTCACTACGCGTTCTCTTGCCCCAGAGGAGAACGAGGCGAGGCTTTTTAGATGCTTATCGAGTATCTCCAGGCTCTGGAGGCAGCCTTTGACAACCTGGTGGACGACCTTGTGGCTGCCCGCATGGACTCAGTCCATGGCTGTGCCGCCAACAGGAGGGAGCTCCTACGCACCGCACCGCCACTGACTTTCATCTCGTCATCGGCATCTTTTGCAGCTACTACTCTCGCTGCTACACGTCGCCTGCCTACCACTGAGGAGTTCAACCAAGTCATTGTGCCTACTCCAGTTCGTTCTACACCACCCCTTGCGCCCACTCATGTTCGTATTATCCCGCATATGGCGCCCGCTCCACCAACTCAGCGCAACACTTCACGTCTGGAGCCTATTAACGAGGAGGAGGTAGAGTCCCCAGCTTCACTACGCCTCACCCTCGGCAGGCCAAGGGAAATCCTTACCATCTCCGACTGAGTACGTTTAGCCGCCATGTGATGTACCGACTTGTACGATATGTTTATATGTACATAGGCTATGAGAAGTAGCTTGTTTGCGCATCATGTAGGAACTGGAGAAGTGCACTAGCCTAAATAACATGTCAGGTATATGTACGCATATCCTGAGTGATGTATTGTATAATTACTGCTTGCGTGTAAGATATGTAATGAGCAGTCCTTCTCCTTGCGCAAACGTTTATTCTCTTAAATAATCTTGGAGCATTTAAGATTTTTTCCGTCTTCATGAATTTATTGACTTTTGCGACTCAATTTCTTTTCTTATGAGTTTTACAAAATATATCCCCAGAGTGAAAAATGTCTCGTCCTTGGACGCGCTCCATGCCAACTCCGTCAGAGGAAAATTATGGCACGCAACCAAGCAACAATTTCACACAAGGGGCAGTCAAGTCAACAGGACGTTGAAACAGCACTTTCCCAAATGTGTCGTCTTTATGAGCAAAGTCAGCAACAACATCAGGAAATGATGAACCAAGTCATCAATATGGGAAATCACCGTGGACAGTATCAGCAGCAATCAAAGTTATCTCGAGCTACGTAAGACGCTGGCCCCAAACTTTTTCTCACAATCGACAAACCTCTAGAGGCCGAGGACCGGCTTGAGACATGGAAAGAAAATTAATTATTGCCCGGTGTTCAGATCTTGAGAAAGTGCTATATGCACCACACTATCTCCTTTGGAGCAGCCGCATCGTGGTGGGAAAATTTCCTACACATGCACCCCAACAAAAATAATATATCCTGGGAGGAGTTCAAAGAAGGCTTTCGTGGAGCACATATTCCTAAAAGTCTCATGAAGATCAAAAAGAGAGAATTTGACGACCTCAAGCAAAGGACCATGACGGTGTCGGAATACAACAGTCAGTTTACTCTGTTGTCTCGCTACGCCAACGAGGAGCGTATGTCTGAAAGCAAAAAGATGGAAAAATTCCTAGACGGTCTGGCGCCCGAGCTTAAATGCCAGCTGGTTGTGCACACCTTCCCAGATTTTAAAACGCTGGTGGATAAGGCCATTACTTTGGAAAATGAGAGACGCAGCTTGGAAGATTTCTGCAAGCGAAAAAGGGACCAGACTAATCATGCCCGCAACCATCGCAGCAAGACAGATTTTCAGAAAGGTTGGACACCCAAACCCACAACAAACGTCTCACGCCCAATCATGAATTTCCATGCAAGGGACAAGGAGTTCACATACCGCCCAGGCGTTACTTGCTACGCTTGTGGAGAATAAGGGCACTATGCCAAGCTGTGCTCCAAGCCAAGGAACTCGACCCCAAAGCCGAACAACGGAGGAAATAATTCGGCGCCAAAGCGCAACAATTTCAACCCAAATAACAACCACAGGAAGGGTCATCTGAACCTCGTGACCAAAGAGGAAGCACAGAATGCCCTGTATCGTACTCCGATGCGTTTCACATCAACACAATACCGCCATGGTTTTGTTTGATTCTCGAGCTTCTCACTCATTCATTTCGAAAAGTTTTGCCTTGCAAAATAATTTTTCGATGCTTCCCTTGGAAAAATCTATGATCGTCAAGTCACAGGATTAAGCAAGTTACCCAGAGTTATTGCCAAGGTGTGGTTATTGAGTTTGAAGGGTTGAAGTTTCACGCCAATCTTATTGTGTTGGAAAATAAAGGACTGGATGTCATCTTAGGGATGGATTGGTTAACCACCAACAAAGGTTTTATTGACTGCTTCAACCGGACCGTGATTCTCACCCACCACCACGGGAAGACCATAAAAGTTTCAGCCAAAGAAAGAAAAATATCCCGGCAACCAAGATTGAACAAGGTGGGTATTTCTGAATTAAGCAAGGTTCCTGTAGTGTGTGAATTTCCAGACGAATTTCGAAGAACTACCCGACATGCCACCGCATCGAGAGATAGAATTTAGCATTGAGCTAGCACCGGAACCGCCCCATATACAAGAAACCATACAGAATGGCACCATCCGAATTGGTAGAACTGAAGAAGCAAATAAAAGAATTACTGGACAAAGGATATATACGAGCCAGCCCCTCACCTTGGGGTTCACCAATTTTATTTGCCAAAAAGAAGGATGGAACACTGAGATTGTGCATAGACTATCGAGCACTTAACATGGTCACAATCAAGAACAAATACCCGATGCCACGGATAAATGATTTATTTGATCAGCTCGCTCAGGCCAAGGTATTCTCAAAAATTGACTTGAGGTCAGGATACCATCAATTAAAGGTACGAACATAAGATATTCCCAAGATGACATTCACCTCCAGATACGGATTATATGAGTTCACTGTAATGCCATTTGAACTAAGAAACGCCCCCGCATATTTTGTTCACCTCATGAACAAAGTATTTATGAAGTTTATGGACAAGTTTGTTGTGGTATTTATCGACGATATTCTGATATACTCCAAGACACCAGAAGAGCACGCTGGACATCTCCGAATTGTACTAGGGGAACTCAGGAAACATCAATTGTACGCTAAATTCAGCAATTGTGAATGTTGGCTAAGGCAAGTAGGTTTTCTGGGCCACGTATTGACCCAAGAAGGTATTGCCGTAGACCCGAAGAAGTCAAGGCCGTACTTGGCTGGAAACCACCAGCCAGTAGCAGACGTCTGAAGTTTCTTGGGAATGGCAGGATACTACCGAAGATTTATTGAAGGATTCTCCACCATAGCAAAGCCAATGACGCAGCTACTCAAGAAAGACAAGAAGTTTGAATGGACGGAAGCTTGCGAGAAAAGTTTCCAAGAATTAAAAAGGAAATTAACGACAGCACCGCAGTTAATTGTGCGGACATACACAAGAATTTTGAAGTGTATTGTGACGCATCCCGGAAGGGCCTCGGATGCGTGTTGATGCAAGAAGGCAAGGTAGTCGCATATGTCTCCAGACAACTTCGCAAGCACGAGGAGAATTATCCTACTCATGACCTAGAGTTAGCAGCTGTTATTCATGCACTCAAGGAATGGAGACACTTTTTACTTGGAAACCTTTGTGAAATATACACGGACCATAAGAGCCTCAAGTATATTTTCACACAACCGGAACTGAATTCTGACAACGACGCTGGTTGGAATTAGTGAAGGATTATGATGTTGGAATCCACTACCATCCAAGAAAAGCAAATCTAGTGGCAGACGCTCTAAGTCGGAACCCTAGCCCAAACGACGACAACCTACCAAACCTGATACCTAAATTTCGGCAGGAGTTTGCTAAGCTCAACTTGATGGTGGTCACCCAAGGCAGTGTGTCAAATTTAGAAATGCAGCCTACCTTGATAGAAAAGATTAAAGAGGCTCAGCATGGACACCCCATCATTGAAGGCATAAAACAGAAAGTGAGTTTGGGCAAGGCCTCAGAATTCGTTATCGATAAGCAAGGGATATTGTGGTATGGAGATAGACTTTGCGTACCAAATATCAAGGACCTTAAACAACAGATCTTAGCTGAAGGCCACACCGCTCCATATTCAATCCATCCTGGAGGAACAAAAATGTACAAGGATATTCAGGAGAAATTTTGGTGGCACGGTCTGAAAAGGGACATAGCCACGTTCATCGCTTGTTGTGACTCTTGTCAACGCATCAAGGCCGAGCACCAGAAACCGGCCGGAAATTTACAGCCAAATAAAATACCCGAGTGGAAATGGGACAAGATTGGAATGGATTTTATTGTTGGGCTACCTCGGTCACGGCACGGAAATAATGCCATTTGGGTCATCACTGATAGACTGACTAAAGTAGCACACTTCATTCCCGTGAAGACAACCCACACCACTCAGAAGCTTGCCAGGCTTTATCTCTCCCGTATCGTCTGCTTACATGGAGTCCCAAAGACAATAATATCGCATGAGGCACTCAATTTATCTCCGATTTTGGGATCACTTACAACAAGCTCGGGAACTCAAGCGGCGTTCGATTACCGCATACCACCCCTGCATCGATGGACAAACTGACCGCGTAAAACAGATTCTAGAATAAATGCTGAGAGCATGTCTCCTCACCTATGGGACCAGTTGGGAAGAGAGCTTACCATACGCAGAGTTCGCATACAACAACAGTTATCAAGCCAGCCTGCAAATGACACCATTTGAGGCTCTGTATGGGCGGAGATGTCGTACCTCGCTAAGTTGGTCAGAAACCGGAGACAACCATATCTTCGGCCCAGACATGCTCAAGGAGGCTGAAGATAAAGTTAAGGTGATTAGAGATCGACTCAAGACAGCCCAAAGTCGACAGAAGAGTTATTACGATCAAAAACATCGGAGAATCAGCTTTGAACCCGGTGAGTTTGTGTACCTACGAGTATCTCCTATGAGGGTCCTGCAACGATTCAAGATTAAAGGGAAGCTAGCACCAAGATTCATCGGACCATTCTGTATAGTGGCACGAAGGGGCACGGTAGCCTACCAGCTAGACTTACCCGAAGATTTATCCGACTTCCACGACGTGTTCCACGTCTCGCAGTTGAGAAAGTGCGTAAGCAACCCAGAGAAGCAGGTACCCCATGAAAACATTGACGTGCAGCTAGACCTCACATATCGGGAACATCCAATAAAAATCTTGGAGGAGTCTGAAAGGAGGACCCGACAGAAAACCATCAAGTTTTTCAGAGTTCAGTGGAGCAATCACACCGAGAGTGAAGCCACTTGGGAAAGGGAGGATTTTCTTCGGACAGAGCACCCACACTTATTTGAGGATCAGCTGAAATCTGGGGGACGAGATTTTTCCTAAGGGCGTAGGTGTTGTGACACTCAAAATTTTTTGTTTGGTTTTCAACAAAAACTTTGTTGGTTTTGAAGAAGGTCATTTAAATTCTTCCAAAAATCTCTCTCTCAATTTTTTTTCCTTTGGCAAGGGATTTTATTTTGGTATCTTTTTCAACTCTGCTGTTTGGTTATTAAAAACCTTTCCTCTGATTCTCCCCTTCTCAAATTTATTTTTGGGATTTATTTTCTTTTAAAAGAAAACCCTAGGAGTTTTTGGGTCTTCTCTTATATTGAACCACCCATGGTTTTACCATGCCTCATGTGGTAAATCTTCCCAAAACCCCTCCTTCCACTTTGGGACAATCCAAATATTCTGTCCCAACAAGTCCAACTCATTTTTGGATTTTATTTCATTTATTTCTTTCCCCAAAACAATTCTGTCCATTATTTTGAGCCTAGGTGATTTGCAAAGCAAGTACCAAATTGCCTTTGAACTTTGATCTCAAACTAACTCCTCTGGATAGTCCCTAGCACCCACAACCTAGAACCATCAAGATCCACTCTTCTTCTTCTCAAAATTTTCAAGTTTCACACGCAAGTTTGGACCAGATTTGTCAAATTTGGTGAAATTCATATCTCCTCTTTTCCAAAAATTCCACCAAAATTCAGGCAACCCCCAGTTGCAATGAGAGGCCACTCCACCAAAAATCAGCTCAAGGAAAAATCTCCACATACCAAAATCATTCTGGTCGAACACCTAGCCTGCACTGTTACTTTACACTTCCAGAGAAATTCAGAGATTCAGTGTCGTTTCTTCGTCAGAGATCAGTCACCTGTCAACATTGCGCCCTGGCGCGTTGCGCACGGCCTCTCCTCCCTGGCCAGAGCGCCGCACGCAAGCTTGGACGGATGCAGGCGTCGGTGGCGGCGAGCCTCGCAGGCGTTGGCGGTTTCTGCAGTGGCTGCGCCACCCGTGGCGGCCAGCGAGGGCCCGAGCCTGCTCGCCACGCCACTCGGCGCCGCCCATCGCTCCCTGGCCCTCCGCGTGGCTCATGCACGCCAACAAGACCTCTGCACAGATTGTCGCCGTGGCCCGGCAAGCACAGGGCACGCCCTCTGTCGCCGATGGGCCCGCGCCGCCCCGTTCCGTCGAACTCCCCCCAAAGCTTCTAATCCGAGCGCTTTTAGTACCTAAATGGAGCCAGTGGACCTCCACGATGACGCTCAACACCTAAACCACCCCGACCAAGCCCTGCGCCGCCGTAACCTTCGCCGGAGAACTCCGCTCACGGCCATCACCTCGGATCGCCTATAAAAAGGGGCCCCGAGCTCGCCCTCGAGCACGCACCATCCCTGCACCTCACCAACACTCTGCCAGGCCACTAGGAGGACCTCGAGGAGGTCTCCTCCCCCAACTCCGGCCGCCTCGTTCCGCCTCGGCCTCCACCTTGATTCACTCCGGTGAGGCCGTCCGGCAACCAAACCTCGTCAGCACTCCCCTCGAGCACCCAGTAGTCTAACCCCCACTTCAATTTGCCCTTCGCAGCACTCTCCGGCGAGATCCAACCCCTCCTGAATTGCCGTCCGCCGGCGCAAGGGCCGCCATCGACGTGGTGCTCGACGGCGATCACCACCACCACCCACCAACGCGGAATGATGCACTGAGCACAGAGGCACCACCGGTCCCCCTGCCTCGCCGTGGATCACCGCCGGCGACCACCGCAGCTCTCGGGCGCCGACAAGCTCCGTCTCCCCCTTTTTAAATTTTCAAACCTGACGGGTGGGACCCTTTGTCGATCTCTCATTTTATTAAACGAACCGTTTTACGAAAGCGTATTCTAGCAAAATGCGCTTTCCGGTTTGAATCGTTCGGACTTTTCTCGCTTAGCCTCGGGAAGTTTCTGTTTCATTACAGAGAGGTCCTTGCACCAAAACACTTATAACTTTTAAACAGAAAAGGATTTTTGAGTGATTCCTTTTCTGCCATCTTCAAAATTTTGTCTAGTTTTTGATCAGATTTATTTGAAAAATATTTGGTATATTTCTATACATCTCACGGTATTTACGATAGCGCGGGTATTTTTTTGTATACCGTAGATACCGAAGGAGGTGACGGAACCACAAACTTCACCGAGCTAGGCCCCGACTACTCCGAACCAGGCAAGCATGTTTGAACCTTTGATATGATGAGTGTCTTGGTATGTTTGCATTAAGTAGTTCCATGGCATGTTTTTGGAGCATCTCGATGAATGTCATATTACATGCAAAGTGGAGACAAGTGGATTTCTATAATCCATAAGTTGTTGGATGTGAGTTTGCATGGCCATGAGATGGCATGAGAATGGGTAAGATGGCAGTGTTGTAGCATGCCAGTCTTACGCTGCACTGCTTTGACCAGTGTCAACATGAATCAATCCGGTTCCCGTCCGTTTTCCCTTCCGTGCTACCACATGTTTTCCGCAAGGGATACGGCTTAGTAAGTTGCAAACCGCTTTTTGGTGCACACCAAATCGAGAGGCCGGGATGAGGGTTCCATGGCCCTGGATTAAAGCCTATCATCCGGTCAGGGGGCATGGGTGTTTCCGGTTGGGACCGGGAGGGGGGTACCCCTTAGAGCGCGCGTACATAAATTTGATCCCATGCTATTCGATATTGTGATCTCCCCGTCTCAAAGTTTTTCTTGAACGCTGTCTAGGGTGATTCCCGGCAACGTAAGGTGGGATGGGTGTGTACTGGTTAGCTGTGTTTCCTCCGAAATACCATAAACGGAACTAGTCCTTCGTGACTACGGAAATCCGTTGGCTGTGGATAATTTTAGTACAAACTCTGCAGAGTCAATAATCCTTGAGATCATCTTATCCATGTCCAAGTGCTGTGTTCACCTTATCTTGTCAAGTGTCAGTCTCGGTGATAGAAACTCCTGAGGACCACATGAGTGTTAAATGTTTATTTCCTGTGGATGGACTAACCCGTTTATTATCATGTGTTGAATATTTTCCTATGAGCACTATTTCTTGCAAGTTAACCGATATGAAAAGTGAATTTCAAGCCCTTTCTGCGATGTCGCTCAAACGTCCGACTGCGGCATTGTTATTATTTACTTTTGTTATAAGCCCTTTCTGTGATGTCGCTCAGATGTCCGACTGCGGCATTGTTATTATTTACTTTTGTTATAAGCCCTTTCTGCGATGTCGCTCAGACGTCCGACTGCGGCATTGTTTTTATTTACTTTTGTTATAAGCCCTTTCTGCGATGTCGCTCAGACGTCCGACTGCGACATTGTTGTTATTTACTTTTGTTATAAGCCCTTTCTACGGTGTCGCTCAGACGTCCGACTGCAGCATTGTTATTATTTACTTTCAATATAAGCCCTTTCTGCGATGTCGCTTCGACGTCCGACTGCGGCATTGTTGTCATTTACTTTTAATATAAGCCCTTTCTGTGATGTCGCCCCGACGTCCGACTGTGGCACGCATGTCTTTCATTTTCAACATAAGCCCTTTATGTGGTGTCGCTCGACGCTCGATCGTGGCAATGATTTATTTATTTGTTCACCCTTCGAGGAATCGCCTGCACACCCGATCGGTTTCCGATTATTTTACTACCGCTTGTCTTTCTTCTTACTAATTAATGTCGTATTACTTCCTCATTTGGATGTACCATACTAATTGCTCATGACACATTCATGCATGCATTTGTTATATCTTATGTCCGAACTGTCTTGCAAGTACATTCAAAGTACTCACCTGGCTTGTTGATTTGACCAGATGCTGACGAAGGCGATCTCATGGATGAAGAGTTCTATAGCGAGCCCGACGGCTAGAGGAATCCCAGTCAGTCTCGTGCGACCCTGGTTTTGGTCACTGTGTTATATCCGCTTCCGCTACCCAAATAAATTCATCGAGCCTCACCTCGGCCTTTCGATGAGCCGCCAGTGTAGGAGTCATGCTATCCACTCCACTGTGTTATTCCACCACCACTTTACCTCGAGTCAGTAGTATGCCACCACTCCATTGTGTCATATCCGCCATTATGTATAATTATTGGCGTGCTTGTAATAATTGGTTGAGCACCCCAGCTCGACCCTGTAATATATTCTAATGCTACTGGCTTATTGTATCAAGATTTTAGCTACCAGTCAGGAGGATTTTTTCCCCTCGTACTGGACTCAAAAGGTCGGTTTCTCAATAAGCATTTATTGGAAAACCGGTCGTGACACTAGTCCGGCTCGGACTGGGACCATATATGTCAGGAGCCCGATTCCACGTCACATCGATCTAGCCGGTAACACCTCATATCACTTTGCGGCCTCACGCACGGTATTCCCACGGGTGTCGCCTTACCATGGCCCGGGACCGTTTGCGTCTTTTGGCTCACCTATATGATAGTGTCGCTAGCATCCATATGACAAAGAACCCGGGCCGACATGGCTAGTCGTGAACCCAAAGCGGCACTAACCCATGGGGACAGGCATACATGAATCATATCGAGCATGTCGGTCATCAACATATGAATTTGGGCTGTAGCACTGGGCTAACAGGACTCCGGTATTCCAGGCTGTAGCAGGCTAGGCAGGACTCCGAATATCTCCGCGTGACATTTCCCTGAAGGGACAGACATAGGAACGAAGTGAAACACATGCCGGCCAGTCAAGTGTCCAAGCAGTAGTGCTGGGCTAGCAGGACTCCGGTGAACCGGGCTGTAGCGGCCTACTATCGCTCAGAAGCACGAGACTACATTTCCCCATATGAGAGGCTGCCAAGGATAAACAACCAGATTGTCGGATCCCACACATACCAAGCATTTCAAACATACACACAATATGCTCAATATGTGCAAATACAACATGGCATCACAACATAACTCTACGACTCAAATATTTATTCATTAGGCTCCGAGGAGCGAGATATTACAAACATGGGTCTCATGACCCAACACTCAGAGCATACAAGTCAAAGCACAAGCGGAAGCTAAACATGTCTGAGTACAGACAACTATAAATGAAAAAGGCTGAGAAGCCTGACTATCTACCAGGTCCTGCCGAGGGCACAAGATCATAGCTGAGGTAACAAGCTAAACGTCGAAGTCCAAGCGGAACTACTAGCGAGACTGACGTCTCTCTACACAAACATAAAATAGGCAAACGTGAGTACAAACGTAGTCAGCAAGACTTACATCAGAACTAACTACATATGCATCATTATAAAAAGAGGGTGGTGGAGTTTGACTGCAGCAAGCCAGCTTTGACTCGGTGGCTATCCTGAACTACGACTGCAAGTAACTCTTTTGAGGTGGCGCACACGAGTCCACATATTCACCATATCAATACACTACTATGGACCCGCCTCCGCCTCCCTACGAGAACGCCATCCATAGCACTCATGCTTATCTTGCGCATTTTAGAGTATCCACTTTCACTTGTCTATGAACTGATATAGGCAACCCGAAGTCCTTCTCCGCGGACATGGCTATTCGAATAGATCATATTAACCTGCAGGGTGTACTTCTTCACACACGCTCACCACTTACCGCCGTTTACACGACATGTACTCGGCAACCTTCAAGCGGAAGCCCAACGTGGAGTGTCGGCCACGGCCTACCTAAACACTCAAGTCTCTAGTCCAGGTTTATCACCTATTCGGGTTCCATCCGCAGGAGTCCGGCCGAGGTTTCCCATACAGCCCGAACGATGTGTGCAGGGTTCCCGAGATACCAAACGGGCACTCAGACACCGGGCCACGTGCCTACCGCAACACAACCCACCCCTAAGGTCAGCGTTATGCGGTCCCCAAAGATGCTACAAACACCGAAACTACTTGCAACTCCTGGACAGAGAACAAGGGTGGTTAAGAAGCCGAGAGAGTCCATTAAGGATCCCAATGTGTGGTAGTAACTGCTTCATGGATCACAAACACAGAACTCAGTTCCTGAGGACGGCTTCAATGAGACAACCCACCATGTACTCCTACATGGCCTCTCACCGCTACCTTTACCAAATCGTGTTCACACACTTGGCTCACGCACAGTAGGACATGTTCACACAACCATCCCAATTCATTCCCGATGAATCAGACCTGACTCAACTCTAAGCAAAGAGGCATGACAACAAGCATGAATGAGTAGGCACAATATGGCTCAAACAACTCCTACTCATGCTAGTGGGTTTCATCTAATTCTTGTGGAATGACAGGTCATGCAGAGGATAAAGGGTTCAGCTACCGCAGCAAGTAACACATGAGTCGTTGTTGTCCTAATGCAGTAAAATAGAGCAGGAGCGAGAGTGGGATTATATCGGAATGAACAAGGGGTTTTGCTTGCCCGGCACTTTTGAAGATAATATAGTTCTTCATCGGTGTCATCGAATTCATCGCTTGCAGACGTCGCTCACCGAGAGGGGACAATTACCGGCAAACAAGAGAGAACACAATCAATGCAATGCACATTTACATGAATGACATGTCATGTTAAGGTACTGAATTCACCTAATGCAATATCTAGCCAAGTTAATTGAAGTGGAATTCAAATAAGAACAGATTCCAACTCCAAATGTTATTTCATAAATTACCCTAATCATGATTCATCCTATTCAGTGAGGTTAACTTGCTCAAACATGCATGATCATGGCATAAACAGATTCTTCATATTTTTCTGATCATATTTCATATATAAATTATTTTATTTGGAGTTAAGGTTGAATTTCTATGATTTTTAGAAGTTTAGGCAAATTTCTAGAATTTCCTGAATTATTTTAAATCCTGAAAATGACTTACTGCGTCAGCCTGACGTCAGTGTGACGTCAGCAGGTCAATAGGTCATGGTCCGGTCAAACCTGACAGTGGGTCCCGCATGTCAGTGTGATTAGTTTAACTAAATTCATTTGGTACTAATCCTAGTTAATTAGCGAGGCTGGGCCCCACATCATTTACCTGTGGGGTCAACCGCCCCCGTGGTCAAACGGGTCAGGTCAAACCCACGGCGACTCGACGCCGGCGAGGCCCGAGACGGCGGCCGCCGGAACGCTTCTGTGGCGCAGGCGAGGCCGTTCTTGGGCTTGTTGGGGAGCTCTAGCAGGCGCGCATCTAGTGGTGGTGGAGGCCGGGTCTATCATGGCCGGAGCCAACGACGGCGAGCTCCAAGGCGGCGGCCGGAGTTCGGCCGTGTGCGGGGTTGGGGTTGCGGCGTGCAAACGCAGAAGCTGAGGCGCTAGCGAGGCACTACGCGATGCGGCGGCCATGTTGGTTAGCACGGGATGACCAAATGGTCGCCGGAGCGACGCCGGCGACAAGCTCGGGCGGCGGTGGTTCTCGGTCTCGATGAACGCGACAGCTAGAGGACGGAAATGCAGCGGAGCTCACTGGGAGGTCGACGACAGGCTCAGCTGGCTCGGGGACGACCGGAAGGCGACGAATCCGTCGATGGAGTCCGGCGGCCGTGCTCGGGGAAGACGACTCGAGGCGGCGATGTAGGGCTCCCGCGGGTGAATGGGTTGGTGTAGATGACGCAGAAGGCCATGGCGGTTCTCCTGGACCCATCGGGGAGGCACGGGATGGACGGTGGCCGCGGCTATGGCGGCAGCGAGCTCGCGGCGTCTCGGCCATGGTGGAGAGGGCGAGAGGGAGGCGAGGGGGAGAGAGGACCAGAGAGTGAGGGGGTCGAGGACGGAGTGACGGAGCTCGTGGTAGGCTCAGAGGGTCGAGGGGGAGACAGTGGCTGCGGCGAACGGCGATGGTGGCGACGGCTCCGCTCGGGTGTGCTCGGGAGAGGGAGCAGAGGACGAGGGAGAGAGCAGAGAGGGGAGTGAGGTCCAGGGAGAGGAGGGGAAAGCGAGAGGGAGCGCTGGCGTCGTCGTGGCGTCGCTAGGAGGGCCGGGAAGCAGGAGGTGGCGTCGGTGGCCGTCAGGCCGCCACACCTGCTTCTCCTTCCGCAGAAGGTTGAAGAAGCAGCAGCGGCCCAGGCTGGTGGGCCAGCCAAGCTGGAGCCGCCAGTGGCTGTGCCAGTGGCTGCCAGTGCAGTAAGCTGGGCCAGGTCAGTTTCCTTCCTTTCTCTTTTATTTTCTGTTTTCTATTTTGTTCTGTTTTGTTTAAGTTTAGTAAAATACTAAACCATTTTATAAAATCCTGAAGATAATTATGTGGCTGGAACTAAAGTATACCAAACCACATAAAATGTCCCAGAACTATTGGACATATATTAATTATATATAAAATATATTTCCAATGCAAATAGTTATTGAATTAATTCAAAGGCCCAAAATAAAATGTTTCAGTCACTCCAAAAATATTGATTTGAATTTCATTCTTGCCAATATTTTTCAAAGCTGAAAAGGAACATTTCCTTGGAAACATTTGAAGCAATTTTTAATGTTGATCATTTATTTTAAATGATTTATGAGGCTCTCCAATTCCCCAATTCAAATTTAAAAGAAATTTAGACATGATGCATGGATGTAAGAAAATCAAGCTAGGGCTGATCTGGGTCAGGATACCAATTTCACTAAACAAGAATCTCGCCCCGAGATTCAAGACGTGAGGTAAGAGGGAAAAGGGGAGTCACAAAACTATCAGTCTCCATGATCCATTTGCCCTTCTCGAAGATGTTGATTCATTCCATCATCTTGGTCTTGACGTCTTTGCTTTCGAGATCTTCATCCAACACGATGGCGACGGAAAGAGACTCTATAGGAGACGATCTCCTCGAAGATCGAGCACTCAAGATCAACTCGTGGAATGAGATGTTGAAACATCTCGTGTTGAGGCACAAAACACATCGAGAGGGATGGAAGAACAAACAACGAGGTTTGATTAGTGGGCAACAATTCCACGCTTAGAAAGATGGTGGATGGTGTCAAGGTGGCGAGGAAATAATTGCCATGATTCAATAACGGGGCACCTCAGGGGAGGTGACGCGAGGAACTATTCCCTTAAGTGGCAAAAAGAATTACTTTTGATTCAGAGATCATTGAAACTCTTCATACCAGACTAAGGCAATTCACAGGGTCGTTCGGTGGAGTGCAAAGGAATGGTACACCCGGACTAGAATGGATGATGTGGACTACCTTGTTGAAGGCAACGCAATGGATGATTTTTCCTTATCAACGGAAATGGATGGGACCCATGGTAAGTCCACTTTTGAAGATGAACCTGGACAAGAATTACTAAGAAGGCAGCCCATAGTGAAATGGCACAAGGACGGTGCAAAATTTGGGAGCGAAATGCAAGCTGTTGAATGTTCCAACCATCATATCTGCCTCGAGATTCAGATCCGATTGGTAATAGGATACTCCGGACTCCATGTCTGAAAAGAAAGGTCGCAACACAAATCGACGAGATAACGTTGCGAGATTCTCGGGATATGAACTAAGATAGCAAGCTCCAAAACATGAGCTGGTTCAGCTACACACATGTGAACACGTTGTCCTAGACAAGCATGACCACATGGTAGTCTTACAACAAAACACTACCGGGTTCAGGTGGGGAACCATCTTCGAGGATATTGGAATCTTGTGCAAGAACTAGTATTCGCACAGCAACTCCTTTTCCTCGAACAAACCAATCAGTGGCTTGGTGTGCTAGGAACACATACGGAGTGGAGGCGGCCAACCTATCAAACCATAGAGCACTTCGCACGTGCATGACTGACTTGGGACGATTCCTGAGGAAACAAAACAAACCTTTCTCAAATTCATGGCGGCAACGTACACCTAAAGCACATGAATTCTAGGAAGTCACTTCTTCCATCCAAGCATAGGCTTCATGAACAGAACACGAAGGCATTGCTTACAAAGTTTTCAACACTAGGTTGATGTTCAACATGAATCATGGGGGAGACAAAATGCTGCTGATGGGATCAACAACTCATCGGAATTTCCATATCACTGTACTTCCACCATCATGTGAACACGGTGATAGCATTGGTCAGACCAAAGATGTAATGGTGTATGCTCGAGGGATCAACCACGAGTAAGACAACATCACGAATACCATTGGTTCTGATTTGACTTGATGATAACCCACACTCAAATCAAAGGATTGATAAGACAATAGGTCCAGCAACTGATCACAGGGACCAATCGATGAAGATATCATCTTTCTTCAACACACACCACACAAGAATATCCCTTTGGAACGAACTAAGTTAGGCAAGCTTTTATCTTCCAACTCTCCAAGTTGTTGTCTAGCTTAACCAACTAGCTCAGGGATATCCAACACAGATTCTTGGAGAAAGGGTGGTTCACAAAAAACCAACTTGATCACGAGCTCAACATAACAATCAGGAAATAACCCGGTAACACTTCCAAGAAGATATTTGGAAAGTCACGAACCACCGGTATGTTACTAAGCTCGAGAACAATCTTGCCTTTGAGGGCAAGACGATATGATCAAAAGAGTGAGGGATTGACACAATCCTAACTCATAGATCGAAGAGTGCACCAGAACTAAGGACTAGGTAGCACGATTAATCTTATAATGATGATTCAATAACCAACACGCTAAGAATGAGAGTATTGTCCATTTACTACCAAGCAACGAGGTTGCTAGGAGTATCGATTTCACACACCACAATTCACTTGTTGGCATTCCGGTTACAACAACACGAGGACCGAGGAATGAATGATGATGGTGAGAAGTATCACTACGTCAAGAATTCATGAGGGTTGGTGCAGTCCTCATGACAATTCTCACATAAAGGGGGTAATACTCCAAGGTAGAACATGATCAAAAGCTGGATTGGCATTTTGATCTGCGGAATACAACTGCTTTGACCCAATCCTGGATATGGATGAGGTACTGGAGTTTGTTTCTCCTAGTCATTCCAGAACAGAATGGCTTGACGGACCACAAGAAAAATGGGCATCGATGAGGACGAGAGCACGACTACTCCTGACTATCAACTGATAGACGGGGATCGGAATACAGCTAAGGAGGGACAACTCGAGGAACATATAACTTTTCGAGTTGTGGAGGCATGGATTAGTATGTCGATCAAAGTTCAACATTTCTTTCGGATAACCCATGCAGAGAGGTTGAACTGGCAGAGTCACAAATAGGATGGAGAACTCATCGAGGCCACTTCTGTTGTGATCTTTTGATCCAACAAACTTCTACCATAAGTGGTTCGTGGTATTAGGAAGAAGGATATTCCACGGACCTCGAGGACTAATGCAAAGGTTACTAATATCCTAAAGGAACTAGCAAATACTAACAACATGAAGTAGGGTGAATCTCGGGTTCAAGAACCCAGGAATAGAATGCCTACTAACTAAATTGCATCACGGGATGCTTTCTAGGATGATGGCCAGAATCATCGCACGGGCAACACAAAAGCATTGCTAAATTGCTAGGTGACTTCCTAACACCTAGGGTCATAATAATAGTTCCAACATATATGTCAAGGCAATAAATTACCTCAACGCACCGGTTAGTGTGCTTAATCCGACCAAAAGGGCATCAGGAACGGGAGGAAGGGATTTGCAATTGCATCAGACTATTTAGAGACCTGGGATGACTCGGACAGCATAACGGCTGTAAATGCTCAAAATGATTTGAGACATCCTGCAAAATGGTGGCATAACCACTCAACATCACAATAACAAGGTTCCGAGATCAACAGTAATCATACAGAATTAGTAGGAACCGAATCGGGCTTAAAACCAACAATCTTAAAAGTCTATGGATTAGTAACACGTCATCCTGATAGATAGATGAGAAGCCTAGTTCTTAACCCCGTAGGAGAGAAGAGGATGACTCATATCAGAAGGCCATGAGGTATAAGGAGCAAAAAGAGCCTTATGTTCCCTTCCACAATCAATTCCCTTACATAACTAAAGCATTTCTAGACTCAACTTCGACCAGTTTGGCTTGGTAAACCTACAGGCAGTCAGGCTCTGATACCAACGCTGTCAGGACCCCGATTCTACGTCACATCGATCTAGCCGGTAACACCTCATATCACTTTGCGGCCTCACGCACGGTATTCTAATGGTGTCGCTTACCATGGCCCGGGACCGCTTATGCGTCTTTTGGCTCACGATATGATAGTGTCGCTAGCATCCATATGACAAAGAACCCGGCCGACATGGCTAGTCGTGAACCCAAAGCGGCACTAACCCATGGGGGACAGGCATACATGAATCATATCGAGCATGTCGGTCATCAACGGATGAATTCGGGCTGTAACCGGGCTAACAGGACTCCGGTATTTCGGTCATGGCAGGCTAGGCAGGACTCAATATCTCTGCGTGACATTTCCCGAAGCGGACATATAGGAACGAAGTGAAACACATGCCGGCCAGTCAAGTGTCCAAGCAGTAGTGCCGGGCTAGCAGGACTCCGGTGAACCGGTCAGAAGCGGCCTACTATCGCTCGTAAGCACGAGACTACATGTCCCCATATGAGAGGCTGCCAAGGATAAACAACCAGATTGTCGGATCCCACACATACCAAGCATTTCAATCATACACACAATATGCTCAATATGTGCAAATACAACATGGCATCAGAACATAACTCTACGACTCAAATATTTATTCATTAGGCTCCGAGGAGCGAGATATTACAAACATGGGTCTCATGACCCAACACTCAGAGCATACAAGTCAAAGCACAAGCGGAAGCTAAACATGTCTGAGTACGCATAACTATAAATGAAAAAGGCCGAGAAGCACGACTATCTACCAGATTCCGCCGAGGGCACAAGATCGTAGCTGAGGTAACAAGCTAAACGTCAAGTCCAAGCGGAACTACTAGCAAGACCGACGTCTCTCGCAAAAACATAAAATAGGCAAACGTGAGTACAAACGTACTCAAAGAAGACTTACATCGTAACTAACTACATATGCATCATTATCAAAAGGGGTGGTGGAGTTTGACTGCAGCAAGCCAGCTTTGACTCGGTGGCTATCCCGAACTACGATCGCAAGTAACTCTTTTGAGGTGGCGCACGAGTCCACATATTCACCATATCAATACACTACTATGGACCCGCTCCTGCCTCCCCACGAGAACGCCATCCATAGCACTCACGCTTATCTTGCGCATTTTAGAGTATCCACTTTCACTTGTCTATGAACTGATATAGGCAACCCGTAAGTCCTTCTCCGTGGACATGGCTATTCGAATAGATCATATTAACCCCGCAGGGTGTACTTCTTCACACACGCTCACCACTTACCGCCGTTTACACGACATGTACTCGGCAACCTTCAAGCTTAAAGCCCAACGTGGGTGTCGGCCACGGCCTACCTAAACACTCAAGTCCCTAGTCCAGGTTTATCGCCTATTCGGGTTCCATCCGCAGGGAGTCCGACCGAGGTTTCCCATACAGCCCCGAACGATATGTGCAGGGTTCCCGAGATACCAAACGGGCACTCGGTACACCGGGCCACGTGCCTACCACAACACAAGCCACCCCTAAGGTCAGCGTATGCGGCCCTCAAAGATGCTACAAACACCGTAAACTACTTGCAACTCCTGACCGAGGACAAGGGTGGTTAAGAAGCCGAGAGAGTCAATTAAGGATCCCAATGTGTGGTAGTAACTGTTTCATGGATCACAAACACATAACTCAGTTCCTGAGGACAGCTTCAATGAGACAACCCACCATGTACTCCTACATGGCCTCTCTCCGCTACCTTTACCAAATCATGTTCACACACTTGGCTCACGCACAGTAGGACATGTTCACACAACCATCCCAATTCATTCCCGATGAATCAGACCTGAGTCAACTCTAAGCAGTAGCACGCATGACAACAAGCATGAATGAGTAGGCACAACATGGCTCAAACAACTCCTACTCATGCTAGTGGGTTTCATCTAATTCGTGGAATGACAGTCATGCAGAGGATAAAGGGTTCAGCTACCGCAGCAAGTAACACATGAGTCGTTGTTGTCCTAATGCAGTAAAATAGAGCAGGAGCGAGAGAGTGGGATTATATCGGAATGAACAAGGAGGTTTTGCTTTCCTGGCACTTTTGAAGATAATATAGTTCTTCATCGGTGTCATCGAATTCATCGTTGGTACGTCGTCTACTGAGAGGGGACAATTACCGGCAAACAAGAGAGAACACAATCAATGCAATGCACATTCACATGAATGACATGTCATGTTAAGGTACTGAATTCACCTAATGCAATATCTAGCCAAGTTAATTGAAGTGGAATTCAAACAAGAACAGATTCCAACTCCAAATGTTGTTTCATAAATTACCCTAATCATGATTCATCCTATTCAGTGAGGTTAACTTGCTCAAACATGCATGATCATGGCATAAAAAGATTCTTCATATTTTTCTGATCATATTTCATATATAAATTATTTTATTTGGAGTTACGGTTGAATTTCTATGATTTTTAGAAGTTTAGGCAAATTTCTGGAATTTCCTGAATTATTTTAAATCCTGAAAATGACTTACTGCGTCAGCCTGACGTCAGTGTGACATCAGCAGGTCAACAGGTCATGGTCCGGTCAAACCTGACAGTGGGTCCCGCATGTCAGTGTGATTAGTTTAACTAAATTCATTTGGTACTAATCCTAGTTAATTAGCGGGGCTGGGCCCCACCTGTCATTTACCCAGGGGGTCAAACTGGCCCCCCCGTGGTCAAACGGGGTCAGCAGGGTCAAACCCACCGGCGACTCGACGCCGGCGAGGCCCGAGACGGTGTCGGCCGTCGGAAACGCGCTACAGGGCACGGGCGAGGCCGTTCTTGGGCTTGTTGGAGAGCTCTAGCAGGCGCGCATCTAGTGGTGGTGGAGGCCGGGTCTATCATGGCCGGAGCCAACGACGGCGAGCTCCAAGGCGGCGGCTGGAGTTCGCCGCAGCGGGGTTGGGGTTGCGCGGCAAACGCAGAAGCTGAGGCGCTAGCGAGGCACTACGCGATGCGGCGGCCATGTTGGTTAGCACGGGATGACCAAATGGTCGCCGGAGCGACGCCGGCGACAAGCTCAGGCGGCGGTGGTTCTCGGTCTCGATGAACGCGATGGCTAGAGGACGGAAAAGATGCGGGAAACAGAGGGGAAATGCAGCGGAGCTCACTGGGAGGTCGACGACGTGCTGGCTCGGGACGACCGGAAGGCGCATTTAATCCGTCGATGGAGTCCGGCGGCCATGCTCGGGGAAGACGACTCGAGGCGGCGATGTAGGGCTCCCGCGGTCGAATGGGTTGGTGTAGATGACGCAGAAGGCCATGGCGGTGATGGTGGCGACGGCTCCGCTCGGGTGTGCTCGGGAGAGGGAGCAGAGGACGAGGGAGAGAGCAGAGAGGGGAGTGAGGTCCAGGAGAGGAGGGGAAAGCGAGAGGGAGCGCCAAGGCTGCTGTGGCGTCGCTAGGAGGGCCGGGAAGCAGGAGGTGGCGCTGGTGGGTGGCTGCCACACACACCGCTTCTCCTTCCGGCAGACGGTTGAAGAAGCGGCTGTTGGCTGGGTCAGCCAACCTGGCCGCCAGTGGCTGTGGCCAGGTGGCTGCCAGTGCATGTAAGCTGGGCCAGTCGGTTTCCTTCCTTTCTTTTTTATTTTCTGCTTTTCTATTTTGTTCTGCTTTTGTTTAAGTTTAGTAAAATACTAAACCATTTTATAAAATCCTCGAAGATAATTATGTGGCTGGAACTAAAGTATACCAAACCACATAAAATGTCCCGTAATTATTGGACATATATTAATTATATATAAAATATATTTCCAATGCAAATAGTTATTGAATTAATTCAAAGGCCCAAAATAAAATGTTTCAGTCACTCCAAAAATATTGGTTTGAATTTCATTCTTGCCAATATTTTTCAAAGCTGAAAAGGAACATTTCCTTGGAAACATTTGAAGCAATTTTTAATGTTGATCATTTATTTTAAATGATTTATGAGGCTCACCAATTCCCCAATTCAAATTTAAAAGAAATTTAGACATGATGCATGGATGTAAGAAAATCAAGCTAGGGCTGATCTGGGGCTGTGACAATATACGCAGGAGGGAGAAACCCCTGGGTCTGCAACTCTACTAATTGGCTGTGGGGGACGGAACACTTCTCCCAATTGCCTGTCTTAGTGCTACGGGAGCGAGAGGAGGAGCTGCGATGGCCGGCCATGATGGGATGGACTTTTCCGGGCGCGCTCTGAGGGATACTCGCTGTGGGAGGATGGTGTGATCTGGATCTGAGGATCCCCGTCTCTTTAAATGGATGATTTACTTACATGGTTAGGTGGGCAAATGTAAAAATGCCCCGACTTCTCGCATTCGCTCGACACGGGGAGATAGCCATTTTTAAAGCACAGAAGCCGAGGAGTGCAACATTCATGGGAAGCCGGACACTACTGCTACTTATTGTGTACTGGAGTTGGAGAAGAACCCGCCTTGCAATGCCGAAGACAATCTACGCGCCGGCCTCATCGTCATTGAAGCCTGGTTCAGGGGCTACTAAGGGAGTCCTAGATTAGGGGGTCCTCGGACAGCCGGACTATATACTTTGGCCGGACTGTTGGACTATGAAGATACAAGATTGAAGACTTCGTCCCGTGTCCGGGTGGGACTCTCCTTTGCATGGAAGGCAAGTTGGCAATTCGGATATGTAGATCTCCTCCCTTGTAACCGACTCTGTGTAACCCTAGACCCCTCTGGTGTCTATATAACTGGAGGGTTTAGTCTATAGAACAACAATCATAATCATAGGCTAGCTTCTAGGGTTTGGCCTCTATGATCTCGTGGTAGATCAACTCTTGTAATACTCATATCATCAAGATCAATCAAGTAGGAAGTAGGGTATTACCTCCATCGAGAGGGCCCGAACCTGGGTAAACATTGTGTCCCCCGCCTCCTGTTACCATTAGCCTTAGACGCATAGTTTGGGACCCCCTACCCGAGATCCGTCGGTTTTGACACCGACAATTATGAAGCTGGTCTATTGACTCGGATCTTTTAGAAGGAAGAAATGACAAGGATTTAAGGATGATCAAGTGCTGGTTTATAAGAATATTTAACCCGGAGCACAAGCCGCCAAAATTGTTCTTGTGTTTATGTTGCAGATCAGTTTAACATGGATAAATCCAAATTAAACTGGGGGCTAATGTCGGGGATATACCCCGCGGCGTAACCTAGCCGTACTTGCCGACTCACTAATGACCTGCCCAGACTGGACGACTCACTAAGTGACCCATCCGAGCCTGGGGACTCATGGGTGACCCGGCGAGCGGGTCAAAGGAACGACAAGACCCGGTGGCCCAGAAGGCGGTTTATGGAAGACCGGATCATGTTATGGTGGGCCGGTTTATGAGGAAAGCACAAGGAATATTCTCCTACAAAGGAAACAAGACTAGGACTCCACTTGTAATAGAGTAATCCTAATCCAACTAGGACTAGTCATGTAAACCGCCCCTTCAACATATATAAGGAGGGGCAGGGCTCCCCAAAGAGGGACAAGAAATAAGAAACAATCTCTAGGGCTAGACACAAAGAGCCGGTTTACCGGCGAATCTCTCGTGATGATAATGAGACCTAGCCACAAACAACATGTAGGGTTGTTACCGGATGATGTTTCCCGGGGCCCGAAGCTGTCTAAACCCTTGTCTTGTGTTGAGTCTCTCGATTCCGCTCAACCCCTCTCAAGCTACCACATAGATGTGTTGGCCTCACAACTAAGTCCTCACACTAGGACATTTGCCATGACAAAACCATGTCACTCTCTGACATACATCACATACGGCTACATACTTGGCAATATCCTTGTTCATACCAGTCCACCAGAAACGCTCCTTCAAATCCAAATACATCTTGGTGTTTCTGGGGTGTATCGAGTATGGCGAGTCATGAGCTTCCTGAAGTATTAGCTTCCTGATCTCTACATTATTGGGCACATAAACACGGTCCTCAAACCACAAGGTATCGTGCTCATCCTCACGAAAACCTTTGGCTTTTCCTTTACTCATCCTCTCCTTTATCTCAGCAATTTCCTTATCATCCTTCTGAGCTTCTAGAATCTTTCCCAATAATTTCGATTGAACTTCCAATGCTACAACAAAACCTCTAGGGACTATCTCCAAACGAAGCTCCCTGAGATCTTCGGCCAACTCCTTTGGCAATCCTCCGCTTACGAGGGTATTGGCATAACTCTTCTGGCTCAAAGCGTCTGCTATGACCTTGGACTTGCCTGGATGATAGTGCATCTTCATATCGTAATATTTTATAAGTTCCAACCATCTCCTTTGCCTGAGATTCAACTCCTTCTTTGTGAAAATGTACTTTAAACTCTTATTATCTGTGTACACGTCAGAACGATTTCCAATAAGAAAATGTCTCCAGGTCTTGAGCGCATGCACTACAGTTGCTAACTCCAAATCATGTGTGGCATAATTTAACTCATGCGGTCAAAGCTGACGTGTGGCATATGAAACAACTCTTCCATCCTGCATAAGTACACCTCCAAGGCCTAAGTGGGAAGCGTCACAATACACTTGGAAATCTTTGCGTATATCCGGCAGAATCAGCACTGGGGCTGTAACCAAACGTATCTTCAACTCCTGAAAACTTGCCTCACATTCATCTGTCCATCTGAACTTGATGTCCTTCTTCAACAACTCCGTCATAGGCTTCGCAATCTTAGAAAAATTCTCAATGAATCTCCGATAATATCCCGCGAGTCCAAGAAAACTGCAGATCTCTCCAACTGAGGTGGGAGATAGCCAGTCAGTGACCGACTTAACCTTGGTAGGATCCACGGCTATACCTTCTCCTGATATAACATGTCCAAGAAATCCTAGTTCCTTCAACCAAAACTCGCATTTGCTGAACTTGGCATATAACTGATGTTCCCTGAGCTTCTCGAGAACTAAATGCAAATGCTCCTTGTGTTCCTCTTCATTTTTCGAGTATACCAAAATATCATCAATGAACACCACGACAAAATTATCCAAGAACTCCATGAACACCTTATTCATAATACTCATGAAATAAGCAGGGGCATTAGTCAATCCAAATGACATAACCGTATACTCATATAGCTCGTACCTTGTGGTGAAGGTTGTTTTAGGTATATCCTGTTCTCGGATCTTCAACTGGTGGTATCCTGATCACAGATCAATCTTGGAAAATACTTTAGCTCCTTGCAACTGGTCAAACAAATCATTGATCATCGGCAATGGATACTTGTTCTTGATCGTCACTTCATTCAACGCACGATAATCAACAACCATTCTCAATGATCCATCCTTCTTCTCAACCAAGAGTACTGGGGCTCCCCATGGTGACGAACTTCGTCGAATGTAACCTTTCTCCAATAACTCCTTAATCTGCTTCTTAATCTCCTCCAGATCATTTGTGGGCATCCGGTATGGTCTCTTCGATATTGGTCTGGTGCCTGGCAATAGCTCTATCAAAAATTCAATGTCTCGATCCAGCGGCATGCCTGGTAGCTCCTCTGGAAATACATCCGGATAATCCTTCACTACAGGCACCTCCTCCTGAACTACTCCCGTGAGAGAATTTACTTGGGTCCTCCTAGGCGCATGCCTAGATACATACTTAATCCTTTTTCCTTCCAGGGTGGTGAGCAGAATTGACTTACTGGCGCAATCGATGTTTCCTCCATACATCGATAGCCAATCCATTCCTAGTATCACATCCAATCCTTGCGACTCCAAAATTATTAAGTCTGAAGGGAAAAATGCCTACCTATGGTCAATGGCATCTGAAAACATCCTTGGCTTGCCATATACTCTGCTCCTGGCGAGCTTACTAACATAGGTGTCATAAGAACTTTAGTGGGCAACTTATACTTATCCACAAACCCCCTTGAAATGTATGAATGTGATGCACCAGTATAAAAAAGAACGATTGCAGTAAATGACTTAACCAAAAACTTACCTACAACTGCATCTGGTTGCTCTTCAAACTCCTCCACGTTAACGTGGTTCACTTCTCCCCTGTTAAAAGGGTTGGGCTTCTTCCTAAAGCTTCCATTGTCGTTACCATTATTTGCTTCGGGATACTCGGTGGCGTAGTGTCTAGTCTTCCGCACTTGAAACAAGTAATGTGACTTAGATCCTTCTTGGCGGGTGTAGCTGGGTTAGAGCGGTTCTGATTGCTGCCTGCTCCATTCCCGTTTCCATCCTTGGGGCCACTGTGGTTATGCAAACTTCCTCCATTGTGGGTGTGGCCTCCATGGTTATGAGTATATCCTCCCGAGTTTGGGGTAAAACGAGGCTTCTGCTGAGCACCTGAATTGTACTTCCCTTGTCCATACTTCCTTTTGCGGCTCTCAATCTGCTGTTGCTTCCCTTCAATCATAAGAGCCTTGTCTACCAACTCCTGATAGTTATTAAATGTTGCCACCATTAACTGCATACTCATCTCATCATTCAGCCCTTCCATAAACTTCTCCTGCTTCACAGCATCTGTGGACACATCATCTGGGGCATAGCGAGCTAACTTATTGAACTCATCCACGTACTGCCCCACAGTACGATTTCCCTGGCGTAAATTGCGAAAATCACGCTTCTTCATGCTCATTGCTCCAGCTGAGACATGAGCAAGCGAACGCTAAAACTGCTCCCAAGTGACATTGGCTATAGGGAAAGTGGCTGTGTAATTCTCCCACCATGAGGATGTGTGTCCATCCAATTGATGTGCGGCAAAACGCACCTTCTTAGCATCTATGCAACCTGCGGTGGCTAACTCCCTTCCAAGCCTGCGTAGCTAGTCATCAGCAACTATTGGTTCGGTGCTACTGGAAAACACCGATGGCTGTAACCTCAGAAAACGGGCTAAGTTGTCAACAGGAGATGGTGGCGGTGGGTTATTGTTGTTGTTGTTGCCTTGATTCTGGACTAGTAGTTGCATCAAGGCATTCTGCTGTTGGATCAACTGAGTGAGCTCTGGTGGGAAGACAAATCCGGGGTCACATCACGGAGGCATCTGATGGGTCTAGAGGGGAGAGATTAGAATAGAATGAGGACTAGTGAGAAAACACTACCCATATGCACATGAGACAAACACAATCATATCACTCCAAATCAATTCAAACAAGGGCTTACAATCGATCTAACTATTGTCACAATGCTCGGGCTACTACTATATACATGGGGAAAGACTACTATTAATATAGTGGTCTACTAGAAATTTTGATCGATGGAAGACTCCATGATGTCCGCTCCAGCTTCGTCTTCATAATCATCATCACTACTGTCAGGGTCGGAGTTGGTGTCGTCGGTGATGATGTAGTCCTCGGGATGATCGTCATCCCCTCCTGGCACAGGATCTCCCATGAATACTCCTAGCTTCCTCGGCAGGTCGTCATTCTTCTCCACTAGTATTGCGATTTCCTCCTCGTATCCATCGCATGTAGACTTGAGTTCCTCTTCAAGCTCCATGTTCCTGGTCATCACTGAGTGAGTCCTGGATTAGGGGGTCCTTGGACAACCGGACTATATACTTTGGCTGGACTGTTGGACTATGACGATACAAGATTGAAGGCTTCGCCCCGTGTCCGGGTGGAACTCTCCTTTGCATGGAAGGCAAGCTTGGCGATTTAGATATGTAGATCTCCACCCTTGTAACCGACTCTGTGTAACCCTAGCCCCCTCCAGTGTCTATATAAACCAGAGGGTTTAGTCCATAGGACGAGAACAACAATCATAATCATAGGCTAGCTTCTAGGGTTTAGCCTCTATGATCTCGTGGTAGATCAACTCTTGTAATACTCATATCATCAAGATCAATCAAGCAGGAAGTAGGGTATTACCTCCATCGAGAGGGCCCGAACCTGGGTAAACATTGTGTCCCCGCCTCCTGTTACCATTAGCCTTAGACGCACAGTTCGGGACCCCCTACCCGAGATCCGCCGGTTTTGACACCGACATTGGTGCTTTCATTGAGAGTTCCACTGTGCCGTCATGATAAATGCTTGATGGCTCCTTCGATCATCGGCAACGATGCAATCCAGGGTGACGTTTTTCTCACCGAACAGATCTTTGTATTCGGCGGCTTCGTACTGCGGGCCAACTCGCTTGGCCATCTGGAGCAGATCGATAGCTACGCCCCTGGCCATCAGGTCAGATTTGGAAGCTTGAGCTATACCGCCGACATCCGCGGAGACTTGATCTTCGACGGATTCGAGCTTATGTCAGGTGCGCCGCACAGTCACGATGAGCATGACTTAGCTCTGCCATCGGACGGTGTTCGGGAGATCACAGCTGCGGCTACTCCGGCCCTCAATCCGGAGCAGATCGTGCCATCCGAGGACGGGTGGATGGACCCCGCCACGGAGGCCGCACACACAGCGGCGATAGAGCCGAATACTGACTTCACCTCCTATGAGACCTGTGTTATCGGACCCTTGGATTGGTCCCCAGCCACAGGCTCCGAACCGCTTGCGTCCGTGCCTATCCAATCTGATTGGGCACCGATCATGGAGTTTACCTCTGCGGATATTTTTCAGCACTCGCCCTTGGGAGACGTGCTAGATTCATTGAGGTCTCTCTCCTTGTCAGGAGACCCTCGGCCGAACTATGTCCGGCTCGAGTGGGAAGTGGATGACGAAGAAATTCGTTCCCCACCCACCACCCACTTAATAGCCACTATCGACGACTTAACCGACATGCTTGATTTCGACTCCGAAGACATCGACGGTATGGACGACGATGCAGGAGAGGAACAGGAACCACCGCCCACAGGGCGCTGGACAGCCACTTCATCATACGATATATACATGGTGGATACACCCAAAGAAAACAACGACGAGGAACGGAAGGATGCAGCGAAGGATAATCCCCTCGATAAGCAACCAAAGCGACGACATAGGCTCCGCTCCAAAATCCCGCCTCAGCAAAAACAGCGATAATAATGCAAGAAAGAATAATACCCCGGTCGACTCCAAAGGAAACGACGACCACATGGACCAAGCGATGGAGCAGGATGAGCCAGCGGACGGCGAACATAGTACGGAGCCGCTGTCCGATCATGGCGACGCCGAGGGTAAAACTCATCAACCTGTCTCCGAAGAGGAGAACAGTCCGGACGATGATGCACACATCGTCCCGGAAAGGCACTTGGAACAAGAGAACCTCCATAGAAGGCTTATTGCCAACGCGAGGAGCCTGAAGAAGCAGAAGCAAATGCTTAAGGCCGCGCAGAATATGCTCAACAGTAGATGGAACAATGTGCTTGACACCGAAGAAAAGTACGGTGGCAGTCGCCACACAAAGAGCTATCCAAAGCGCAAGCTGCTGCCTGAATTCGACGACGAGGCTTTAGAGCCCATTCAACCGAAAAATAAAACGGCCGATCAGCCAGATCGACCACCTCGTGGCCCCGATAGGGTGGCTAACGACGTCGCACACAAGTCAGCGCACGATTTACGTGAGGACCTGCACAAAAAAGCCGGTATGGCTAGGTCCATCTACGGATCTAGGAAGCGCGCTCCGGCACAGAATCATGGCCGCCCAAATGACTATACTGACCGAATAACAGCTCGGAATCAAAACCGAACACTACAACCGTCAGAAGAATGCCATGACACATCCAAATACAGGGGTGCCGCGCACCCCCTATGGTTCACCGATGAGGTGCTGGATCATGAATTTCCAGAGGGATTCAAACTGTGAACATAGAGGCATACGACGGAACGACAGACCCTGGGGTCTGGATTGAGGACTTTATCCTTCACATCCACATGGCTCGCGGAGATGATCTCCATGCCATCAAATACCTGCCCCTCAAGTTGAAAGGACCAGCTCGGCACTGGCTGAAAAGCCTCCCCGAAAACTCAATTGGAAGTTGGGAAGAGCTTGAGGATGCTTTTAGGGCTAATTTTCAAGGGACCTATGTCCGACCTCCGGATGTAGATGATTTAAGTCACATAATTTAACAGCCCGGAGAGTCAGCCCGAAAGCTTGGGAATAGATTTCTCATGAAGAAGAATCAAATCGCCGACTGCCCGGATGCCGAAGCCTTAGCGGCTTTCAAACACAGTGTCCGGGACGAATGGGTCGCCAGACACCTTGGCCAGGAAAAACCGAGGACAATGACAGCCCTAACAAGCCTTATGACCCGCTTTTGCATGGGCGAAGACAGTTGGCTGGCCCGTAGCAGCACCAGCAACCCAGGCACATCTGAAGTCAGGGATGGCAAAGGGAAACCGCGATGCAATAAAATCAAGCGTCAAAACAATGAAGACGGCCTAGACAACACGGTGGTAAACGCCGGATTCAGGGGCTCTCGACCCGATCAACGGAAAAAGCCATTTAAAGATAGCAGAGAGGGACCATCCAGCCTAAACAAGATTCTAGACAGATTATGTCAGATTCATGGCACCTCCGACAAACCTGCAAATCACACCAACAGAGAATGCTGGGTCTTCAAGCAGGCCGGCAAGCTAAACGCTGAACACAAGGGGAGGGAGACACCAAATGAAGATGAGGATGAGCCTCGCCAGCCGAACACTGGGGGACAGAAAAAAATTCCCACCAGAGGTCAAAACAGTGAACATGATTTACGCAACTCACATACCGAAGAGGAGGCGCAAACGCGCACTCCGAGACATATACACCGTGGAGCCCGTCACCCCCAAGTTCAACCCTTGGTCGGCCTGCCCGATCACTTTTGATCGCAGGGATCACCCGACTAGTATTCGGCACGGAGGATCGGTTGCCTTGGTGCTAGACCCAATAATTGACGGATACAATCTCACCCGAGTCCTTATGGACGGCGGCAGTAGTCTTAATCTGATATATCAGGACACAATCCGCAAAATGGGGATAGACCCGACAAGAATCAGCCAAAGCAATACTACCTTTAAAGGAGTAATACCAGGCCCAGAGGCCCACTTCACGGGCTCTCTAGTACTAGAGGTTGTATTCGGTTCTCCCGACAACTTCCAAAGCGAAGAATTAACCTTTGACATCGCTCCATTCCGAAGCGGCTATCACGCACTACTCGGAAGAACGACCTTTGCTCGTTTTAATGCAGTACCGCATTACGCTTATCTTAAGCTTATGATGCCCGGTCCATGTGGCATCATCATAGTTAGCGGAAACACAAAGCGTTCCTTACGTGCGGAGGAATATGTGGCGGCTCTAGCAGCCGAACACTGAACGACCTCTCCAACCAGAATAAATGATCAGTCGTCAAGACCGTGGACACGGTTAGACGAGTCCGGCGCACCACTAGCTGTAACAGCTCAGATAAACCTGAGATTGGGTCAATGGATATACCCCCATAGGTGGTGCTAGGGGCTTCCCACATGTAAAAAGGGCTACAGTTCGGCTTGACCCTATTTAGATTGCATTTTAATGGTTCATTAAGAATAACCAATTTTTCGCACGAAGAATTTCACCTGGGTTTTTCTATTTTACAGATGATCATCGTGCTAAACCCTTCCAGGATACGGCACAACAGAGACACAGGCGCAGACATGCAGCAGGGCCCCGCTCAAAGGTTTCTTTTTAGATTAAGACCCTGTGTAAACCTTTTTTACTATCTCTTGTTGCTTCACACCCTCCGGATAACACAACTGAGAGGGATGCTGGCGTTATTGGCATTTCGTCACGTCAGACTAATGCACGTACCTGGAAATTCAGGGCTCATTATCGAGGGCGTTACTCAGCCAAGTATATGTTGTAAAGTCCGAATACCTTAGGGAGTGTTCGGTGTCGCGAGTTTGGCCTTATATGCATCAGCTCCGAGTCATTTCTTTGGTCAATAGTTTAGTTTGCCCGGCTCCCGTGTTTTGCTACCTTACGTTCCGTTGTATCGGCTAAGGTGGCACCGGGGGAACTACTGCGATTGTGCCCTAGTTCATCTGGATGAGCACCTCAGTAGAGAAAGCCGAAAACTGACTGTCATGATAAAGCGCGAGACTGGTCAACCACTTGATGACTCAGCGGAATCTTCGCGATTCCTCTACTTTAACGAAGGACTGGTTTCCCGATCATGTATGTACGCACACCGTATTCGGATGAGCGCGGAAGTACCAGGGGCTATATAGTAGCCCCACCTTCAAACTCCTATGGCTAAGTGAAAGTGTCAAAGCTATATAGTCCGATTGCCTTGTTCACCGCGCTATCACCTCCTTAATGCACCAACACATTGGATCAAGTGTGAATACACGCTTTTTAGAACACCCCCGCATTATATGCGTGGGGGCTGAAGCCGACGACTGCAAACTTTCAGGTTATATACATACATAAATGGCCGCACAGGAGGCATCATAATACTTTCAGGCAAAATTTTAAACACAGCCTTTATAATCCAAATAGCATTGTTTTTACAAGTGGGATACATGTCACTCGAACATGATACTCTTCGAGCACTGAGCCTCTATTAAACGAGCGCCTTCTAGGACTTCTTTAAAATAGTGCTCGGCCGAGACCTGGCCTACAGCCGGACCCCGGGTTGAAATAGCGGTGGCCTCCATCTCTGCCCAGTATGTCTTAACAGGGGGAAGAGCCATCCGCGCACCCTCTATGCACGCCGACCTCTTTACAGCGTCGATATGCGGCACAGCACCAAGGAATCGTTGCACTAAACCAAAATAACTATTCGGCCTTGGTCCCTTCGGCCAAATATGATCCACGGCAGACCTCATGGCAAGTCCGGACAACCTATGGAGCTCGGCCCACTCGGCCATTTGTTCATTTAATAAAGAGCGGACGTTGGAGCACCGAATCGCGACTGTAACAACCTTTCCACTTCATGATCTTTCTCATCTTTGTAAAACTCAGTCGCATCAGCAGCACTCATTGCCAAGTTCAAGTATGCGTCTGCAGCACTCCATAATGGATCCAGAGGGGCATACTTCGGATCTCCGAACTCTGTCCGCAACAAAAAGGTCTTCCCAGCCGTGATATCTCCAGCTTGACGGAGCTCCTCCTTCGCTGCTCTGATTTTAGAGCAGGTTTCCTTGGCTGCTTCCATGGCTTTCTTCAGGTCATCCACTTTGGCTTGGCTTTCGTTTTCAAGAAGCTCATATCGGCCAGCGGCATCTTTCAGCTCAACGGCCATCTTGGCTATTTTATCTTCGCTCTGGCGATGAGCAACCTGTTCGGCTCTTAACTCTTCGGCCACCTTTAGGGCGGCCGCATCACTTCTCCTAGCTTGTTCCTTGGCTCGGGCAAGTTCCGCTCGAAGGGTCTCCACGACTGCAGCTCCATCTGCAGTCACATCATATTATAGATACTAGCATCATGCTCCTCTTAATATTTGTTGACCACCCAAAAATGCATACCCTATGCCTCGTCAAGCCGCTTGTTCACAAGCGCGATGTCGGCATCTGCCGCGTCAAGCTGCCGCCTCAGTTCGGCAAACTCTGCAGTCCGGCCAGCCACCGGACCCTCAGCCGCCTACAGATGAAAGCAACGCGATCATTACCTGGGACTATGATCCTTTGTTTGCCGCCTCTGGACTACAACCAGAGTCTCATGGGCTACTATCTGTATAGAGCACACCTACCGTGTGCGGTACCGTCAATATATATATATATATATATATATATATATATATATATATATATATATTACTTTGCGTACCTCAAAGCCTCTTAGCAGGCTCGTAAAAGCTTCATGCAACCCACTTTTGGCGGATGAAATCCTCTGAACCACCGTACCCATTAAAGTACGATGCGCCTCTGAGATAGCCGCTTGCTCCAAAAGACCCATCAGTGCGTCCAGTTGTGCACCGGACAGTCCTGGACTCTTTTTGTTGCTCTCCTTAGGAGCCGAATACTCCGGACTTCGGGCGGCCGAAGGGTTACCTTCTGGCCTTGGCGGATCAGGAGAAATCCTCCGTGATGACACCTCAGGGTCGTCCGCCCCATGAGGCGGGGGGACATGGGGAGGCGTTTCGCTCTCCATCATCTCCGAAAGAAGATCCCCCGAAGACGAACTCTGTAGAGAAGGGCTACGAGCCGGACTACAAGATATATTTCTCGGTTATTGTCCTCGGAGATAAAGCAGGATATATTTACCAAAGCACTCTTGTTCACTTACAGCTTGGTAGAGGGCTGGCCCCCTTGCGGGCGCTGTGCGGTAAGGACGCCCTCCGGGGCAGGGCCCCCTGGCGAAGGTTTCTTCCCTCGTTTGGAAACCTTCATTTCCAAGTCTTCAGAGGCGGTCCTTTCCTTCCTTGGGGAGAGGGGATTCTAGATTCTTTTCCCCGATTATCCTGCTTCGCGGAGACACTAATTCCCCCGGTTTGGATGTGTAATGTGTGAAGCCCGCTTTCGGCTTCTTTATTCCTCCCTTTATCTTCCCCTGATGGCACTTGATAAGGTGCTTGCTCAAGCATCCTGGCTAGTACAGGATTCGGTGAGCCTTCGGGAAGGGGGGCCGAACACCTGATCCTCTCCGCCTTTCTTATCTAGTCTTGGCCGAGAGCGATTTTTTCAGAATGATGTTGTGACAAATAAAAAGACAGCATGTTCGGCCGCAGAATTACTTACGTGGGTATCTAGACGGTTGCAGTTGAGACCCGCATCCTCGGTGGTGTCTGAACACTTTATTCGTGATCCGAAGAACAATCCATACATCTCTTCGAGCGTCACGCCGAAGAATTGCTGAATAGTTCATGGTCCTTCCGAGTTGAACTCCCACATACGGAGAGATCGACATTGGCATGGTAGGACCCGACGAACTAGCATAACTTGCATTACCTTGACAAGACTGACATCCCTCTTGAGGAGATCTCGGATGCGATTTTGCAATGTCAACACGTCATTAACTGGCCCCCAGTCCAGCCGCTTGTTGACCCATGATGCCAGTTGCGGTGGAGGGCCCGAACGGAAGGCGGGGGCAGCCGCCCACTTTGTACCTCGGGGAGCTGTGATGTAAAACCACTCCCGCTGCCATAAGTTGGACACCTCCGGGAAGGAACCCTTTGGCCATAGAGCATCGACACCTTTGCTTATTATGGCACCTCTGCATTCTGCGTGTCTCCCATCGATCGTCTTCAGCTTCACATTGAAGGTCTTGAGCCATAAGCCGAAGTGTGGGGTGATGCGGAGGAAGGCCTCACACACAACGATAAACGACGAGATGTGAAGGATGGAATCTGGAGATAGATCGTGGAAATCGAGCCCATAATAGATCATAAGCCCTCTAACAAAGGGATCAAGACTAAAGCCTAGCCCTCGGAGGAAGTGGGAAACAAATATGACACTCTCGTTGGGTTCGGGAGTGGGGATGACCTGCCCTTGAGCAGGCTGCCTATGCGGGATTTCGGCGGTCAGATACCTGGCTTCCCTTAGCTTCTTGATGTCCTCCTCTGTGACAGAGGAGGCCATCCAACGACCTTGAAGGTTGGATCCGAACATGGTTGAAGGTCCGAAGCGCTTAGCCTGAGCCTTGGGTGTTGGAACTCGAGGTGGGGGAAGGGAAGGATCGAGCGTGAGAAGAAAAGGACATGCCTTGGCCCATTTATAAAGAGGGTGAATATCAAGCGTCCTCCGCGTGGCCGTTTGGAACTTGCCTAAAATCAAGGAGTCATACTAACAAGCACGATTGGGTTACCCACACCCGTATTGACGAGAATCCCGTGATAAGGGGAACACGGTCTCTGCTTCGACAAGACGTGCCAATAAAACCGCCTCGCAACACGTGAAGTGGCAGGTTGGGAAAAATGGTTCGTAATGACCGGACCAGGCAGGATGTCACGTTTTGAAAAGTTATCAGCAGATTAGATTTGTGGAATATTATACTCTCCACGGTGGTATGTGGAATTTGTTTTACAGAGCCGGAGACCATCCTTGTGTTCAAAATCTTCTATGGAGTATTCGGAGAAGGAACCCGCCTTGCAATGCCGAAGACATTCTGTGTGCCGGACTCATCGTCATTGAAGCCTGGTTCAGGGGCTACTGAGGGGAGTCCTGGATTAGGGGGTCCTCGGACAGCCGAACTATATACTTTGGCCGGACTGTTAGACTATGAAGATACAAGATTGAAGGCTTCGTCCCGTGTCCGGGTGGGACTCTCCTTTGCGTGGAAGGAAAGCTTGGCGATTCGGATATGTAGATCTCCTCCCTTGTAACCGACTTTGTGTAACCCTAGCCCCCTCCGGTGTCTATATAAACCGGAGGGTTTAGTCCGTAGGACGAGTACAACAATCATAATCATAGGCTAGTTTCTAGGGTTTAGCCTCTACGATCTCGTGGTAGATCAACTCTTGTAATACTCATATCATCAAGATCAATCAAGCAGGAAGTAGGGTATTACCTCCATCGAGAGGGCCCGAACCTGGGTAAACATTGTGTCCCCCGCCTCCTGTTACCATTAGCCATAGACGCGCAGTTCGGGACACCCTACCCGAGATTCGCCGGTTTTCACACCGACAATCACCTTCAAATCTATCATGCTTGCACACATTTGGTTGTCCTGGCGTCGAATGTGCTGGTTTAACTCCTGGATGAAAGCTGCAATGGACCTATCCCTCCTGGTGTTGATCATCTCCCATTGCTCATCTCGGCGCCCACATATCTGCAGATGGTGTCCTTAAGGTCTTTGTGATAAACTTCTCCGATGCGTCCCATGGCGATGTGGGTTGCCATGCTCTTACCTAGACTCCAGGTTGGGGCATCAAAGGAAAACTCTATGGGTTCAGTAACTGGCGTGAATGTCCTTCCTAGAACTTGAACTCGAATCATCCAACGCTCCTCTTCTGGCAAAGAGGCGGTGTAGGTCCCGGTGAAGCTTGGTATTCCAATGTTCAGGTAACTAGCGACTTCCTTCAAGTGTCGTCCAAAGGGTGTGTCTTCATCCGGTTGTGCAAACTTGTTCCTTGAATCCGCCATCCTATAGAGTAGAAAATGGACAGGAGTCAGAAATGAGCAGAGAAGAGTGACCTATGGCTCATCTTAGTGGTCGTGTCCTACAATCAGCCTGTGCTCTGATACCATCTTGTAGCGATCTGACCTCAGATGGTCAAATTTCTGTGTTTAAGTGTCATCCCTGGATCGGTAATGCTGACACAAACAGTACTTGAAGGATTTATAACAGAGTTCAATCACACACTTATTACATCAAATGTCTCAAAAGAGAACTTATTACAAGAAATATGGCTTAAGGCCATGTAAATAAGATAACAACGGAAGGCTTGGAAGATAAAGTGAGTCCATCAACTCCAACGGCATAGCTGAGTGCACGACAACGACCTACCGCACCTTACTCTTTGTCTGAAAAGTCTGTAACATGATATGTTGCAGCCCGAAACGGATCAGCACATGGAATATGCTGGCAATATAACACAGTAGAGCAATGAACAGAAAAAATTCTATCACTACATGCATATATGGCTGATGGAGGCTCTATGGTTATAATGTTTTGCGAAAAGCCAATTTTTCCCTACAACAAAGAAATATATTTTGTTTAACTATCATGGTAGTTGTTAAACATTGAGAAGGTTCCTCCAACTCAATCCCAACTAAACAGTATTAATCACCCAACAAATTACTTAGAGTGCTGAGATCAACATGATAATCCAAGAACCAGATACTCAACATGTCCATAACCGGGGACACGGCTAACCATGATTAGTTTGTACACTCTGCAGAGGTTTGCGCACTTTTCCCCACAAGACTCGATCTCCTCTGATGAATTTCTTGCACTACATGGTGTTTGAGAAATGGATGGCCGAGACACAGTCTTTCAGAAGCATTAACTCCTTACTCTGGGTGGACAGTTACACCTACTTTCCCTACATCTGCTAGCCCACCACTGAAAGAGGTCACGCAACTTACTCCACTATGCTAGAGCCCATAATAGCTTGTGGCTGCACACGGAAGTTTCTAGCATGAATAATCTTATGATCCCTTTGAGCCTGGGTGGCGAACCATAGGATGATCACACGGGTACTCCGGGATATCCTAGGACAACACTGGATACTCCAGTGCTCAAGAACCAATCCACCCAGATGTGTATTTAAGTAGCCACCTTAAGTTAACCATTAATAATCTCACATCTGTCATGGATACTCTCAAACCCAATCCACATCTACGAGCATAGCATGACAATATAAGCATAACGTAGAAGTAACACCAAAGGATTTGATAATAAAAGGGCAATAGGTTCTACCTCATCAACTCCTTCCCATTACCCACAAGTTAATCACATCCTAATCATGCAGTGTTGGTGGATTGTAACTAATGCATAAAAACTAGGTAATAAAAGGGCAATAGGTTCTACCTCATCAAATAAGAAGGTCCAAATCTGAAAGTTCAACTGAAGAGATTTGATTACCAAAAATAATCAGTCAAATCGGAGCTACGGAACTGAAACTACGGTCAAAAGAACTTTGAATACAAATCTGCTTGAAACCAAATTTTAAATTCTCAAAATCATGTTCAAGTTGGTTAAATAGAAAGAGGGGCTCGAGACGAAGATTTTGGCATTGGTTTCACTGGATTTGGACGAAAGGGTCTAAAGATGAGGGGCTAATCTGCGATGAAAATAATCATGGATAGGTCCCTGGCCAAAAAAATAAAATAAAAAGAAAAAAACTACGGCGCGAACACTCGCTAACTGAGACGAACGGGTGAACGCATTCATTAAGAACGAACTAACAAGCGGACGCTCGCTAAATAAGGAAACTGAAAAATAAATGAACGAAACCGAACTGATCTAAAAAAAACATATCTAGGGTTTCTAAAAAAACAAACCGGGACGGACCGGGAAAAAACCGGTGGCGGCGAGCGGGAACCGAACGGCGGCGGTGGCGGCGCGAGTCCGCGGTGGCGAGGCGAGGGCAGCGGCGGCGGCTCGGTGGCGGGCTGAGGCGCCAAGGGAAGAGGAGAGGAGGGGCGGCATTTAAAGGGAGGGGTCCGACTTGGCCCAGGCAAGCGCGTGGCAGGCGTCCCGGACTCCTGCCAGTCCGGCTCAAGTACTGTCTTTGGCGTGGGGAGGCGGTGACGGCGGCTGGGCCGAGTGAACAATTCCGATGAAAAGGAAAAAATCGTAAATAAAAATAAAAAAATTCTAAAAATGCCAAAACAGTTTTCATTGTCAAAATAAAATATTTAGAACAAAGTGAACATTTTCTTGGCCTAAAATTGCAATCGTGAAAAATGCATATTTTTCTAATTCAAATAAAATAGCAATAAAATCCAAATAACTTTATTTATTTGATTTTAACATTTTTCCTCCAATAATTCTTTTATTTTGCAGAAGTCATATTATCTCCTCTCATTTATTATTTTTATATTGGAAATATTTTCGGAGAGAAAAATAATTTAAACCAAACTGATCCTCTTTTCAATATTTGAGGAAAATTCAAATATGAAAATAAACGAAATCCCCAACTCTCTTTGTGGGTCCTTGAGTTGCTTAGAATTCCTAGGATCAAAATCGAGATGCAAATAAAATATGATATGCATATGATGGCCTATGTATAACATTCCGAATTGAAAATTTGGGATGTTACATATTCGGACACCGGAAGTGTTCCAGATAGTTTCGGGTAAAACCGGAGTGCCGGAAGGGTTACCGGAACCCCCCGGGTGAACTAATGGGCCACCATGCCCTATTGGAGAGAGAGGAGGGAAGCCAGGGCAGGCCCCCCCTTGGAGTCTGAATTGGACAAGGGAAGGGGGGGACGCCCCCTTTCCTACTCCCTCTCCCTCTCCTTCCTCCCCCCTCTCTCCTTCTTGGTGGAATCCTACTAGGACTTGGAGTCCTAGCAGGACTCCCCTCCTTGGGCGCGCCCCCTAGGGCCGGCCGGCCTCCTCCCTCCCTCCTTTATATACGTGGGGAGGGGGCACCCTAGAACACACAAGTTGATCTTTTAGCCATGTGCGGTGCCCCCTCCACAGAAACACACCTCGGTCATATCGTCGTAGTGCTTAGGCGAAGCCCTGCGCCGGTAACTTCATCATCACCGTCACCACGCCATCGTGCTGAAAAAACTCTCCCTCAGCCTCAACTGGATCAAGAGTTCGAGGGACGTCACCGAGCTAAACGTGTGCAGATCGCGGAGGGTTCGGTAGTTGGATCGGTTGGATCGCAAAGACATTCGACTACATCAACCGTGTTACTAAACACTTCCGCTTTCCGTCGTCCTTCGAGTTCTTGCTCTCGTCGTGGCGCCGAGCATTTTCAACATGGTCAACGAACATGAGGAATCAGGAGATGACTTTATTTGGACTCGATGATAGTAGGGATCCACTAGGGCCTTAGCCATACGTACGCAAGTTCCTCCTTATTATATATACACAACTATATATTTTTTGCTTCCTCCTGGTATCCTGACATCACGGTCCCACACCATCGTCAACCTATATAGTCAATAAACGAGAGAATTGCACAAGGAGCGACCGACAGTTGGGACCCAGTAGCTCGAGCAGTATTTGTTTTTTTAGGTGTAAGCGGAGTTTTTCTTGAGTGGTGTTTTTGTTGTTGTTTAGAGGAGCAGGGTATCAACTGGGTGGGCTGTGGCCCGTCTAGCCCAGGCTATTATTTAATGTCGAGAAAATATCCAGCCCAGATATTAATTTTTCAAGGTGAAAATGGCTAGCCCAGCTATACTTTTTTTGCGGAATACCCAACCCAGGTCAACTTCTTATTCCCTGCCCCGCTGGGCTGTAAATCTTTCCTATGAGGGATGCATTAGGCCTAACAAGAAAATGGGCTTTAAGAAATAATAAATGGGATGTAACTATAAAAACTGGGCTGTAAATATACAAAAACGCACCAAGCAGGCAATTAGTTTCAAAAATATTATTGTTTGAATTTGGAATTTTTAATTTCATTACGTATTGTGCATGTAGTATTTCTTTAGATTTTTACCTAATACAAATTCATTTAGAAATTATATTTAATCCGACTCGAAGTTTCAGGATAATTTTTTCGGATCCCATCAAATTGTGGGATTTTTGGTTGAATTCTGTTTTGAGAGGTTGGTTGAAATTATTAATCGTTGTCCTGGCTAGAAAATGGGCTGTAATTTTAACAGACTATAAATGAGTTGTAGTAAATTCCATTAGAATTCAAAAATGGGTTGTACACTATTACAAATCACAAATGGGCTATATGTTCTGTGCCATAGATGTGATGCTCACTTGTGGACCTACTATTTTTTTTTGAGAATTATAGTCAGTGACGTCTACGGAAGGCTTGTGGGCCTACTAAGGCGTACTGAAGACTTTGTAAACTTATAGTCAAGACACGATTCTAGCAGCAGTCGACATTGGATTTCCATCCAACGGCTGTAGTGCTTCTTCAATCTCGGGTATTCTTTCTTCAGCCGCCCAAACCACCGCCGGTTGTACCGCCTACTACCGCCTCCCATGGGCGGCTGTGCTGCCGCGCAGGCTTCACCAGCCCACTCTACTCCCAAACGCTGTCCAGGCCATTCCTCTACTCATCGACACCTCCCGTTTTTCACCGGTGACGGCAGCCTCACACCACAGCTGAACCAGTGAACCCTCATACTCCCCTCCGCGTGGGCATCCACTGTTGTGTCTTCGCCGGCTCCGGGTCATTCCCTTCGTAATACTCGCCACGTTCACTGTGTTGGTTCTCTCGACGCAGCGTGCTCAACTTTGTCAACACACGACAGCCATCGGATGAGGCATGTATGTGGATTGGCTAACAGTAGGGACCCACATGGCCCATGGCCGCATGCAGCAAGTGGCCCCATATTATGTGAAAACAAATAATTTCTCCCCCTGACAGGTTTGACCCACCAGCTACATCTTCGCACGCAAGGAAGTGCTTCCTTCATTACTCAGAAATAAAAAGTTTCCTCTCCCTGACAGCTAGGACCCACCAGCTTTATTATAATCCTTTTCATGAAATTATAGATTGTACCGAAGATCCTAAATTGTTTTCTTTTTATTCTAACTCTAGAAATAAGAAGTAAAAAAACCAAAAAACATCTTCGCACACAAGGAAGTGAGATCTTATTACGCGAAAAAATTGATTCCCCCTGCTAGCTGGGACCCACCAGATTTGGAGGCTGACTTGTGGGACTACTAAGTTAACGTGTACACAGGGCTTTGTCAACTTAGTCAATAGATGATTCTAGCTGCACTAACCATTTGATGTTAATCCAACGGCCAAGCTGTGTCTTCAACCTGTGGTCTTATTGCTCCAGCCGCCCAAACTTGCACCCGCTGTACCGCCTGCTCCAGCCTCCCGTGGCCGGCTGTGCTACAGCGCAGGCCTCACCGTCCAACCATACTACTACTGGCCAGGCCTTCCCTCTACTCACCCACACCCCCTGTTAATCTCCGGAGACGGCAGCCTCAACCCACAGCCGAAGCAGTCAACCCTCGTACTCCCCTCCGCGTGGGCATCCATTGCTGCGTATTCCCCGGCTCCGGGTCGTTCCCTTCCTAGGCCGCGCCGTCTTCCACCACCTTGGTGCTCTCGGGCGGTACGGCATCGTCAACGCGGTCAACGAACGACAACCATCAGAAGAGGACCGTAAGTGGAGAGGCTGACAGCTGGGTCCATGGCCGCACACAAGGAAGTGCCTCCTTATTACGCGCAAAATAATGTTTCCTCCACCTGACACCTCGGACCTACCGGAAGGGCCTCTGTATTTCACGAAAAAAAATGTTCCCCCTGACAGCTGGGACCCACCGGCTTTATCTTCGCACGGAAGGAACTGCCTTCTTACCCCCTGACAGCTGGGACCCACCAGGTTGAAGCGAAGGTAGTGTTATCTGTCCGGCCGCGAATGTGTATGTACATAGTGGTCGATCGGTGTCTCTGCAGCGACGTATCATGGCCGAGTAAGGAGCGGCACGTGTCGAAGGAGAGGCGCCGACGTAACGTGTCACGCAGTCCCGTCTATATCGTGTACATGTACGTACGACCATGCTGCAAGATAGTAAATACGGCTACGTACGTGCATACGGGCGGGGTCTCTTACGCGTACAGCGACTAATCCTGTTCAACGGAAGCCAACCGGTTGGGTCGGAACGGAGAAACTGCGTCGTGTTCACTGGGAGGCAACGGAATGCATATGTTCATTGGGAGCCGACTGGCTTGGACGGAACAGCCGATCGAAACGAGGCCTGGCATACCGCAGAATGGAGGAAACGGCCTTGTGTTCGACCGGCCACAGTCGAAATGGGATCCTGCTCATCGGGAGGGGTCTGGCGTACCGCAAAATGGAGGAAACGGACTTCTCTTGGACCTCCTACAATCAAAGCGGGGTCCTGTTGATCAGGAGGGGTGTGGCATACCGCAAAACGAAGGAACAGACTTATGTTGGAGCGCTACGGTGAAAATAGGGGGTCCTTGTCGGTGTCAAAACCGGCGGATCTCGGGTAGGGGGTCCCGATCTGTGCGTCTTAGGCTGATGGTAACAGGAAGCAAGAGACACAATGTTTACCCAGGTTCGGGCCCTCTCGATGGAGGTAAAACCCTACTTTCTGCTTGATTAATATTGAAGATATGGGTAGTACAAGAGTAGATCTACCACGAGATCGTAGAGGCTAAACCCTAGAAGCTAGCCTATGATGGTATGATTGTAATTGTGATCGGCCTTCTAAGGACCAACCTCTCCGGTTTATATAGGCACCGGAGAGGGCTAGGGTTTACATGGAGTCGGTTACAAGGAAGGAAATACAATATCCGGATCGTCAAGCTTGCCTTCCACGCCAAGGAGAGTTCCATTCAGACACGGGACGAAGTCTTGAGTCTTGTATCTTCACGCTTCAATAGTCCGGACAATGTATATAGTCCGGCTGTCCGGATACCCCCTAATCCAGGACTCTCTCAATAGCCCCTGAACCAGGCTTCAATGATGATGAGTCTGGCGCGCGGTCTTGTCTTCGGCATTGCAGGGCGGGTTCCATCTCCGAATACTCCAAAGTACCTGTTACGACGAATAGTGTCCGGAACTTCATCAATATTGTATTCCTTGGCTTCAGTGCCTCAATAATGACCATCTCCATGTGTCGAGCGAATGCGAGGAGCCGAGGTATTTTTCACATTTGCCACCCTCAATCCTTTGGGATGACCGCCTATTTGAAGAGACAGGGATTCTCAGATCCAAACCTCACTCTTCCCCCTCGAGCAAGCATCCAACAGAGCGCTCCGGAAAAACCATTCCAACATGGCCGGTCGTCGCAGCTCCTGTGCTCGCTCTCCTTGCTCCAAGCCGGGGGACTGGGAAGAGTGTTCAGTTCCCCATAGCCGTTTGATTGAGTTACAAACCCAAGGGTTTCTCCCACCAGCATTCATGGTCCCCGTCCGAGCCGGAATAGCCACCTATAATGGCGGGGAGCAAGTGGAGAGATCTCCCAATCCATCTCCAGAGGAGCGAATATGCTTCATCCCGCATCTGCTAAGGGGCATCGGGTTTCCTATCCACCCGTTCCTTCGCGGCCTCCTGGAGTTCTATGGCCTCCAGTTACACAACTTTACCCCTGCCTCTATACTACATATAGCAGGGTACGTTGCCCTTTGCGAGCTATTTTTAGGCTGCGAGCCTCACTTCGGGTTATGGAAGAAGCATTACGCCTTTGTCCCCATAACCAGGGAGAATCCCCATGTCAAGTGGGCAGAGCCGAAGTATGGTGCATTGCCAAAACTGGATACCTATCCGACACTCCCAAGAAGGCACCAGAGAACTGGCCTTCAGAGTGGTTCTACATTGACGATGTTCCCCTTCCGGATCCAGTCCGGACAGGTCTCCCCCAGTTCAGTAACGCCCCGCCGAGGGCACGTCTAAGCTGGCGCCCCCGAGGCCCCCAAGAGGAGGATACCAGGGAAATATATTACCTGATGAGCAGGATAAAGTTACTGGCCAAATCCGGACTGACGATAGTCGAGGTTATGGCAATATGCATAATACGGGGAGTGCAACCGTTTCAATATCGGGGGAAGCCCATGTGGCACTTCAACGGGGAAGATGATGCCACCCGCTATGGCCGTAAGGGTCCGGACTCTGCCACTGCTCTGGCAAGGATATTGTATGATTTATACAAAGGGGAAGAGGAGGAATTCCTTCACATCAAACCGCGAGATGGATTCTCCATGTACAACCCCCCAAACTGGGTAAGTTGTCATTCCTTTCCCCACGTCACTTATTGTGCCGTTCTTCCCTAAGATCATCTGCCTCGATATTCCCGAGCAGGAACCGAGGAGGGCCGTAGAAGGAATCTCCAGCCCCTCCCCGCAGCCAGAGGACCCCGGAAGGGCCCTAGATCCAGGTCTCGAAGAAGATCCGGATATTACCGTGGAGCTTGTCAATGGGATATTTTATCAAGCGAGCTGCGATGGCGCCTCAGTGGCCATTACTGCCGACTATCCCGGACCGCTGCCTACGTCGCGCGTAAGCCAAGCCGAAAAACCCTATCCTCCGAAGAGGACTCCCTTCAGATGTCATGCCTTACCCTTGAAGTGTCGTGTTTTTGCAGAGACGACGGTCGGAGCGTGGGGCCGAGCCCTTGGGACTCGTCGGCCAAGGGCGTCCGGATCGGGCAGGCTCAAGAGGAAGGCGGTAAGGGTCGACTCGCCGCTACAGAGGTAAGGCAAAAACTTGTGCTGTGATTATGGTATTTTTGAAGTATGACAGCACCCTTTGTGTCCTGGCAGGAAGAGGAGCAGCCGGACTATATCCGGGGATCCTGCCAACCACGCCTCCACCAGCCGGATTCCAAAACCAGCTTCGCAAGCGGAGGCGGGAGCGGGGCCGATGCCGCATAGTTTTCCAACAGATAATGCGGATATGCTCTCGGCCACGAATTCCGAAGTAGAGAGCGCCATGAATCACCGGCGCCGACGTGCCGTTCTTCGGAACAACATCTTTTCCGAAGAGGCATTTAACGCCTTCAATTCGGGAGACGCATACATCCGAGCTGCTCAAGGCGGGCTTGCCCGAGCGTCGGACAAGTATACCAAAGATATACGGGTAAGAAAATTTGATAAGCATGTGTAGCAAGAGCCCACGAGACTTGAAACGGTTGGAACAACTGTTTTAAGGATCAATTTATGCACAGGTACTTGTAGATAAGAATGAGCAATTGTCTCGGGAGCTGGAGGAGTCCAAGGCCGAGCTGAGGGCCGCAGTTGCCAAGTTAGAGGAATCCCAAAAGCCCTCATCTGGTAACAGTTGTCGCAATTGTACAAAGATGCACCAGTTAGTAAATGGCTGATATGACAAGTCTAACAGAAAATTCTGCAGACAATCCCGGGGTGAATCCGGAGGGCGTAAGAGAGGACGAATCGCATCTTAAAAGGCATTTGGAGGTGGCGGCGCATTCTTACGCAAGTTAGGCAGGAGAAGAACAATCTTCAAGATGCCAAAGTCCAGCTGGACGTGGAGTTAAAAGATCCCCGCGCTCAGCTGGCAGACTCCGTGAAGGAGAACAAAAGGCTTCGACGCGACATTTACGGTAAGTGCCTAGACGAACTGTAGTATAGTTTGGCGCGGAAGTATATTGAAAGGATTGTGCTTGTAGGAATGTTAACGGGTCGCCCTGAGGAGGAGATACCCTCATCTGCAGGCGATTTACTACAAGACCTCTTACAACTGCATGAGCGAGCTCGGTAGGTGATGCAGGGCGTTGTTCAGGCCTTGTGGCCATCAAGCCTCCAGCCGAATGGCATGGGGGAGCTTGTGGATATGCTTCAAGGAGCACGGCGGCGCTTCCGATTGTGGAAGATGTCAGCCTGCTGCCAAGGTGCAAGAGAAGCCTGGGCTATGGTGAAGATGCGCTACACCAAGCTGGACCCGAACCATATGGCCGAAGTCGGACCGGTGGGGCCAGATGGGCAAGAAATTCCCGTGAGTCTGGTATATGACCAGGTAGCGTTAGCCGCAAAGTATTCTCAACAGGATTGTAAGTTAGATAGCCTGTTGGATGGTATAGAGGAGAATATAGTCAGTCCAAGTGATTGTGTAATTCAATGGACATAATTTGTCCCTAGCCGGATTAAAATCATTTGTCATGGCGGACGTTTTCGCTTCAGCCCCCGGATCCTACAGTCCGGGGTGTGTCCGAATACCCACTCGGTTATACAAAAACCGGGGTGTGTGTGGAAACCAGGCGTAGCGGTCATAAGTGCTTGAACAGACAAGTACCCAACTAGTTATGTTATATTACATGGATAGTAAGAAACATCTTCCAGGGAGAATATTTCCGCTAGGGGTTCCTTTTCACAGGTACGCATGCGACAATGCACATGTCCGGGATCATGAACGATTGCGCAGGATACAAAACTTACGGGATTTGCGTTGTAATAAACGAATACATCTTTTGTTCACCGAATCAATATTCTCTTAAGGAAGCTAGCTTTCGGCTTCACCCAGTCTGAGGTACACATCCGCTGAACCGGCAAGAATAATCGCAGAGGTGCTCCCCTTATGCCCTAGCCGAATTAACGGGAACGTAGGGCATAAACACAAGAGCCAGGCAACCTAGCTTGGCCACATCTTAAGTCATATCGATGCATATAATGGTGAAGAAAAGGCACATATGGAAAAAGAATGCATATGTGATGGGGAGAAAGCCATGTGAGTAATTATTTTTAGCTTCCATATAGGAAGCCCCCAGGTATTGCTTACACACCTAGTGCGGCCGGAGTGATCCGGGAGTCCGCACTGTATTGAATACTTTGTGTGAAGAGGAAAAAGGTCAAGAAAGGAAAAGGGATGGAGCATAATTAAAAAGGAGGGGTTAGGAGACGAACACTGAGTTCGGCGTTAGGCGTAGAATCTCCGGAGTCTGGCTGCTTTCCATGGGTTCGGCTCGAGTCTGTTATCGGATGCATTACGTAAGCGGTACGCTCCTCCGGTGAGAACTTTGTCAATGACGAAGGGACCCTCCCACTTGGTTTGAGCTTGTCCTTCTTCTTCTAGTAGGCGAGAAACGAGCTCGCCAATATTGTAAGTTTTGGCCCGCACTTCTCTGCTTTGACATCGTCGATCCTGCTGCTGATAGAATGCGGAGCGGGCTTTTGCGATGTCGCGCTCCTCCTCCAGGGGATCCAAGTTTTCCTGCCGATCTAACTCGGCTTCCTTCTCTTCGTACATGCGTACGCGTGGCGAATCATGTATTATGTAACAGGGTAATACTGCTTCCGCGCCGTACACCATAAAAAATGGTGTATATCCGGTGGTGCAATTCGGCGTGGTCCGCAGCCCCCAGAGTACGGAGTCGAGCTCCTCGACCCAGTGCATATCCGACTCTGTCAAGGATCGCACTAGTCTGGGTTTGATGCCTCTCATAATGAGACCATTTGCCCGCTCTACCTGGCCGTTTGTTTGGGGATGGTAGATGAGCGTAATCAAGCTTAATGCCCATTTTGCGCACCAAGTTTTCACTTCCGGCTGTGAAATTTGAGCCATTATCGATGATGATCTTTGTGGGGACACCGTATCGGTGTACGACCACGTATATGAAGTCTATTGCTGGTCCGAATTCGGCCGTTTTGACTGGTTTGGCTTCTATCCATTTGGTGAATTTGTCCACCATGACCAATAAGTATTTTTTCTTATGGCTTCCCACTTTAAGAGGTCCGACCATATCCAACCCCCAGACCACGAAGGGCCAAGTTATGGGGATTGTTTGGAGAGCGGTAGGGGGCATATGACTCTGATTGGCAAAGAGCTGGCAACCAACGCAATGTTGGACAAGGTCCTATGCGTCTGCTCGGGCCATCGGCCAGTAGAAACCTGTACGGAAATCCTTGCTGACTAATGCTCGAGCCGCGACGTGGTGCCCGCCCAGTCCGGCATGGATTTCAGCCAAGAGCTGCCGCCCTTCCTCTTTGGAGATGCATCTTTGGAGCACTCCAGTAGCACTTTTCTTGTATAGCTCCCCTTCATAGACTTTGTAAGCTTTAGAGCACCGGACGATGCAGCGTGCTTCATTTTGGTCTTCGGGGAGCTCCTGCCTATTTAGGTAGGCCAAGAAAGGCTCAGTCCATGGGGCGATTACAACCATGCTTTGGTGGGCCGAGGATGTTATTTCGGTTGTAGAACCTCCGATGATGTCTGATAGTTCGGAATCTGGGGGTGTATTCGGATCCATGCTAGTATTGCCGGACTCCCCTTCCCATACTACGGATGGTTTGAACAACCGTTCCAAGAATATGTTAGGTGGGACAGGGTCGCGTTTAGCGCCGATGCGAGCGAGGGCGTCCGCCGCTTGATAGTTTTCTCGAGCCACATGGTGGAATTCGAGCCCCTCGAACCGAGCTGACATCTTGAGGACGACATTACGGTAGGCCGCCATTTTCGGGTCCTTGGCATCAAAATCTCCATTTATTTGTGATGTTGCGAGGTTTGAATCCCGCACACTTCTAGGCGTTGAATGCCCATAGAGACTGCCATCCGAAGACCATGCAACAGAGCCTCATATTCAGCTACATTGTTGGAGTCTGTGTATAATATTTGGAGGACGTACTGGACCGTGTCTCCGGTGGGAGACGTCAGGACTACACCTGCTCCCAATCCGGCCAGCATTTTAGAGCCATCGAAGTGCATGGTCCAGTTTGAGTATGCGCCGTACTCTTTAGGGAGTTCGGCTTCTGTCCATTCGGTGACGAAGTCAGCTAATACTTGCGACTTGATGGCCCGCCATGGTTTGTATGTTATGTCAAACGGAATGAGCTCAATGGCCCATTTGGCAATCCGGCCCGTAGCATCGCGGTTATTTATTATGTCACTGAGTGGTACTTCGGAGGCCACCTTAATCGAACACTCTTGAAAGTAGTGTTGTAGCTTCCGGGATGCCATGAACAACGCGTATGCTATTTTTTGATAGTGTGGGTATCGGGATTTGCATGGAGTTAGGACCGTGGATTTGTATCCGTCAGCCTCTCGTACAACGACGAGCACTTCACTTACAACTTGATAATAAACCGGCTTCTGGAGCGGGAATTTGTATCCGTCAGCCTCTCGTTCAACGACGAGCACTTCACTTACAACTTGATGCGTTGCAGCTATGTACAGCAGCATAGGTTCGTCAATATTTGGCGCTGTTCGTACTGGATTACTGGCCAATAAGGTCTTTATTTCATCCAGTCCGGCCGCGGCTGCATCCGGCCCACACGAAGTGTTCGATTGCATTGAAGAAGGCGGTAAAGAGGTAATGCCTTTTCTCCTAACTCGGAGATAAAGCGGCTTAGAGCAGCCACGCATCCGCTAGTTTACGGATGTGCTTGAGGTCTGTTGGTATAGCCAACTGTGACAGAGCTCGGACTTTTGCTGGATTCGCTTCAATTCCTCTATTGGAAACGATGAAGCCGAGTAGTTTCCCCAAGGGGACGCCAAAAATGCATTTTTCCGGGTTCAGCTTGATGTCGTATGTCCAGAGATTGTCGAATGTAAGCCTCAAGTCATCTATTAAGGTTTCGACGTGTCTTGTTTTTATGACCACATCATCCACGTATGCCTCCACTGTTTTGCCGATTTGCTTTTCCAGGCTTGTTTGAATCATGTGTTGGTAGGTTGCGCCGGCGTTCTTAAGCCCAAAAGGCATAGTGTTGAAGCAGAAAGGGCCATATGGCGTTATGAAAGATGTTGCAGCTTGGTCAGACTCTGCCATCTTTATTTGATGGTATCCAGAGTATGCGCCGAGGAAACACAATGAGTCGTGTCCTGCTGTGGCATCGATGATTTGATCGATGCGAGGGAGGGGAAATGGATCCTTGGGGCAAGCCTTGTTGAGGTCTTTAAAGTCGACACATAGGCGCCAGGATTTGTCCTTCTTTGGTACCATTACCAGGTTTGCCAGCCAATCCGGTTGCTTGATATCTCTGATGAATCCGGCCTCGAGTAGTTTGGCTAGATCTTCCCCCATGGCCCGCCGTTTGGGCTCTGAAAACCGTCTTAGAGTCTGATTGACCGGTTTGTATCCTTTTAGTATATTGAGGCTGTGTTCGGCCAATCTGCGTGGGATGCCCGACATGTCCAATGGGTGCCAGGCGAAGATGTCCCAATTCTCGCGTAAGAAATCTCGCAGTGTCGCGTCCATCGCGGGGCTCAGCTGTGTCCCGACGGAAGCTGTCTTCGTGGGGTCCGTTGGATGGACTTGGAATTTGACTATCTCGTCTGCGGGTTTAAATGAGGTGGACTTGGCTCGCTTGTCGAGTATCACGTCGTCCCGGTCCATGGTGGCCCGCAGTGTTGTTAATTCTTAGGCTGCTAGGGCCTCGGATAATGCCTCCAGGGCTAGTGCTGCGGTTTTGTTCTTGGGAGCTTGTGAACGCGTCCCGCCCTAGAAGGGCGTGGTATCCGCTGCTAAAAGGGGCCACTTGGAATGTGATTTCTTCGGACCTATAATTCTCCGGGGTGCCGAATACCACATCGAGTGTGATTTTTCCTCAGACAAAGACGCTTCCCGACTAGGGATAATTCCAAGGTTGTGCCGCTTTGTTCAATGCAGCCTTTGTCAATTTCCATCTTGCTGAGTGTCTCTACATAGATCAAGTTTAATCCGCTTCCGCCATCCATGAGCACTTTAGTGAGCCGAAAGCCGTCCATGATTGGGCTAAGAACCAGAGCGGCTGGTGCCTGGACAGTCTGGAATCGAGGTTCGCCACTGGCATTGAAAGTTATAGCAGTGTCGTTTCCAAGGGTTTATTTTGGCCATATGGCAAATTTCCGCAGAGCTTCGATGAGCTCGCTTGCGCCTACTGTTTGAGGCAAAAGTATCGAAGACTGTTAGTAATGTATTGTGCTCGTTGGCAGGATGTTGTTCTGCAAGAAGATCCTCGCCACTTTTTGCAACCTGCCGGAGTATCCAGCATGCCCTAAGGCTATGAGTTGGTGTTGTGTCCGGAGTGCTGCGGAGTTTACATGGCCCATTAAGCCATTTTTTCAATACAGTTCCCCGCCCTGGGGTGGGGATTGGTTTCTTGGGGATTGGATCGGCCGACTTACAAGAGTTCGCCCGTTTAGTTCGGACAAAGGTTTTGGTGAGAGCCGGTCTGTCCCAAAATTCAGCTTGGGTTTTCCAGATGCTTTCCATCGCACAGTACTTCTGTGCTATGGTTGCTAAGTCCGCAAAGCGTACTATGTCACGGTGACTTATAGCATTAAGGATTCCTTTGTCCGTGCAGTTTTTGCAGAAGAGTGAGACTACGTCCTCCTCATGGCAGTCCTCGACCTTGTTTAGCGCAAGGAGGAATCTGGCCCAGTAATGATGCACTGTCTCCTGGGGCTCTTGCCTGATATGGGAGAGACGATTTAAGTCCGTTTGGGTGGTTATAGTTGAATCCGAATTCTGATCCGATCTAGCACCCCGGGGCATGGGAGCTTTCGAGTTCGACAGCTCGGGATCCGGGACGCTGCCTAATTTTTCCGGCCCCGTGCCCGATTCTAAGTCCGGGACCCGGGTCATATCCTCCCCTGCGCGGGTGTCCTGCTCCGGGAGCTCGGCGATCCGGACATGATTCGTCCTCAAAGTAGAGGGATACTCCCTGTGTGGTTCCTCCGCTACCGCTATCTCATGGGTGGCCGGCGGGGATTTAATGTCCCTTTGGTCGGGTTTAAGCCCGATCCGGTCATAGTCCGTTGCGACTCGCAAAGCGGCGATGTGATCCATGAGCTCATTAAGTGAAGATAGCTCTATCGTATCCATCTGTTCGGCGAGTTCCGAATTGATGCGAAGTTTATGCATGATGACCCGAGAGGCCATCGTCGGCGAGACAACCGATGGGGCGGCCATGACGAAGCCGCCTAGACGGAGAGTTTGGCCTACAGCCAGAGCTCTCCCCGCGTTAGTGTTGTCCCTGACAACGAGACGAGCCATCGAGCCTTGCAGCGGCATACGGAGGGAACTCTCAATGAAAGCACCAACGTCGATTGTCAAACCGGGCGGATCTCGGGTAGGGGGGTCCCAATCAGGCGTCTTAGGCTGATGGTAACAGGGAAGCAAGAGACACAATGTTTAACCAGGTTCGGGCCCTCTCGATGGAGGTAAAACCCTACTTCCTGCTTGATTAATATTGAAGATATGGGTAGTACAAGAGTAGATCTACCACGAGATCGTAGAGGCTAAACCCTAGAAGCTAGCCTATGATGGTATGATTGTAATTGTGATCGGCCTTCTAGGACCAACCTCTCCGGTTTATATAGGCACCGGAGAGGGCTAGGGTTTACATGGAGTCGGTTACAAGGAAGGAAATACAACATCCGAATCACAAAGCTTGCCTTCCACGCCAAGGAGAGTTCCATCCGGACACGGGACGAAGTCTTGAGTCTTGTATCTTCACGCTTCAATAGTCCGGACGATGTATATAGTTCGGCTGTCCGGATACCCCCTAATCCAGGACTCCCTCAATCCTGTTCATCGGTAAGGGTGTGGCGTACCGCAAAACGAGACTCCACGGGCTACTATTCGTCTCCATTGTCGACTGCCTCCATGGGCTACTTTTCATCCACCGTCGACCTCCTCCAGCCTCCACCTGCGACTTTCATCCGTGGTGTCTCCCCTCTTGCCTCCACCAGCCACTGTTCATCCACGGGCTCCTGTTCATCCAGCCTCCACCGGCTACTATTCAACCAACCCTCTCCATGGGGTCCTGTTCAACCACCCCTCCACGGGCTACTGTTCATCCAGCCCTCCACGGGGTCCTGTTCATCCACCCCCAACCGGCTCGATCGATCGGGGTCCTGTTCATCCAGCGACAACGGCCTCTACTACCATGGGGTCCTGTTCATCCAACCCCCCACCCAACAACGCTCACTGTTGTCAAGGGAAGGAGGCAGCAGGTTTGACCTGCTTCAGTTAGAAGCAGTAGCGAAGGAATCACTCGGGTTCAGTTAACAGCAAGGGATCGATTGGGGTTCAGTAACGTAGCTAGTGCAATCGCTCAGGTTCAGTTAGAGCCCAACGCCTCACTGGGTTCAGTTAGAGCACAACGCCTCTCACACACGCGCATACATGTATGAGAGAAACGTGGAAACCTCCGTGCATCGCTCGGCCCTGACCACCCACCGTAACCGGGAACTCCCTGATATTTCCCCCACCCTCGCTTCTACTGTTGGGAACGTAGTATTTCAAAAAATTTGCCTATGTAGCAACCCGACCCTAATGGATCAAGTCTCTGTGCTTAAGTGTCATCCCTCGATCAGTATGCTAACACACACAGTACTCAAGGATTTACAACAGAGGTAAATCACATGTATAAAGTAACGTAAATACTATTACCTCAATCCAAATAGCGGAAGTAACAACAAGGATGTGGTTTCCCATCAACACCAACGGCAAAGTTGAGTGTAGACATCATAACCCTAACGTATCACTTAATCGTCGAAAGAATCCTGCAACATGAGACATTGCAGCCATGCAGGTCAGTACATTGAATGTACTGGAAAATTCACACCATAGAGCAATGATGAATAATGGCTATCACAACATGCATATTTGACTGGTGGAGGCTCTATGGTTATCATTTGCATAAAGATAGTTTTTCCCTAGAACAAAGGAATATATTTTATTTAACTACCAAGTTGGTTGGAAATTATTGAGAGGGTTCCTCCCACTCAATCCCAAAATAATAAGTATAACCCAACAAATTAATAGGTAAAGTGATGAGATCAAATCAATAATTCAAGTACCAGATACTCAAGATGTCCATAACCGGGGACATGGCTAATCATGATTAGTTTGTACACTCTGCAGAGGTGTGCGCACTTTTCCCCACAAGACTCGATCTCCTCCATTGTATTTCTCGCACTGCATGGTGTTTGAGAAACGGATGACTGAGACACTGTCTTTCCGAAGAGGTCCCCTTAACCGATAGATAGGACGGTACACCTACAATCCCCTACATCTGCTAGCCCATCATGGAAAGGTTTCCGAGAACTTACTCAACTATGCCAGAGCCCATGATGGCTTGTGGCTGCACACAGAAGTTTCTAGCATGAATAATCTTATGATCCCTTTGAGCCTGGGTGGCAAACCATAGGATGATCACACGGGTACTCCGAGATCCCCTTGGACAAGCACTGGGTTCTCCAGGTGCCTGGGCAAACCACTGGGTGCTCCAGGGTGCCCCAATCAATCCACCCAGATGTGTATTAAAGTAGCCACCTTAAGTTAAACCTTAGTTAACAATAACTCTCACATCTTTCATGAATTCTCTCGAAACCAAACCACTTCTACAAGCATAGCCTAGCAGTAAGCATAACGTAATAGTACCCAGAGGTTGAATGCAAGACAATAGGTTCCTACCTCATCAACTTATTCCCAATACCCGCATGTTACCAATCCTACTCATGCAATGTTTGAGGGTTGAAACTAATGCATAAAAACAGGGTAATGAAGGGATATGATCAAAGTGTGAACTTGCCTTGTACTGTTGATGAAGATGGTTCACACTCATAACTCCTGATAGTTCTACTCGGCACACTCCGTTCAATCTATCGTGAGTAAGCAATTGCATACATAAGCACTCATCTGATACGTCTCCAACGTATCTATAATTTTTTATTGTTCCATGCTATTATATATTCTGTTTTGGATGTTTAATGGGCTTTATTATACACTTTTATATTATTTTTGGGACTAACCTATTAACCGGAGGCCCAAATTCAAATTGCTGTTTTTGCCTATTTCAGTGTTTCAAAGGAAAAGGATATCAAACGGAATGAAACCTTCGGGAATGTGATTTTCGGAACAAACGTGATCCAGAGGACTTGGAGTGGACGTCAAGCAATCAACGAGGAGGCCACGAGGCAGGGGGCGTGCCTACCCCCCTGGGCGTGCCCTCCACCCTCGTGGGCCTCTCGTAGCTCTCCTAACCGACCTCCTTCGCCTATATATACTCATATACCCTGGAAACATCATATACGGAGAAAAAACCCTATTTCCACCGCCGCAACCTTTTGTACCCCTGAGATCCCATCTTGGGGCCTTTTCCGGCATTTCACCGGAGGGGGCATTGATCATGTAGGGCTTCTACATCAACACCATAGCCTCTTCGATGATGTCTGAGTAGTTTACCTCAGACCTTCGGGTCCATAGTTATTATCTAGATGGCTTCTTCTCTCCCTTTGGATCTCAATACAAAGTTCTCCTCGATTCTCTTGGAGATCTATTTGATGTAACTCTTCTTTTGCGGTGTCTTTGTCGAGATCCGATGAATTGTGGGTTTATGATCAAGATTATGTATGAACAATATTTGAATCTCCTCTGAATTCTTTTATGTATGAATGGTTATCTTTGCAAGTCTCTTCGAATTATCAGTTTGGTTTGGCTTACTAGATTGATCTTTCTTGCAATGGGAGAAGTGGTTAGCTTTGGTTTCAATCTTGCGGCGCTCGATCCTAGTGACAGCAGGGGAAACGACACGTATTGTATTGTTGCCATCGAGGATAAAAAGATGGGGTTTACATCATATTGCATGAGTTTATCCCTCTACATCATGTCATCTTGCTTAAAGCATTACTATGTTCTTATGAACTTAATACTCTAGATGCATGCTGGATAGCGGTCGATGTGTGGAGTAATAGTAGTAGATGCTGGCAGGAGTCGGTCTACTTGTCACAGACGTGATGCCTATATACATGATCATACCTTGATATTCTCATAAGTATGCTCAGTTCTGTCAATTGCTCGACAATAATTCGTTTACCCACCGTAATACTTATGCTATCTTGAGAGAAGCCAGTAGTGAAACCAATGGCCCCCGGTTCTATTTTCCATCATATTAATCTCCCGTCAACAAGCTATTTCTTTTGCGGTTTATTTTGCTTTCTTTACTTTTAGTCTTTAACATAAAAATAACAAAAATATTATCTTATCATCTCTATCGGATTTCACTTTTGCAAGTGGCTATGAAGGGACTGACAACCCCTTTACCGCGTTGGTTGCAAGGTTCTTATTTGTTTGTGTAGGTGCGTGGGACTTGAGTGTGGCCTCCTACAGGATTGATACCTAGGTTCTGAAAAACTGACGAAAATACTTATGCTACTTTACTGATCACGCTTTCCTCTTCAAGGGAAAACCAACGCAGTGCTCAAGAGGTAGCAAGAAGGATTTCTGGCGCCTTTGCCGGGGAGTCTACGCACAAGTCAAGACATACCAAGTTCCCATCACAAACTCTTATCTCTCGCATTACATTATTTGCCATTTGCCTCTCTTTTTCCTCTCCCCCACTTCACCTCTGCCGTTTTATTCGCCCTCCTTCCATTCGATCTTGTGTTACCATGTGCCTTCTTTTTGCTTGCATCTTTGCTTGCTAAAAGATCTATGGATCCTAATCCACTTGCTAATCTTTTTAAGAGATCCAATTATGATGAACCAATTGCTAGTGAGTTTTGTGCACTAGATTATCTTAATGAAGTTTTGCTTGAAATTTGTGAATCTAAAAATTGTGATGAAGTACTTTATGAAGAGATTCACGATAGCTCCTTGAATAAAAAGCATGATTGCAATGATTTTACTATAAATTCTCTTGATGTCAATTGTGCTAATAATATGCAAAACCCTAAGCTTGGGGACGCTAGTTTTGCTATGTCTACTACTTGTTGCAATGATCATGATTGGGGTGATTCTTTTTATGATCTTGAAAATTTATTTAAGCCCCATGATGAATATGAGATTGATAATAGTGTCTGCAATAATATTTAAAGTGGGTTTGGAAGAGTGTCAACTTTAGATCCCACATATTTGGAGCATGTTCAATCTTATGAAATTTTTGAGAAAAGTGGGTTTGCAGAGGTCATGACTTTATTTTATGATAATCCCACTATTTCGGAGGAGTGTCAACTTTGCATACACGTGGATCGTGTTAAGAATATGCTTTCTGATTGCTATATTGTTGAATTTGCTTATGATTATACATGTAATTATTATGAGAGAGGAAAATATGGTTGTAGAAATTTTCATGTTACTAAATTACCTCTCGTTATGTTGAGATTGCTATTGTTTCTTTCCACTTCCTTGCATATGCTAGTTTTTGCTTGCCTTGATCATTTGTTTGCCTATAAGATGGCTATTCATAGGAAGTATGCTAGACTTAGATGTTTTTATCACGTGTTCTATGATGCTCTCTTTGTGCTTTAATTCTTGTCTTCCATGTGAGCATCATTAAAATTATCAATGCCTAGCTAAAAGGCTTTAAAGAAAAGCGCTTGTTGGGAGGCAACCCAATTTTATTTTAGTTTTTTGCTTTTTGCTCCTGTTTAGGAATAAATCTTTGATCTATCCTCTGGTTATATTTTTTTTTGTTAGTGTTTGTGCCAAGTAAAACCTATAGGATCTTCTTGGATGATAGCTATTTGATCTTGCTGAAAATTCCAGAAACTTTCTGTTCGCGAAAACAATTGTTTAAAATCACCAGAACATTATAAAATACTGATTACAATTTCATTAGATCAATAAACAAATTATCTAGGTCGTCCTATTTTGGTAGATTTTTCTGAGTTTCAGAAGTTTGCGTTGATTCTGATTACTACAGACATTACATTTTTGACAGATTCTGTTTTTCGTGTGTTGTTTGCTTATTTTGATGAGTCTATGGTTAGTAAAAGAGTTTATAAACCATAGAGAAGTTGGAAGACAGTAGGTTTAACACCAATATAAATAAATAATGAGTTCAATACAGTAACTTGAAGTGGTGTTTTGTTTTCTTTCGCTAACGGAGCTCACGAGATTTTCTGTTAAGTTTTGTGTTGTGAAGTTTCAAGTTTTGGGTAAACATTTGATGGATTATGGAACAAGGAGTGGCAAGATCCTAAGCTTGGGGATTCCCAAGGCACCCCAAGTTAAATCCAAGGACACCAAAAAGCGAAAGCTTGGGGATGCCCCGGAAGGCATCCCGTCTTTAAATCTTAGATCCATCAGTAACTTTACTTGAAGCTATATTTTTATTCACCACATGATATGTGTTTTGCTTGGAGCATCTTGTATGATTTGAGTCTTTGCTTTTAGTTTACCACAATCATCCTCGCTGTACACACTTTTGAGAGAGACACACATGATTCAGAATTTATTAGAATACTCTATGTGCTTCACTTATATCTTTTGAGCTATATAGTTTTTGCTCTAGTGCTTCACTTATATCTTTTAGAGCACGACGGTGGTTTGTTTTATAGAAACTATTGTTCTCTCAAGCTTCACTTATATTATTTTGACAGTCCTACAAAACAGCATGGTAATTTGCATTAATTGTGAAATTAGTCCTAATATGATAGGCATTCAAGATTAGAAAAAACTTTCTTATAAGTGCGTTGAATACTAAGAGAAGTTTGATGCTTGATAATTGTTTTGAGATATGAAGATGGTGATATTAGAGTCATGCTAGTTGAGTAGTTGTGAATTTGAGAAATACTTGTGTTAAAGTTCGTGATTCCCGTAGCATGCATTATGGTGAACCGTTATGTGATGAAGTCGAGCATGATTTATTTATTGATTGTCTTCCTTATGAGTGGCGGTCGGGGGCGGCGATGGTCTTTTCCTACCAATCTATCCCCCTAGGAGCATGCACATACTACTTTGTTTCGATAACTAATAGATTTTTGCAATAAGTATGTGAGTTCTTTATTACTAATGTTGAGTCCATGGATTATACGTACTCTCATCCTTCCACCATTGCTAGCCTCTCTAATACTGCGCACCTTTCGCCGGTACCATACACCCACCATATACCTTCCTCAAAATAGCCACCATATCTACCTATCATGGCATTTCCATAGCCATTCCGAGATATATTTCCATGCAACTTACCACCATTCCGTTTACTATGACACGTTCCATCATTGTCATATTGCTTTGCATGATCATGTAGTTGACATCGTATTTGTGGCAAAGCCACCGTTCATAATTTTCATACATGTCACTCTTGGTTCATTGCATATCCCGGAACACCGCCGGAGGAATTCATATAGAGTTATATTTTGTTCTAAGTATTGAGTTTTAATACTTGAGTTGTAAGTAAATAAAAGTGTGATGATCATCATTATTAGAGCATTGTCCCAAGTGAGGAAAGGATGATGGAGACTATTATTCCCCGACAAGTCGGGATGAGACTCCAGACTAATTAAAAAAAGAGGCCATAAAAAAAATAAGGAGAAGGCCCAACAAAAAAAGAGAGAAAAGAGAGAAGGGACAATGCTACTATCCTTTTTCCACACTTGTGCTTCAAAGTAGCACCATGATCTTCATTGATAGAGAGTCTCCTATGATATCACTTTCATATACTAGTGGGAATTTTTCATTATAGAACTTGGCTTGTATATTCCAATGATGTGCCTCCTCAAATTGCCCTAGGTCTTCATGAGCAAGCAAGTTGGATGCACACCCACTTAGTTTCCATTGTTGAGCTTTCATACACTTATAGCTCTAGTGCATCCATTGCATGGCAGTGCCTACTCACTCACATTGATATCTATTAATGGGCTTCTCCATAGCCCGTTGATATGCCTAGTTGATGTGAGACTATCTTCTCCTTTTTGTCTTCTCCACAACCACCATTCCATTCCACCTATAGTGTTATGTCCATGGCTCACGCTCATGTATTACGTGAAGATTGAAAAAGTTTGAGAACATCAATAGTATGAAACAATTGCTTGGCTTGTCATCGGGGTTGTGCATGATTAAATACTTTGTGTGATGAAGATAGAGCATAGCCAGACTATATGATTTTGTAGGATAACTTTCTTTGGCCATATTATTTTGAGAAGACATGATTGCTTTATTAGTATGCTTGAAGTATTATTACTTTTATGTCAATATTAAACTTTTATCTTGAATCTTTCGGATCTGAATATTCATACCACAAATAAGAGGATTACATTGAAAATTATGCCAAGTAGCATTCCACATCAAAAATTCTGTTTTATCATTTACCTACTCGAGGACGAAAGGTGAATTAAGCTTGGGATGCTTGATACGTCTCCAACGTATCTATAATTTTTGATTGTTCCATGCTATTATATATTCTGTTTTGGATGTTTAATGGGCTTTATTATACACTTCTATATTATTTTTGGGACTAACCTATTAACCGGAGGCCCAGCCCAAATTGCTGTTTTTTTTCCTATTTCAGTGTTTCGAAGGAAAAGGATATCAAACGGAGTCCAAACGGAATGAAACCTTCGGGAATGTGATTTCCCATCAACACCAACGGCAAAGTTGAGTGTAGACATCATAACCCTAATGTATCACTTAATCGTCGTAAGAATCCTGCAACATGAGACATTGCAGCCATGCAGGTCAGTACATTGAATGTACTGGAAAATTCACACCATAGAGCAATGATGAATAATGGCTATCACAACATGCATATTTGACTGGTGGAGGCTCTATGGTTATCATTTGCATAAAGCTAGTTTTTCCCTACAATAAAGGAATATATTTTGTTTAACTACCAAGTTGGTTGGAAATTATTGAGAGGGGTCCTCCCACTCAATCCCAAAATAATAAGTATAACCCAACAAATTAATAGGTAAAGTGATGAGATCAAATCAATAATTCAAGTACGGATACTCAAGATGTCCATAACCGGGGACATGGCTAATCATGATTAGTTTGTACACTCTGCAGAGGTTTGCGCACTTTTCCCCACAAGACTCGATCTCCTCCATTGTATTTCTCGCACTGCATGGTGTTTGAGAAACGGATGACTGAGACACAGTCTTTCCGAAGAGGCCCCCTTAACCGATAGATAGGCCGGTACACCTACAATCCCCTACATCTGCTAGCCCATCATGGAAAGGTTTCCGAGAACTTACTCAACTATGCGAGAGCCCATGATGGCTTGTGGCTGCACACGGAAGTTTCTAGCATGAATAATCTTATGATCCCTTTGAGCCTGGGTGGCAAACCATAGGTTGATCACACGGGTACTCCGGTATCCGCTTGGGCAAGCACTGGGTTCTCCAGGTGCCTGGGCAAACCACTGGGTGCTCCAGGGTGCCCCAACCAATCCACCCAGATGTGTATTAAAGTAGCCACCTTAAGTTAAACCTTAGTTAATAATAACTCTCACATCTTTCATGAATTCTCTCAAAACCAAACCACGTCTACAAGCATAGCCTAGCAGTAAGCATAACGTAATAGTACCCAGAGGTTGAATGCAAGACAATAGGTTCCTACCTCATCAACTTATTCCCAATACCCGCATGTTACCAATCCTACTCATGCAATGTTTGAGGGTTGAAACTAATGCATAAAAACGGGGTAATGAAGGGATATGATCAAAGTGTGAACTTGCGTTGTACTGTTGATGAAGATGGTTCGCACTCATAACTCCTGATAGTTCTACTCTGCATACTCCGTTCAATCTATCGTGAGCAAGCAATTGCATACATAAGCACTCATGTGATACGTCTCCAACGTATCTATAATTTTTTATTGTTCCATGCTATTATATATTCTGTTTTGGATGTTTAATGGGCTTTATTATACACTTTTATATTATTTTTGGGACTAACCTATTAACCGGAGGCCCAGCCCAAATTGCTATTTTTTTTGCCTATTTCAGTGTTTCAAAGGAAAAGGATATCAAACGGAATGAAACCTTCGGGAATGTGATTTTCGGAACAAACGTGATCCAGAGGACTTGGAGTGGACGTCAAGCAATCAACGAGGAGGCCACGAGGCAGGGGGCGCGCCTACCCCCCTGGGCGTGCCCTCCACCCTCGTGGGCCTCTTGTAGCTCTCCTGACCGACCTCCTTCGCCTATATATACTCATATACCCTGGAAACATCATATACGGAGCGATAACCCTATTTCCACTGCCGCAACCTTTTGTACCCCTGAGATCCCATCTTGGGGCCTTTTCCGGCATTTCACCGGAGGGGGCATTGATCATGTAGGGCTTCTACATCAACACCATAGCCTCTTCGATGATGTCTGAGTAGTTTACCTCAGACCTTCGGGTCCATAGTTATTATCTAGATGGCTTCTTCTCTCCCTTTGGATCTCAATACAAAGTTCTCCTCGATTCTCTTGGAGATCTATTTGATGTAACTCTTTTTTTGCGGTGTGTTTGTCGAGATCCGATGAATTGTGGGTTTATGATCAAGATTATGTATCAACAATATTTGAATCTCCTCTGAATTCTTTTATGTATGATTGGTTATCTTTGCAAGTCTCTTTGAATTATCAGTTTGGTTTGGCTTAGTAGATTGATCTTTCTTGCAATGGGAGAAGTGCTTAGCTTTGGGTTCAATCTTGCGGCGCTCGATCCAAGTGACAGCAGGGGAAATGACACGTATTGTATTGTTGCCATCGAGGATAAAAAGATGGGGTTTACATCATATTGCATGAGTTTATCCCTCTACATCATGTCATCTTGCTTAAAGCATTACTATGTTCTTATGAACTTAATACTCTAGATGCATGCTGGATAGCGGTCGATGTGTGGAGTAATAGTAGTAGAATCTTTGGCAGGAGTCGGTCTACTTGTCACAGACGTGATGCCTATATACATGATCATACCTAGATATTCTCATAAGTATGCTCAATTCTATCAATTGCTCGACAATAATTCGTTTACCCACCGTAATACTTATGCTATCTTGAGAGAAGACACTAGTGAAACCTATGGCCCTTGGGTCTATTTTCCATCATATTAATCTCCCGTCAACAAGCTAATTCTTTTGCCGTTTATTTTGCTTTCTTTACTTTTAGTCTTAAACATAAAAATAACAAAAAATATTATCTTATCATCTCTATTAGATCTCACTTTTGCAAGTGGTCGTGAAGGGACTGACAACCCCTTTATCGCATTGGTTGCAAGGTTCTTATTTTTTTGTGTAGGTGCGTGGGACTTGATCGTGGCCTCCTACTGGATTGATACCTTGGTTCTCAAAAACTGAGGGAAATACTTACGCTACTTTACTGCATCATCCTTTCCTCTTCATGGGAAAACCAATGCAGTGCTCAAGAGGTAGCATCATGTAAAAGAATTGAAGAGAAGATCTTGGAAAACTTCAAAAACAAGAAATTAACTCTTGCAACAGAAAAAGTCTAATAGTACCAAAATTGGTTGAATTTTGTCTTATCAGAAAGTTTAGGTCAAGAGCTTCGATTTGCAAAAAGAATTAAATAAATCGGAGTTATAAAACTTAAGTTGTGATCAAAAGAAGTTCAAATTCAAATCTGTTTGAAATCAAATTTTAATTTTTTCAAAAACATGTTCAAATTGATTATCTGGATAGAGCGGATCGAAACGAAGAAGTGGGTGTTGGTTTCGTTGGATTTGGATAAACGGTGTAAAAGTTGTGATTGTTTAAAGATCAGGGACTAATCTGTAAGAAAATTATTACGGATAGGTCCCTAGTCGAAAATAAATAGAAAAAAATCCATCGGATGAACGTCCGCTAACAGAACCTAATGAACGAATTCATTCATTAAAAATAAACTAACGGGTGAATGTTCGTCAAATAACAAACTAAAATAAAAACCGATATAAACCTAACTAACCGGAAAAAAACCGAAAAGAATATCGACAGTTTTATACCGGTTAACGGGACTTGGCCGGCGGCTCGATCAACGGCGGGCGAAGACCGACGGTGGCGGTGGATCTCCGGCGACGGTGGCTTGCGGGTGAGGCGAGGCGACGGCGTAGCGGCAAAGAAAGAATAAAGAGGCGAGGCGTATGCAAGGCGCGAACTCGGTGGCGGCGGCTGTGGCTTTGCTGCGAGATGCGGCGACGGAGCGAGGAAGAGAGGGAGAGGGGTCGGGGCGGAGTATATAAAGGGGCAGGGGAGGCGGTGGCGTGGGAAAGAGGCAGGGCGGCGAAGTGGTGGCCGAGTCGGCCACAGCGGTGGCTACGTCGTGCGTCGGCTGGACTCTCTTTGGGAGGTTGGGGAAAGGCGGTGCGGGGCAGGGCCGCGGCCTAGCTGGGAGCTGGGCCGGCCCAGTTGGTGGGGAAAGTTTTTTTAGAAAAAAAAACAATTTTACAAACAAATAAAATAAAAAATGTACTATAGACATATAATATATAAAAAATTCAGAAAAAGATTTTCTACAACATGAACATTTTTCTAGTGTCAAATAAAATCCACAAAAATTGAAATAAAGCAAAGAGTGTTACTGCTGCAATAAAACCCCATAGAAACATTTTTAGAATACCAAATGATTTCAAATTTATTTCTCTCCAATTTTCTAATGTAGGGAATCATTTTACCCTAATTTCCATATATTTTATTTTTAGAGAAAAATAATTTTAATAAAATTCAAATAACTCCAAATTGAAAATAATATCAAAGGGACTTTAAATTTGATCCTTTTAAACTCCCAACTCATATTTCATATGATTTGAAAAAGTCATTTTATCTTCTCTCATGAAAATCATTGAGTTTCATAAAGTTTCTGAATTTGAAATATTTCCAAATGGAATTCAGAACCCTTTTCATTTATTTAAATGGAAGAAGTCATGTCATCTTCTGTCTAGGGTTTTATGATGAAATGAATTTGAGTTCATGGAGATCATAAATGAAAAAATGAAAGTTTGGGAAAGTCCTTTTATTCCCTCTCATTTAACTTTCAAAAAGTTCCAAATTTCACTCTGTTTCACACAAGAAATCAAACAAACAATCAAACTTATTTATTTAATATAACATTCCAAAATTTAGAATTTTGGGATGTTACAAACCTACCACCCTTAAAATGAATCTCGCCCTCGAGATTCGGAGAGGCTAGAAAGAAATAGGTTAGGTTTGGGGGTCTTCTCAAAATCCATCGATCGTCTCCGGGGTCTCGGGTGCTACCACCCTTAGAAGCATTGTTACGGTTCCATCAAAACTCATATACTCCATCCATTATTCTTGACAATGTCGGTCTTCTTATATCTTCAGAATAATTCCTTCTCTGGGCTCTTCCGGTAGTGGCATAACCCTTTTCCACAATTCATGTGTCATTTCATCTTGGTACGGTTCTTCTGTAACTAGGTCTTCTTGGTTGACGGGTCTGGCGCCAATACTAAACAACTATCGATATCTCATGGTGATCATCAATTTATGGTTTCTCCTGCAGGAAGTGGGTCTGGGCTTCATTCTCACCGTATGACCTACGAGTGGCAACAACAGCCTTGTACAAGGGAAAATTGCCATACCATTCTAAGGTTTAAACAAGGTATTGATCATCGTCGCCCTACTATGGGCAAGTCACTCAGATTTACCATCCCATATAGCAAGGAAAATAATAAGAGTAAGTCGGTATGGTGATCAATCCATCCCGCACCCAAATCATTACCTTGTATATGGTTTAGCGAATCTCGCATTCTAACACTCGGTCATCCTCACAAGCATTGCAGAATTTCTCTTGTCGATAAACCAAGTTCAGATATATCCATTGATTTATGCAAGTCAAACAAACATCTATGATTCCTTCACAACTCTCAGGTTTTTCGTTACTCCTATAAGATCGTAAGGCATATCCTCTTCCAGGGTTTTTCCTTCAGCAAGAGTGTGCTTGCTTCTTGGCAGGTCCTGGAGCCTGTGGGTTATGGCCCATCTCATCACTTGTAAACCTTGAACTCATCATCGGGGGAACTAGTCATTATTTCAATGTCCAGCTTCCTAGCATTCTTAAATCCATCCAATTGTACGGTCTCCCTTCCTTCTGTTGGTACCGAACTAAAATGTGATTACTCTGACTCGTCATAGAGTTACAATTGCTCCTTATTACCAACATTGTACCTCCTTCATACCCAATAGTACTTCATCCCTTCATATTCTTGGGGTATCCCACATATCGAGTTAAAACTCATACTTATTTTGTCCGAAGTCCACTCCGTGGAATATCATTATCTTATCCAGGGTCAAGGGTCCTCACAGGTACTACCACCCTTGAAATGCACAAATTCTTCCATAGACCATGTTTCTCATATCCTCGGAAATGGTCAAAATCTTCCTTCATAGACTCACTACTCATAAAATCCAAATCAGTACCGATGATGCTAACTTTATTGATCTCAAATTCTTACAATCTCCTGCATTTCCATTACATGCCTCAACTCAACACCTCAATATAAAAGAAATGTTCCCTCTACTACAACTACATTTCTTTTGTTGCAAACTCAACCATTTAGCACAAGCCTCCTTCTCTTTGGGACAATCGCTGGCAAAGTGCCCTGCTCCATTACAGCAGAAACATATTACTTTTAACTAGTGTCGAAGTTTCCTTGTGATTACATAGCCTCCTTGGGTCCTCGGCTTCCTTTTTGGGAAACCGCTGAAGTAGTTCCCTAACTCCTTGCACCTGAAATAGGTGATATGACTCAGGTCCTTCCTGGAATCCAATCTATTTCTCTTCCTGGATTTTTCCGTCCCAATCAGGGCTTCTATTTCCTGTGGGTCATACTCTACTTCCTCTGTCGGGAATTCTACTAGATTCCCATTCAAACAATTCTGGGAGATGTGTCCTTCTTCTCCACATGTATAGCATGACTTGGTGCAGGGTTTAATTGGGTTTTCTTTGGGTGTGTCCTCCACCACTTCCTTCATCACAGGTTCTTCTAAAATTTCCATGAGGGCTCCTTTAATTGCTTCTTTCTTCTGCTGGATGGTTCTTTGTACCATGGGGTAAATGTGACACTGAGCAGGGTAGTGGGTAGTCCCTTCACACAAGAAACAAGTGATCTGCCTAGTTAGGCATTCTTCATCTGGGTGACTTTCTTCACAATGAGGGCATTCATCCTTGTCTTCTTTATGGTCGTGTCCTATTTCGCCACAGAGCTCGTAGGCACAAGATTTCTTCATATCATTTCCATAAGGCTTCAACTTCTGGGACACAAGCCGAGACTTTTGCAGGGTCAACTTAAATTCTTTCCAAGTGGTTACTCCTTGTCATCCATTGATGCTTTGGTACATCCTCCACCAAGTAGCATCACCTCTTTCAAAGCACTGAAGAGCATACTGGGTTATATCCTTTCAGGCTATAGTGTTATTCTCCATATGATCTTCCATGTTCTGAATCCATTGTTCCATATCTAATTGACTTATCAGTCCTGAAAATGTGAGTTCATCTCTATTCATCCTCTATTGGGTCCATGGGTTTTGGGGTAAGATAAGAGAGATAGAGAGGGGTACCCACAATACAAACAAAAGTTTTGAAAAGACAGATTTTATTTTGTGGCTGTCGGAAAAACATCAAACAAATGACATGACTTCATGATAAATCGCATCTAACATAGGTATATAACAGGGGTTTGGTCTTCTAAAGGTCAATAAATCTTCAAAGTCGCCAAACTCTTCAAGTCTTGTTCATGTCTCCGATGGCTTCTTCCGATCATGCTTGTTGATCTTCTCAAGTTCTTTCACCAGATCATCTCTGTTGATGCGAAGTCTCTCGTGACGTCCTTTAATATTCTGGAGTTGCATTCCAAACTTCTGGGTTTCAACATCCTTGGCATGAACTATGGTCCTACTGTCCTTCAGTTCCTGACGAATCTCCGGTATCTCGAGGTTTTGCTCCTCCAGTTTGGCTACTTTCAGCTTCTGGGTCCTGGGTTCTTCACGAAATACTTCCTTGTCAAATACAACTTCCTAAAGGTCCATCTTAAAATTCTTGATGTAATACTTCAGATCCTGACGATACACCAGCTAAGGTTAAAACTTCATATTTTGCTGATGGGTGCTCCATCAGCCTTCCACCATCCATTCCTTCCGAAGAAATGCATGCTTAACTCAGCACGGTGACGATAGCATAAGCAGGCGATAGCATCATGGTTAGGCGTGTTTATGCCCATGTCTCTGCCATGAGCTATCAGTCCATAGTTGATATCTCCTGCCTTAGGGTTTTCTTGACAAAAACTTTGAGTTTTAACGCTCCATGTTACGGTCTTTCTCCGACACACCTTGTTGACAGCTTCACTAGTCTGACAAGTTCCATAAGGGTAGCCTATATGGGTCAAACTAATCTGGAAATTCTTTAGAGCCTTCAAATTCTCCTAGTCTTTGGAGTCTCCAACTTTTGTAGTTTCCATTATAATACACGGTGAAATCCCCTTCATTCCGAAGCGGTCTTAGTTGTCCGATATCTTGTACTTGTTGGAGTGGTCTCATAGGCCGAATCTTCGCGTGGTTAAACGGGGAAAGGGGTATAGTCTAACCAAAAGGGAATATTTGATAAAGCTCAAAAATAAGAGAGAAAAGATCTTTTTGAAAAGAAAGTTGTAGAGAAAAATCTTTTCCTATGGGCTTGCCAGTTTCTAGGGGTCACGTCCTACAGTCAACATGTGCTCTGATACCATCTTGTAGCGACCCGGCCCGAATGGATCAAGTCTTTGTGCTTAAGTGTCATCCCTGGATCGGTATGCTGACACACACAGTACTCGAGGATTTATAACAGAGGTAAATCACATGTATAAAGTAATGTAAATGCTATTACCTTAATCCAAATAGCGGAAGTAACAACAAGGTTGTGGTTTCCCATCAACACCAACGACAAAGTTGAGTCTAGTCATCGTAACCCTAACGTATCACTTACTCGTCATAAGAATCCTACAACATGAGACGTTGCATCCATGCAGGTCAGTACATTGAATGTACTGGCAAATTCACACCATAGAGCAATGATAAATAATGGCTATCACTACATGCATATTTGGCTGGTGGAGGCTCTATGGTTATCATTTGCATAAAGCTAGTTTTTTCCCTAAAACAATGGAATATATTTTATTTAACTACCAAGTTGGTTGAAAATTATTGAGAAGGTTCCTCCCACTCAATCCCAAAATAATAAGTATAACCCAACAAATTAATAGGTAAAGTGATGAGATCAAATCAATAATTCAAGTACCAGATACTCAAGATGTCCATAACCGGGGACACGACTAATCATGATTAGTTTGTACACTCTGCAGAGGTTTGCACACTTTTCCCCACAAGACACGATCTCCTCCATTGTATTTCTCGCACTGCATGGTGTTTGAGAAATGGATGACCGGGACACAGTCTTTCTGAAAAGGTCCCCTTAACCGATAGATAGGCTGGTACACCTACAATCCCCTACATCTGCTAGCCCATCATGGAAAGGTTTCCCACAACTTTCTGAACTATGCCAGAGCCCATAATGACTTGTGGCTGCACACGGAAGTTTCTAGCATGAATAATCTTATGATCCCTTTGAGCCTGGGTGGCAAACCATAGGATGATCACACGGGTACTTCGGGATCCCCTTGGGCAAGCACTGGGTTCTCCAGGTGCCCGGGCAAACCACTGGGTGCTCCAGGGTGCCCCAACTAATCCACCCAGATGTGTATTAAAGTAGCCACCTTAAGTTAAACCTTAGTTAACAATAACTCTCACATCTTTCATGAATTCTCTCAAACCCGAACCACGTCTATGAGCATAGCCTAGCAGTAAGCATAATGTAATAGTACCCAGAGGTTTAATGCAAGACAATAGGTTCCTACCTCATCGACTACTTCCCAATACCCACATGTTATCAATCCTACTCATGCAATGTTTGAGGGTTGAAACTAATGCATAAAAATGGGGTAATGAAGGGATATGATCAAAGTGTGAACTTGCCTTGTACTGTTGACGAAGATGGTTCGCACTCATAAGTCCTGATAGTTCTATTTGGCACACTCCATTCAATCTATCGTGAGCAAGCAATTTCATACATAAGCACACATGCAAAAGAATCGAAGAGAAGATCTCAGAAAATTTCAAAAAAAAAGCAATTAACTCTTGCAACAGGAAACAATTTCTAATAGTACCAAAATTGGGTGAATTTGGTCTTATAAGAAAGTCAAGAGCTTCGATTTGCAAAAAGAATCAAATAAATCGGAGTTATAAAACTTAAGTTGTGACCAAAAGAAGTTCAAATTCAAATCTGTTTGAAATAAAATATTATATTTTTCAAAAACATGTTCAACTTGATTATCTGGATAGAGAGTATCGTAACGAAGAAGTGGGAGTTGGTTTCGTTGGATTTGGATAAACGGTGCAAAAGTTGTGATCGTTTAATGATCAGGGACTAATCTGTAAGAAAATAATTACGGATAGGTCCCTGGACGAAAATAAACAGAAAAAGAAAAACCTATCGGGCGAACGTCCGCTATCAGAACCTAACGAATGAATTCGTTCGTTAAAAATAAACTAACGGGTGAACGTTCGTCAAATAACGAACTAAAATAAAAACCGATCTAAACCTAACTAACCGGAAAAAAACCGAAAAGAAAAACGGGTTTTATACCTGTTAACCGGACTTGGCCGGTGGCTCGTTCAACAGCGGGCGAAGACCGACGGTGGCGGCGGATCTCCGGCGACGGCGCTGAACGGCGTGGCATGCAAGGGCAACCTGAACTTCGGCAAGGGTCGGGCTTTGTCATGAGATGCAAGTGGCGCGAGGAAGAGAGGAGAGGGATCGAGTAAGTATATAAAGGGGAGGGGAGGTGGTGGCGTGGGGAAGAGGCAGGGCGGCGAAGTGGTGGCCGAGTCGGCCACGCAGTGGTAATAATGTCGTCTGTGACGAGACTCCGTCGAGGTCATAAAAGGCGGTAGTGGGTCAGCAGCCTAGTAGGAGGCAATGGCCCAGCTGGTGGGGAAAGTTTTTTTAGAAAGAAACAATTTTACACACAAATAAAATAAAAAATGTACTATAGACATATAATATATAAAAAAAATTCGGAAAAAGGTTTTCTACAACATGAACATCAAATAAAATCCACAAAAATTGAAATAAAGCAAAGAGTACTACTGCTGCAATAAAACCCCATAAAAACATTTTTTAAATACCAAATGATTTCAAATTTATTTCTCTCCAATTTTCTAATGCAGGGAATCATTTTACCCTAATTTCCATATATTTTATTTTTAGAGAAAAATAAATTTGAATAAAATTCAAATAACAACAAATTGAAAATAATTACAAAAGGACTTTAAATTTGATCCTTTTAAACTCCCAACTCATATTTCATATGATTTGAAGAAGTCATTTTATCTTCTCTCATGAAAATCATTGAGTTGCATAAAGTTTCTGAATTTGAAATATTTTCAAATGGAATTCAAATCTTTTCAAAATCCTTTTCATTTATTTAAATTGAAGAAGTCATGTCATCTTCTCTCTAGGGTTTTATGATGTAATTAATTTGAATTCATGGAGATCATAAATGCAAAAATGAAAGTTTGGAAAAGTCCTTTTATTCCCTCTCATTTAATTTTCAAAAAGTTCCCAATTTCACTCAGTTTCACACAAGCAACCAAACAAACAATCAAAACTATTTATTTAATATAACATTCCAAAATTTAGAATTTTGGGATGTTACAGCCTACGATCATGCAAGATCTATCTAGGAGAGGCACAGCAACGAGCGGGGAGAGTGTGTCCATGTACCCTCGTAGACCAAAAGCGGAAGCGTTTAGTAACGGGGTTGATGTAGTCGAACGTCTTCGTGATCCAACCGATCCAAGTACCAAACGCACGACACCTCCGTGATCTGCACACGTTCAGCTCGGTGACATCCCTCGAACTCTTGATCCAGTTGAGGCCGAGGGGGAGTTTCGTCAGCACGACGGCGTGGTGACGGTGATGATGAAGTTACCGGTGCAGGGCTTTGCCTAAGCACTACGACGATATGACCGAGGTGTGTTTCTGTGGAGGGGGGCACTGCACACGGCTAAAAGATCAACTTGTCTGTTCTAGGGTGCGCCCTACCCCCGTATATAAAGGAGGGAGGGAGGAGGCGGCCGGCCTAGGGGGCGCGCCAAGCATAAGGAGTCCTACTAGGACTCCCAAGTCCTAGTAGGATTCCCTTTCCTATACGGAGTAGGAGAGAAGGAAAGAGAGAGAGGGAGAAGGAAAGGGGGCCGCGCCCCCACCCCTTGTCCAATTCGATTTGGGCAGGGGGAGGTGTGCGCCACCTCTTGGCCCTTCTCCCCTCTCTCCACTAAAGCCCAATAAGGCCCATCATTACTTCTCCCGGCGAATTTCCGTAACTCCGCGGTACTCCGAAAAATATCCGAATCACTCGGAACCTTTCCGATGTCCGAATATAGCCTTCCAATATATGAATCTTTACCTCTCGACCATTTCGAGACTCCTCGTCATGTTAGTGATCTCATCTGGGACTCCTAACAAACTTCGGTCATCAAATCTCATAACTCATAATACAAATCGTCATCGAACGTTAAGCGTGCGGACCCTACGGGTTCGAGAACTATGTAGACATGACTGAGACACATCTCTGGTCAATAACCAATAGCGGAACCTGGATGCTCATATTGGCTCCTACATATTCTACGAAGATCTTTATCGGTCAAACCGCATAACAACATACGTTGTTCCCTTTGTCATCGGTATGTTACTTGCCCGAGATTCAATCGTCGGTATCATCATACCTGGTTCAATCTCGTTACTGGCAAGTCTCCTTACTCATTCCGTAATGCATCATCCCGCAACTAACTCATTAGTCACATTGCTTGCAAGGCTTATAGTGATGTGCATTACCGAGAGGGCCCAGAGATACCTCTCCGATACACGGAGTGACAAATCCTAATCTCGATCTATGCCAACCCAACAAACACCTTCAAGACACAGCAGAGCATGTTTATAATCACCCAGTTACGTTGTGACGTTTGATAGCACACAAGGTGTTCCTCCGGTATTCGAGAGTTGCATAATCTCATAGTCAAAGGAACATGTATAAGTCATGAAGAAAGCAATAGCAATAAAACTCAATGATCATAATGCTAAGCTAACGGATGGGTCTTGTCCATCACATCATTCTCTAATGATTTGATCCTGTTCATCAAATGACAACACATGTCTATGGTCAGGAAACATAACCATCTTTGATTAACGAGCTAGTCAAGTAGAGGCATACTAGGGACACCCTGTTTTGTCTATGTATTCACACTTGTACTAAGTTTCAGGTTAATACAATTCTAGCATGAATAATAAAAATTTATCAAGATATAAGGAAATATAAATAACAACTTTATTATTACCTCTAGGGCATATTTCCTTCAGTCTTCCACTTGTAGTAGAGTCAATAATCTAGTTCACATCGACATGTGATTTAACAACAATAGTTCACATCACCATGTGATTTGTTCACATCGCCATGTGCCTAATACCCAAAAGTTTTACTAGAATCAATAATCTAGTTTACATCGCTATGTGATTAACACCCAAAGAGTACTAAGGACTAAGGTGTGATCATGATTTGCTTGTGAGAGAAGCTTAATCAATGGGTCTGTCACATTCAGAGCCGTATGTATTTTGCAAATTTCCTATGTCTACAATGCTCTGCATGGAGCTACTCTAGCTAATTGCTCCCACTTTCAATATGTATCCAAATTGAGACTCAGGGTCATCCGGATCGGTGTAAAAGCTTGCATCGGCGTAACTCTTTACGACAAACTATTTATCACCTCCATAACCAAGAAATATCTCCTTGGTCTTCTAAGGATAATTCTGACCGCTATCAAGTGATCCACTCCTGGATCAGTATCGTACCCCCTTGCCAAACTCATGGCAAGGTACACAAAAGGTTTGGTACACAACATAGCATACTTTATAGAACCTATGGCTGAGGCATAGGGAATGACTTTCATTCTCTTTATATTTTCTGTCTTGGTCGTGTTTTGAGTCTTACTCAACTTTACACCTTGCAATATAGGCAAGAACTCCTTCTTCGACTGTTCCATTTTGAACTACTTCAAAAATCTTGTCAAGGTATGTACTCATTGAAAAATCTTATCAAGCATCTTGATCTCTCTCTATAGATCTTAATGCCCAATATGTAAGCAGCTTCACCGAGGTATTTCTTTGAAAAAATGCTTTGAAACACTCCTTTATACTTTCCAGAAAATTCTACATCATTTCCGATCAACAATATGTCATTCACATATACTTATCAGAAATGTTGTAGTGCTCGCACTCACTTTCTTGTAAATACAGGCTTCACCGCAAGTCTGTATAAAACTATATGCTTTGATCAACTTATCAAAGCGTATATTCCAACTCCGAGATGCTTGCACCAGTCCATAGATGGATCGCTGGAGCTTGCATACTTTGCTAGCACCTTTAGGATTGAAAAAACCTTCTTGTTGCATCATATACAACTCTTCTTTAAGAAATCCATTGAGGAATGCAGTTTTGACATCCATTTGCCAGATTTCATAAAATGTGGAAATTGCTAACATTATTTGGACAGACTTAAGCATCGCTACTAGTGACAAAATCTTAATGTAGTCAACACCTTGAACTTGTCGAAAACTTTTTGCGACAATTCGAGCTTTGTAGATAGTAACACTACTATCAACGTCTGTCTTCCTCTTGAAGATCCATTTATTCTCAATGGCTCACCGATCATCTGGCAAGTCAATCAAAGTCCATACTTTGTTCTCATACATGGATCTCATCTCACATTTCATGGCCTCAAGCCATTTCGTGGAATCTGGGCTCATCATCATTTGCTCATAGTTCGTAGGTTCGTCGTGGTCTAGTAACATGACTTCCAGAACAGGATTACCGTACCACTCTGGTGTGGATCGCACTCCAGTTGACCTACGAGGTTCGGTAGTAACTTGATCTGAAGTTTCATGATAATCATCATTAACTTCCTCACTAATTGGTGTAGGCATCACTAGAACTGATTTCAGTGATGAGCTACATTCAAATTCGAGAGAAGGTACAATTACCTCATCAAGTTCTACTTTCCTCCCACTCACTTTTTTCGAGAGAAACTCCTTCTCTACAAATGATCCACTCTTAGCAACAAAGGTCTTGCCTTCTGATGTCTACTACGCAACCTTCTTCTTGTAGATGTTGTTGGGCCTCCAAGTGCAGAGGTTTGTAGGACAGTAGCAAATTTCCCTCAAGTGGATGACCTAAGGTTTATCAATCCGTGGGAGGCGTAGGTTGAAGATCGTCTCTCTCAAACAACTCTGCAACCAAATAACAAAGAGTCTCTTGTGTTCCCAACACACCCAATACAATGATAAATTGTATAGGTGCACTAGTTAATGAAGAGATGGTGATACAAGTGCAATATGGATGATAGATATGAGTATTTGTAATCTGAAAATATAAAAACAGCAAGGTAGAAAGCGATAAAAGTGAGCGTAAACAGTATTGCAATGCTAGGAAGCAAGGCCTAGGTTTCATACTTTCACTAGTGCAAGTTCTCTCAACAATGATAACATAATTGGATCACATAACTATCCCTCAACATGCAACAAAGAGTCACTCCAAAGTCACTAATCGCGGAGAACAAACGAAGAGATTATGGTAGGGTATGAAACCACCTCAAAGTTATTCTTTCTGATCAATCTATTCATGAGTCCGTAGTAAAATAACACGAAGCTATTCTTTCCGTTCGATCTATCATAGAGTTCGTACTAGAATAACACCTTAAGACATAAATCAACCAAAACCCTAATGTCACCTAGATAATCCAATGTCACCTCAAGTATCCGTGGGTTTGATTATATGATATGCATCACACAATCTCAGATTCGTCTATTCAACCAACACAAAGAACTTCAAAGAGTGCCCCAAAGTTTCTACCGGAGAGTCAAGACGAAAACATGTGCCAACCCCTATGCATAGGTTCACGAGGTCACGGAACCCGCAAGTTGATCACCAAAACATACATCAAGTAGATCACGTGATATCCCATTGTCACCACAGATAAGCACATGCAAGACATACATCAAGTGTTCTCAAATCCTTAAATACTCAATCCGATAAGATAACTTCAAAGGGAAAACTCAATCCATTACAAGAGAGTAGAGGGGGGAAAGCATCATAAGATCCAACTATAATAGCAAAGCTCGCGATACATCAAGATCGTATCACCTCAAGAACACGAGAGAGAGAGAGAGAGAAATCAAACACATAGCTACTGGTACATACCCTCAGCCTCGAGGGTGAACTACTCCCTCCTCGTCATGGAGAGCGTCGGGATGATGAAGATAGCCATGAGGATCCCTCCGACAGGTCTTAGGAACAGGGTCCTGATTGGTTTTTGGTGGCTACAGAGGCTTGCGGCGGTGGAACTCCCGATCTATTGTGCTCCCCAATGTTTTTAAGGTATATGGACATATATAGGCAAAAGAAGTCGGTAAGGGGAGCCACGAGGGGCCCACGAGGGTGGGGGGCGCGCCCAGGGGGGTAGGGCGCGCCTCCCTACCTCGTGACTTCCTTGAAGCTTCCCTGACATATACTCCAAGTCTCCTGGATTGCTTCCGTTCCAAAAATAACGCTCCCGAAGGTTTCATTCCGTTTGGACTCCGTTTGATATTCCTTTTCTTGAAATCTTTGAAATAGGCAAGAAAGCGACAATCAAATTTGGGCCTCCGGTTAATAGGTTAGTCCCAAAAATAATATAAAAGTGTTTAGTAAAGCCCATAAACATCCAAAACAGATAATATAATAGCATGAATACTTCATAAATTATAGATACGTTGGAGACGTATCAGCATCCCCAAGCTTAATTCTTGCTCGTCCTCGAGTAGGTAAATGATAAAAGAAATAATTTATGAAGTGTGAATGCTAGCAGGTGCACAAGTTTGATCAATGATAATTTCAATCACCTTTTCTAGCATCATTATATATCATAATAGTAGCTCAACTCATAAAACTTCTCATGATCAAGTAACAAACTATTCACATGTTAAAGTATAGATCATAAACTTTCTTGAAAACTAACAAACCGTGTTATTAGTCATCAAACAATTAGATTCGCCTCCCAACCTTTTACCTCAAGGGTAATGTCAACAATAATAGTTCATGATAACTTACATCCAATTGGATATATATATCAGGATCTTTCCAACACAATGTGCTTTCCAAATGATAAAATGTAAAAGGGAAAGGTGAAGATCACCACGACTCTTGCATAAGATATAAGACAAGAATAAAAGATAGGCCCTTCGCAGAGGGAAGCAGAGGTTGTCATGCGCTTATATAGTTAGATGCACAAAATCTTAATGCGAAAGAACGTCACTTTATATTGCCACTTGTGATAGGGACCTTTATTATGCAGTCCGTCACTTTTATTGCTTCAACATCACAAGATCGTATAAAGCTTATTTTCTCCAAACTAATAGATCATACATATTTAGAGAGCAAATTTTATTGCATGCACCTGTCAGGACCCCGATCCCAAGTCACATCGATCTAGCCGGTAACACCTCATATCACTTTGCGGCCTCACGCACGGTATTCCCACGGTCTCGCCTTACCATGGCCCGGGACCGTTTGCCTCTTTTGGCTCATGTATATGATAGTGTTGCTAGCATTCATATGACAAAGAACCCGGGCCGACATGGCTAGTCGTGAACCCAAAGCGGCGCTAACCCATGGGGACAGGCATACATGAATCACATCGAGCATGTCGGTCATCAACGTATATATTCGGGCTGTAGCAGGCTATGAGGACTCCGGTATCCCGGGCTGTAGCAGGCTAAGCAGGACTCCGAATACCACCGCGTGACATTTCCCGAAGGACGGACATAGGAACGAAGTGAAACACATGCCCGGCCGATCAAGTGTCCAAGCGGTAGTCTTTGGGCTAGCGAGACTCGGTGAACCGGGCTGTAGCGGACTACTATCGCTCGAGAAGCACGAGACTACATTTCCCCATATGAGAGGCTGCCAAGGATAAACAACTAGTTTGTCGGATCCCACACATACCAAGCATTTCAAACATACACACATTATGCTCAATATGCGTAGATACAACATGGCATCACAACATAACTCTACGACTCAAATATTTATTTAATAGGCTCCGAGGAGCGAGATATTACAAACATGGGTCTCATGACCCAACACTCGAAACATCTGAGTCAAAGCACAAGCGGAAACTAAACATGTCTCGGAGTCTGAGACAACTATAAATGAAAAGGGCTGAGAAGCGACTATCTACCGAGATCTGCCGAGGGCACAAGATCGTGGCTGAGGTAACAAGCTAAGCGTCAAGTCCAAGCGGAACTACTAGCGAGACCGGCGTCTCTCGCAAAACATAAAATAAGCAAGCGTGAGTACAAACGCATTTCAAAGAAGACTTACATCAGATCTAGCTACATATGCATCATTATCAAAAGGGGTGGTGGAGTTTGACTGCAGCAAGCCAGCTTTGACTCGATGGCTATCCTGAACTACATTTGCAATTAACTCTTTTGAGGTGGCGCACGAGTCCACATATTCACCATATCAATACACCACTATGGACCCGCTCCCGTCTCCCTACGAGAACGCCATCCATAGCACTCATGCTTATCTTGCGCATTTTAAAGTATCCACTTTCACTTGTCTATGAACTGGTATAAGCAACCCAAAAGTCCTTCTCCGTGGACACGACTATTCGAATAGATCATATTAACCCTGCAGGGGTATACTTCTTCACACACGCTCTCACCACTTACCGCCGTTTACACGACATGTACTCGGCAACCTTCAAGTGGAAGCCCAACGTGGGTGTCGGCCTAACCTACCTAAACACACAAGTCCCAAGTCGGGTTTATCGCCTATTCGGGTTCCATCCATGAGAGTCCGCCGAGGTTTCCCATCTGACCCCGAACGATGTGTCTGAGGTTCCCGAGACACCAAGCAGGCGAATCGGTACACGGGCCACACGGTGCCTACCGCAACACAACCCACCCCTATGGTGGGTGTTGCGTGCGGCCCCTGACATGCTACAAACACCAGAAACTACTTGCAACTCCCGGACTGAGGACAAGAGTGGTTAAGAAGCCGAGAGGTTCCATTGGTTTCGGGCCCAATGCGTGGTAGTAACTGTTTCATGGATCACATACACAGATCTCAGTTCTTGAGGACGGCTACAATGAGACAACCCACCATGTACTCCTACATGGCCTCTCACCGCTACCTTTACCAAAATCGTGTTCACACACTTAGCTCACACACAGTAGGACATGTTCACACAACCATTCCAATTCATTCCCGATGAATCAGACCAGACTCAACTCTAAGCAGTAGCAGGCATGACAACAAGCATGAATGAGTAGGCACAACATGGCTCAAACAACTCCTACTCATGCTAGTGGGTTTCATCTATTTACTATGGAATGACATGTCATGCAGAGGATAAAGGGGTTCAATTACCGCAGCAAGTAACACATGAGTCGTTGTTGTCCTAATGCAGTAAAATAGAGCAGGAGCGAGAGAGTAGGACTGTATCGGAATGAACAAGGGGGTTTTGCTTGCCTGGCACTTCTGAAGATAATATAGTTCTTCATAGGTGTCATCGAACAAACGTCGGAACGTCGTCTCATCGAGAGGGGGCAATTACCGCAAGCGAGAAAGAACACAATCAATGCAATGCACATTCACATGAATGACATGTCATGTTTAAGGTACTGAATTCACCTAATGCAATGTCTAGCCAGGTTAATTGAAGTGGAATTCAAACAAGGTTAAACTCCAACTCCAAATGCTAGTTCATAATTTACCCTAATCATGATTCATCCTATTCAGTGAGGTTAACTTGTTCAAACATGCATGATCATGGCATAAACAGATTCTTCATATTTTTCTGATCATTTTTCATATATAAATTATTTAATTTGGAGTTACTGATTATGAGTTATGAATATTTGAAGTTTGGGGTATTTTCTGAAATTTCACGAATAGGATTAAATCCGAGAAAATACTTTATTACGTCGACCTTAACGTCGATGTGACGTCGTGAAGTCAACAGAGGCGAGGGTCAAACCTGACCTGCGGGACCCAGCAGTCGGTGTCTACGGCTGGTTTGGGTGGATGACAAGTGGGACGATCAGCGTTGACTTGACTAAGTCGAAGTCGACACGTGGGGTCCACGGTTAGTACTAATCTAAGCAGAGAAAATAAAACTAACCTAATTAGGCTTGGGGCCCACATGGCGGTGGCTCTAGGGGGGTTAGCGGGGTCATTAGTGGCTAATGGCGTGCCACGTCACCGGCCACCGGAGTTCGCCGGCGGTGACCCAAGCGGCGGATGTTGGCCGGGGCTGCCTGCAGTGGCGGTGGGCAAGAGAAGGGCACAGGAGGAGTCCCTCACTCGCGCGCATCGAGCGGAGCAGGTGGGGTCGCGGGGTGGTCGGAGCTTCGCGGAAGTGAGCTCATGGCGGCGCCGAGGTCGGGTGAGTGCGGGGTTGGCTGTGGTGCACGGAGGGCAAGTTAGTGTGTGCGTAATGCTCTGATGGCTTCTGGCGCGTGACGCGCTCCTAATCGAGTTCAAGCGGCTGCAGGACGGCGGCGACATGGCCGGGCGGGGAAGCTTCGGCCACGGCAGGGCTACGGCCTAGAGGGCGGGCGCGACCAGGAGAAGGGGGACGATGCGGGGCTCACCGTGGAGTCCGTTTGGAGGTCGATGGGCTCGAGGCGGCGAGTCCAGTGAATCAACGACGATGGTGGCGGAGCCCGAGGTGGAAGACGACAGCGATGGCGATGTTGCTGGCCTCCCGGGGTCGCGTAGATCGGCGGATACGGAGAAGAGGTCGGGGCGGAGCTCTTGGGGACGGCAGACGGCAAGGGGGTGGCTGTGGCGCGGGTGCAGCTATCGGCGTCGGCAAAGTGCGTTCGGTGGTGCGAGAGAACGAGACAGAGGAGGGGGAGGAGCTCGGGGAGAGAGTGAGAGGCCTGGGGGGCGCGTGGCTGTCTCCGTGGCGCTGGAAGGGCCTCGAGGGCGTGAGACCAGGGAGGAGGCCACGGCGTCGCCAGCGCTCGCCACGCCTCGCCTCTGCCTTCTGGCAGAGGAAGACGATGAGCGGTGGGGTAGGTGGGCTGGGCCACCAGCTGGGCCGTCGAGGAGGAGGAGAGAAGGCTGGGCCGGGTGGGCTCTTGTGAGTAAGCCGGGTAAGGTACTCTCTCTCTCTCTTTTATTTCTATTTTATATTATTCGAAAACTTCTGCGGCTTTATTAAAAATATCCAGGCACTTTTAAAAATCACCAAAGCATGCATGCTCAATGTATAGAATATATCTAGCATGGAACATTTCAGTTTAGGAGTATTTGGACATTTAAAATATTTTATATAATTTAAATGTCCAAATTCAAATACTTATTGATTTAATTCAAAGATCCAAATGTCATGGAAAAACGTGCAATATCTCTGGTTACTGTTTCCAGCAATTTTTCCAAAAATGGTGAACATTTTTGAAGGCCATTTGGGTCACTGAAAATATTTTGAAGTTGAACCTATTTGCATTATTTTTGGTGCTAGGGCTTGGTCATCCCCATTTCAAATTTAAAAGAAATTTAGACATGATGCATGGATGCAAGAAAATCAAGCTAGGGCTGATCTGGGGCTGTGACAGCACCGATGACAACTTACTTGAAGGATCTTACTCAATCCATAGGTAGGTACGGTGGACTCTCATGGCAATACTGGTTTAAGGGATGTTTGGAAGCACAAGTAGTATCTCTACTTGGTGCAAAGAATTAGCTAGCATGAGGGAGAAAGGCAAGCTCAACAAGTTGGATGATCCATGACAATATACTTTATTTCGGATATAAGAAAACATAACCCATTACGTTGTCTTCCTTGTCCAACATCAACCTTTTAACATGTCATATTTTAATGAGTGCTCACAATTACAAAATATGTCCAAGATAGTATATTTATATGTGAAATCTCTGTTCCCTCAATATTCTTTCATGAATTGTTCAAGTGACCAATACAATGTTTGCTAACCTTCAATAAATTTACCACCTCTACTTCTTATATGTGAAGTCATTACTCCCCATGGGATAAGCATATGAAACATATATAATTTCAGATTTATGATATTCAAATCATTCAACTATTTACTCATAGGATATAAGTGAAGCACACGAGTAAATGACAAACTACTCCAAAAAGATATAAGTGAAGAACAATGAGTAGTTAAATAATTATTTAGCTATGTGAAGAATCTCCCATTTAATAATTTCAGAACTTGATATTTTTTTCAAACAGCAAGCAAAACAAAATAAAATGACATTCTAAGAATAGCAAACATCATGTGATGAAGCAAAAACTTAGGATCAACCGATACTAACCGATAGTTGTTGAAGAAGAAAGGTGGGATGCCAACCGGGGCATCCCCAAGCTTAGACCCTTGAGACTTCTTGAAATATTATATTGGGATGCCTTGGTCATCCCCATGCTTGAGCTTTTGTGTCTCCTTTATTCCTCTCAAATCACGGTCTCCCTAAATCTCAAAAGCTTCAACCACACAAAACTCAACAAGGACTCGTGAGATAAGTTAGTATAAACCAATGCAAAAACCCTATCATACTCTACTGTATAAAATCACTAAAATTATTGTTCAACATTGCATACTAAATGTATTTGCATATTTAATAGTCCTATCCTCAAATAGAATCATTAAACAAGCAAACATATGCAAACAATGCAAACATAACAGCAATCTGCCTAAACAGGATAGTCTGTAAAGAATGCAGCAAGATCCATACTTCCCTAGCTCCAAAAATTATGAAATATAATTCCCACTATAGTAAATTTATCAGATCTTATTATGCAAAATGTTTCAACATTTTATCACATTCTGACTTTTCTATGGAATTTTTGCAACAGCGGTAAACTATCTGTTTTCAAACAACAACATGTAGACTTGTAAAATAAGCATAGTAAAGGCTATCAATGACACTTTTATTGAAATAAAAGATGCAAAACATTGTTCTAAATAACAACAAGCAAATCCTAACAAAATAAATTGACGCTCCAAGCAAAACACATATCATGTGGTGAATAAAAATATAACTCCAAGTAAAGTTACCGATGAACGAAGACGAAAGAGGGGATGCCTTCCGGGGCATCCCCAAGCTTAGGCTCTTGGTTGTCCTTGAATATTGCCTTGGGGTGCCCTTGGGAATACCCAATCTTAGGATATTTCCACTCCTTATTCCATATTCCATCGAATCTTTACCCAAAACTTGAAAACTTCACAACACAAAACTTAACAGAAACTCGTAAGCTCCGTTAGTATAAGAAAATAAATCACCACTTAGGTACTGTTGTGAACTCATTCTAAATTCATATTGGTTTAATATCTAATGTATTTCAACTTCTATATGGTTCATACCCTCCGATACTACTCATAGATTCATCAAAATAAGCAAAGAACACATAGAAAACAGAATCTGTCAAAAAGAGAACAGTCTGTAGTAATCTGTATCATTCAAATACTTATGGAACTCCAAAAATTCTGAAATAAATTAGTAGACCTGAGGAATTTGTCTATTAATCATCTGCAAAAAGAATCAACCTAAAAACACTCTCCAGTAAAATATGGCAGCTAATCTCGTAAGCGCTAAAGTTTCTATTTTTTTACAGCAAGATCATAAAGACTTCACCCAAGTCTTCCCAAAGGTTCTACTTGGCACAAACACTAATTAAAACATAAAACCACATATAACCAGAGGATAGATGAATTATTTATTGCTAAACAGGAGCAAAAATCAAAGAACAAAAATGAAATTGGGTTGCCTCCCAACAAGCGCTATCGTTTAACGCCCCTAGCTAGGCATGATGATTTCAATGTTGCTCACATAAAAGATAAGAATTGAAACATAAAGAGAGCATCATGAAGAATATGACTAGCACATTTAAGTCTAACCCACTTCCTATGCGATAGGAATTTTGTGAGCAAACAACTTATGGGAACAATAATCAACTAGCATAGGAAGGCAAAACAAGCATAACTTTAAAACTTTAAGCACATAGAGAGGATACTTCATATTATTGCAATTCCTACAAGCATATGTTCCTCCCTCATAATAATTTTCAGTAGCATCATGGATGAATTAAACAATATAACCATCACATAAAGCATTATTCTCATGATGCACAAGCATATAAATTTTACTACTCTCCACATAAGCAAAATTCTTCTCATGAATAAAAGTGGGAGCAAACTCAACAAAATAACTATCATGTGATTGGAAATTAAGATCGAGATGACAAGTTTCATGGTTATCATTATTCTTTATAGCATACGAGTCATCACAATTATCATCATTGATAGGAGGCATGCTTTCTCATAGTAAATTTTCTCATCAAAAGCTTGGGGGACAAAAAATATCATCTTCATCAAACGTAGCTTCCCCAAGCTTGTGGCTTTGCATATCATTAGCATCATGGGTATTCAAAGAATTCATACTAACAACATTGCAATCATGCTCATCATTCACATATTTTATGCCAAGCATTCTATGTAATTCTTCTTCTAGTACTTGAGCACAATTTTCCTTCCCATCATTTTCACGAAAGATATTAAAAAGATGAAGCATATGAGGCACCCCTAATTCCATTTGTTTGTAGTTTTATTTTATAAACTAAACTAGTGATAAAGCAAGAAACAAAAAGATTCGATTGCCGGATCTAAAGATATACCTTCAAGCACTCACCTCCCTAGCTTGGCCTTGAGAAAAGAGCTTGATGTCTACTACGCAACCTTCTTCTTGTAGGACGTTGTTGGGCCTCCAAGTGCAGAGGTTTGTAGGACAGTTGAAAGTTTCCCTCATGTGGATGACCTAAGGTTTATCAATCCGTGGGAGTCGTAGGTTGAAGATGGTCTCTCTCAAACAACCCTGCAACCAAATAACAAAGAGTCTCTTGTGTCCCCAACACACCCAATACAATGGCAAATTGTATAGGTGCACTAGTTCGGCGAAGAGATGGTCATACAAGTGCAATATGGATGATAGATATGAGTATTTGTAATCTGAAAATATAAAAACAGCAAGGTAGCAAGCGATAAAAGTGAGCGTAATCGGTATTGCAATGCTAGGAAGCAAGGCCTAGGTTTCATACTTTCACTAGTGCAAGTTCTCTCAACAATAATAACATAATTGGATCATATAACTATCCCTCAACATGCAACAAAGAGTCACTCCAAAGTCACTAATAGCGGAGAACAAACGAAGAGATTATGGTAGGGTACGAAACCACCTCAAAGTTATTCTTTCTGATCAATCTATTCATGAGTCCGTAGTAAAATAAGACGAAGCTATTCTTTCCGTTCGATCCATCATAGAGTTCGTACTAGAATAACACCTTAAGACACAAATCAACCAAAACCCTAATGTCACGTAGGTACTCCAATGTCACCTCAAGTATTCTTGGGTATGATTATACGATATGCATCACACAATCTCAGATTCATCTATTCAATCAACACAAAGAACTTCAAAGAGTGCCCCAAAGTTTCTACCGAAGTGTCAAGATGAAAATGTGTGCCAACCCCTATGCATAGGTTCACGAGGTCACGGAACCCGCAAGTTGATCACCAAAACATACATTAAGCAGATCACGTGATATCCCATTGTCACCACAGATAAGCACATGCAAGACATACATCAAGTGTTCTCAAATCCTTAAAGACTCAATCCGATAAGATAACTTCAAAGGGAAAACTCAACCCATTACAAGAGAGTAGAGGGGGGAAAGCATCATAAGATCAAACTATAATAGCAAAGCTCGCGATACATCAAGATCGTATCACCTCAAGAACACGAGAGAGAGATCAAACACATAGCTACTGGTACATACCCTCAGCCCTGAGGGTGAACTAATCCCTCCTCGTCATGGAGAGCGCCGGGATGATGAAGATGGCCACCGATAAGGGATCCCCCCTCTGGCAGGGTGCCGGAACAGGGTCCCGATTGGTTTTTGGTGGCTACAGAGGCTTGCGGCGGCGGAACTCCCGATCTATTGTGCTCCCTGATGTTTTTAAGGTATATGGACATATATAGGCAATATAAGTCGGTCAGGGGAGCCACGAGGGGCCCACGAGGGTGGGGGCCCGCCCAGGGGGGTAGGGCGCGCCTCCCTGCCTCGTGGCTTCCTCGAAGCTTCCCTGACGTATACTCCAAGTCTCCTGGATTGCTTCCGTTCCAAAAATAACGCCCCCGAAGGTTTCATTCCGTTTGGACTCCGTTTGATATTCCTTCTCTTCGGAACACTGAAATAGGCAAGAAAACAACAATTTGGGCTGGGCCTCCGGTTAATAAGTTATTCCCAAAAATAATATAGAAGTGTTTAATAAAGCCCATAAACATCCAAAATAAATAATATAATAGCATGAATACTTCATAAATTATAGATACGTTGGAGACGTATCACCTTCCGATCTGTGATAGAAGGTGTACCCAACAGTTTCTTTTGGGTATCCTATGAAGACGCACTTCTCCGATTTGGGTTTGAGCTTATCAGGCTGAAACTTTTTCACATAAGCATTGCAACCGCAAACTTTAAGAAACGACAGCTTAGGTTTCTTGCCAAACCATGGTTCATACGGTTTCGTTTCAATGGATTTTTAGACGGTGCCCTATTTAATGTGAATGTAGCTGTCTCTAATGCATACCCCAAAATGATAGTGGTAAATCGGTAAGAGACAACATAGATCGCACCATATCTAATAAAGTACGGTTATGACGTTCGGACACACCATTACGTTGTGGTGTTCCAGATGGCGTGACTTGCGAAACTATTCCACATCGTTTCAAATGAAGACCAAACGCGTAACTCAAATATTCATTTCTGTGATCAGATCGTAGAAACTTTATTTTCTTGTTACGATGATTTTCCACTTCACTCTGAAATTCTTTGAACTTTTCAAATGTTTCACACTTATGTTTCATCAAGTGGATATACCCATATCTGCTCAAATCATCTGTGAAGGTCAGCAAATAACGATACCCGCCGTGAGCCTCAACACTCATCGCATCGCATACATTAGTATGTATTATTTCCTATAAGTCAGTTGCTCGCTCCATTGTTCCGGAGAATGGAGTCTTAGTCATCTTGCCCATGAGGCATGGTTTGCAAACATCAAGTGCTTCATAATCAAGTGATTCCAAAAGCCTATTAGCATGGAGTTTCTTCATGCGCTTTACACCAATATGACCTAAACGGTAGTGCCACAAATAAGTTGCACTATCATTATTAACCTTGCATCTTTTGGCTTCAATATTATGAATATGTGTATCACTACAATCCAGATTCAATAAACCATTCACCTTGGGTGTATGACCACAAAAGGTTTCATTCATGTAAACAGAATAACAATTATTATTTGACTTAAATGAATAACCGTATTGCAATAAACATGATCCAATCATATTATGCTCAACGAAAACACCAAATAACATTTATTTTAGGTTCAACACTAATCCCGAAGGTAAAGGGAGTGTGCGATGGTGATCTTATCAACCTTGGAATCACTTCCAACACACATCGTCACCTTGCGCTCAACTAGTCTCTGTTCATTTTACAACCCCTGTTTAAGGTTACTAATCATAGCAACTGAACCAGTATCTAATACCCAGGGGCTACTATGAATACTAGTAAAGTATACATCAATAACACGTATATCATATATACTTTTGTTCACTTTGCCATCCTTCTTATCCGCCAAGTATTTGGGGCAGTTCCGCTTCCAGTGACCATTTCCTTTGCAGTAGAAGCACTCAGTTTCAGGCTTCTGTCTAGCTTTGGGCTTCTTCATGGGAGTGGCAACTTGCTTGTCATTCTTCTTGAAGTTCCCTTTCTTTCCCTTATCCTTTTACTTGAAACTAGTGGTCGTGTCAACCATCAACACTTGATGCTTTTCTTGATTTCTACCTTTGCTGATTTTAGCATCGCGAAGAGCTCGGGGAATCATTTTCGTCATCCCTTGCATATTATAGTTCATCATGAAGTTCCAGTAACTTGGTGATAGTGACTAGAGAACTTTGTCAATCACTATCTTATCTGGAAGATTAACTCCCACTTGATTCAAGCGGTTGTAGTACTCAGACATTTTGAGCACATGCTCACTGGTTGAGTTATTCTCCTCCATCTTGTAGGCAAAATACTTGTCAGAGGTCTCATACCCCCCGACTCGGGCATGAGTCTGAAATACCAATTTCAGTTCTTGGAACATCTCATATGCTCCATGGCGTTCAAAACATTTTAAAGTCCTGGTTCTAAGACGTAAAGCATGGTGCACTAAACTATCAAGTAGTCATCATACCGAGCTTGTCAAACTTTCATAACGTCTGCATTTGCTCCTGCAATAGTTTTGTCACCTAGCGGTGCATCAAGGACATAATTCTTCTATGCAGCAATGAGGATAATTCTCAGATCATGGACCTAGTCCGCATCATTGCTACAATCAACTTTCAACTTAGTTTTCTCTAGGAACATATCATAAATAAAACGGGGAAGCTATAAGCAAGCAATTGATCTACAACATAGATATGCAAATACTATCAGGACTAAGTTCATGATAAATTTAAGTTCAATTAATCATATTACTTAAGAACTCCCATTTAGATAGACATCCCTCTAGTTATCTAAATGATCACGTGATCCATATGAACTAAACCATGTCCGATCATCACGTGAGATGGAGTAGCTTTCAATGGTGAACATCACTATGTTGATCATATCTACTATATGATTCACGTTCGACCTTTCGGTCTTAGTGTTCCGAGGCCATATCTACATATGCTAGGCTCGTCAAGTTTAACCCGAGTATTCTGCATGTGCAAAACTGGCTTGCACCCGTTGTATGTGAACGTATAGCTTATCACACTCGATCATCACGTGGTGTCTCAGCACGAAGAACTGTCGCAACGGTGCATACCCAGGGAGAACACTTATACCTTGAAATTTTAGTAAGGGGTCATCTCACAATGCTACCATCGTACTAAGCTAAATAAGATGCATAAAAGATAAACATCACATGCAATCAAAATATGTGACATGATATGGCCATCATCATCTTGTGCCTTTGATCTCCATCTCCAAAGTACCGTCATGATCTCCATCGTCACCGGCATGACACCATGATCTCCATCATCTTGATCTTTATCAACGTGTCGTCACACGGTCGTCTCGCCAACTATTGCTTTTGCAACTATTGCTATCGCATATCGATAAAGTAAAGCAATTATATGGCGCTTGAATCTTATGCAATAAAGAGACAACCATAAGGCTCCTGCCAGTTGCCGATAACTTTAACAAAACATGATCATCTTATACAACAATTTATATCTCATCACTACTTGGCCATATCACATCACAACATGCCCTGCAAAAACAAGTTAGACGTCCTCTACTTTGTTGTTCCAAGTTTTACGTGACTGCTACGGGCTTCTAGCAAGAACCGTTCTTACCTACGCATCAAAACCACAATGATTTTTCGTCAAGTGTGCTGTTTTAACCTTCAACTAGGACCGGGTCTAGTCAAACTCGATTCAACCAAAGTTGGAGAAACAGACACCCGCCAGCCACCTGTGTGCAAAGCACGTTGGTAGAACCAGTCTCATGAACGTGGTCATGTAATGTCGGTCCGGGCCGCTTCATCCAACAATACCGGGAATCAAAGTAAGGCGTTCTTTGGTAAACAGTATGACTATTATTGCCCACAACTCTTTGTGTTCTACTTGTGCATATAACATCGACGCATAGACCTGGCTCTGATACCACTGTTGGGGAACGTAGTATTTCAAAAAATTTGCCTACGATCATGCAAGATCTATCTAGGAGAAGCATAGCAACGAGCGGGAAGAGTATGTCCACGTACCCTCGTAGACCAAAAGCAGAAGCGTCTAGTAACGCGGTTGATGTAGTCGAACGTCTTCGCGATCCAACCGATCCAAGTACCGAACACACGGCACCTCCATGATCTGCACACGTTCAGCTCGGTGACATCCCTCAAAATCTTGATCCAGTTGTGGCCAAGCAAGAGTTTCGTCAGCACGACAGCGTGGTGATGGTGATGATGAAGTTACCGGCGCAAGGCTTTGCCTAAGCACTACGACGATAAGAATGAGGTGTGTTTCTATGGAGGGGGGCACCGCACATGGCTAAAAGATCAACTTGTGTGTTCTAGGGTGCCCCCCGCCCCCGTATATAACGGAGGGAGGGAGGAGGCAGCCGGCCTAGGGGGAGCACCAAGCATAAGGAGTCCTACTAGGACTCCCAAGTCCTAGTAGGATTCCCTTTCCTATTCGGAGTAGGAGAGAAGGAAAGAGAGAGAGGGAGAAGGAAAGGGGGGTCGCGCCCCCACCCCTTGTCCAATTCGGTTTGGGCAGGGGGGCGTGCGTGCCACCTCTTGGTCCTTCTCCCATCTCTCCACTAAAGCCCAATAAGGCCCATTACTTCTCCCGACGAATTCCCGTAACTCCCCGGTACTCTGAAAAATACCCGAATCACTCGGAACCTTTCCGATGTCCGAATATAGCCTTTCAATATATGAATACTTACCTCTCGACCATTTCGAGACTCCTTGTCATGTTCGTGATCTCATCCAGAACTCCGAACATACTTCGGTCATCAAATATCATAACTCATAATACAAATCATCATCGAACGTTAAGCGTGGGGACCCTACGGGTTCGAGAACTATGTAGACATGAACGAGACACATCTCTGGTCAATAACCAATAGTGGAACCTGGATGCTCATATTGGCTCCTACATATTCTACGAAGATCTTTATCGGTCAAACCGCATAACAACATACGTTGTTCCCTTTGTCATCGGTATGTTACTTGCCCGAGATTCGATCGTCGGTATCATCGTACCTAGTTCAATCTCGTTACCGGCAAGTCTCTTTACTTGTTCCGTAATGCACCATCCCGAAACTACATCATTAGTCACATTGCTTGCAAGGCTTATAGTGATGTGCATTATCGAGAGGGCCCAGAGATACCTCTCCGATACATAGGATGACAAATCCTAATCTCGATCTATGCCAACCCAACAAACACCTTCGGAGACACCTGTAGAGCATCTTTATAATCACCAGTTACGTTGTGGCGTTTGATAGCACACAAGCTGTTCCTCCGGTATTCGGGAGATGCATAATCTCATAGTCGGAGGAACATGTATAAGTCATGAAGAAAGCAATAGCAATAAAACTAAATGATCATATTGCTAAGCTAACGGATGGGTCTTGTCCATCACATCATTTTCTAATGATGTGATCCCGTTCATCAAATGACAACACATGTCTATGGTCAGGAAACATAACCATATTTTATTAATGAGCTAGTAAAGTAGAGGCATACTAGGGACACTCAGATTTGTCTATGTATTCACACATGTACTAAGTTTCCGGTTAATACAATTCTAGCATGAATAATAAACATTTATCATGATATAAGGAAATATAAATAATAAATTTATTATTGCCTCTAGGGCATATTTCCTTCATCTACCACGGTTTTTTCCATCATGGACGGCCCAAAGAATGTCATGCAGCTGCGTCTCCGGCCCGCCCAGGACGAAAAGCCCATTTTCGGTCACAATTTTTTGTCATAGAAGTAGGAGCCCACCACATCTATGATGATACCGGGTTTTGTCACAATTGTCGTCAAAGTGTCATAAGCATGATAGAAAAAAAATTGTTCTACTCAAAATGTCACGGATGTGTCTTTTTTTTGTAGTGCTAGTATGAACACTAGTAAAGTACACATCAATAATATGTATATCAAATATACCTTTGTTCACTTTGCCATCCTTCTTATCCGCCAAGTATTTGGGGTAGTTCCCCTTCTAGTGACCATTCCCTTTGCAGTAGAAGCACTCAGTTTCAGGCTTAGGTCCAACTTTGGGCTTCTTCACGGGAGCGGCAACTTGCTTTCCATTCTTCTTGAAGTTCCCTTTATTTCCCTTGCCCTTTTCTTGAAACTAGTGGGCTTGTTAATCATCAACACTTGATGCTCTTTCTTGATTTCTACCTTCGTCGGTTTTAAGCATCGTGAAGAGCTCGGGAATCATTTTCGTCATACCTTGCATATTATAGTTCATCACAAAGTTCTAATAGCTTGGTAATAGTGTCTAGAGAATTTTGTCAATCCCTATCTTATCTGGAAGATTAACTCCCACTTGATTCAATCGATTGTAGTACCTAGACATTCTGAGCACATGCTCACTAGTTGAGCTATTCTCCTCCATCTTGTAGGCAAAGTACTTGTCAAAGTTCTCATACCTCTCAACACGGGCATGAGTCTGAAATACCAATTTCAGCTCTTGGAACATCTCATATGCTCCGTGGCGATTCAAAAAAAAATTATGTCCTGGTTCTAAGCCGTAAAGCATGGTGCACTAAACTATCAAGTAGTCATCATTATGAGCTTGCCAAACATTCATAATGTCTGCATCTGCTCCTGTAGATAGGTCTGTCACATAGCGGTGCATCAAGGACAGAATTCTTCTGTGCAGCAATGAGGATAATCCTCAGATCATGGACCCAGTCCGCATCATTGCTACTATCATCTTTCAACTTAGTTTTCTCTCGGAACATATAAAAAAATAAACGGGGAGCTACAACACAAGCTATTGATCTACAACATAATATGCAAATACTACGAGGACTAAGTTCATGATAAATTAAGTTCAATTAATCTCATTACTTAATACTCCCACTTAAATAGACATCCCTCAAGTCATCTAAGTGATACGTGACCCATATCAACTAAACCATGTCTGATCATCATGTGAGATGGAATAGTCATCAATGGTGAACATCTCTATGTTGATCATATCTACTATATGATTCACGTTCGACCTTTCAGTCCCCAGTGTTCTGCGGCCACGTCTGTACATGCCAGGCTCCTCAAGTTTAACCCGAGTATTCCGCATGTGCAAAACTGTCTTGCACCCATTGTATTTGAACGTAGAGTCTATCACACCTGATCATCACATGGTGTCTCAACCACGACTGTCATAGCGGTGCATACTCAGAGAGAACACTTATACCTTGAAATTTAGTTAAGGGATCATCTTATAATGCTATCGCCGTACTAAGCAAAATAAGATGCATATAAAAGATAAACATCACATGCAATCAAAATACGTGACATGATATGGCCATCATCTTGTGTGCTTTTGATAACCATCTCAAAGCATCGTCATGATCTCCATCGTTGCATCGTGGTCGTCTCGCCAACTATTGCTTCTACAACTATCGCTAACGCATAGTGATAAAGTAAAGCAATTACATGGTGTTTGCATTTCATACAATAAAGAGACAACCATAAGGCTCCTGCCGATTGCCGATAAATTTTACAAAACATGATCATCTCATACAACAACATATATCACATCATGTCTTGACCATATCACATCACAACATGCCCTGCAAAAACAAGTTAGACGTCCTCTACTTTGTTGTTGCTAGTTTTACGTGGCTTCTACGGGCTTCTAGCAAGAACCGTTCTTACCTATGCATCAAAACCACAACGGTGATTTATCAAGTTTGCTGTTTTAACCTTCAACAAGGACCGACCGCAGTCAGATTCGATTCAACTAAAGTAAAAGAAACAGAAACCCGCCAGCCACCTTTATGCAAAACTAGTTGCATGTCTTTCAGTGGAATCGGTCTCATGAACGTGGTCATGTAAGGTTGGTCCGGGCCGCTTCATCCAACAATACTGCCGAATCAAAATAAGACATTGGTAGTAAGCAGTATGACGATCACCGCCCACAACTCTTTGTGTTCTACTCGTGCATATCATCTACGCATAGACCTGGCTCGGATACCACTGTTGGGAAACATAGCATGCAATTTCAAAAAAATTCCTACGCTCACGCAAGATCTATCTAGGAGATGCATAGCAATAAGAGGGGGAGAGCATCTTCATACCCTTGAAGATCACAAAGTAGACGCGTTTATCAACGCGGTTGATGTAGTCGTACACCTTCATGATCCATCCAGATCAAGTACCGAACATACGATACCTCCACGTTTAGCACACGTTCAGCTCAATGACGTCCTATCCTTCTTGATCCAGCAAGAGGGGCAAAGTAGTAGATGAGTTCCGGCAGCACGACGGCGTGGTGATGGTGTTTGTGAAGAACAATCTCCACAGGGCTTCGCCAAGCACAACGGACACTCTGACGGAGGATAAACTAGAGGGACGGGGTTGCCGGCACACGGCTAGGTGTTTGTTGATGTGTTCCAGGTGCTAACCCTGCCCCTCTATTTATATGTTGAGCCCTAGGGTCTAAACTTGGAGTAAAAGCCTCCTCAAAGTCGGTTTTGCCCGCAAGGAAGAGTCTTTCTTGGACTTCCAGGACTAGACGCCACAGTCCTTGGCGTCCGGCCCAGATGCCATGGCCCTCGGCGTCTCGCCCAGGGCCAGACGCCGGGTTCTCTGGCGTTTGGCCCCCTGGCCTCCGCAAAACTCCTTTTGCACCAACCTAAAGCCTCGTGGGCTTCACCCTTGATCGAACCATATCATCCTATATATCAATCTTTACCTTTGTACCATTCCGGAGCTCCTTGCCATGTCCGTGATCTCATCCGGGACTCTGAACAACATTCGGTCACCAACATACATAACTCATATAGTACTATATCGTCAACGAACGTTAAGCGTGCGGACCCTATGGGTTCGAGAAGTATGTAGACATGACCGAGACACCTCTCTGGTCAATAACCAATAGCGTTACCTGGATGTCCATATGGCTCCGACATATTCTACGAAGATCTTTATCGGTCGAACCTTATGACAGCATACGTAATTCCCTTTGTCTATCGGTATGTTACTTGCCCGAGATTCGATCGTTGGTATCTTCATACCTAGTTCGATCTCCTTACTGGCAAGTCTCTTTACTCATTCCGTAATACATCACCTCGTGATTAACTCCTTAGTAGTTTGCTTGCAAGATTATGATGTGTATTACCGAGAGGGCCCAAAGACACCTCTCCGAAACTCGGAGTGACAAATCCTAATCTCGATCTATGCCAACCCAACAAATTAACACCTTCGGAGATACCTGTAGAGCATCTTTATAATCACCCAGTTACGTTGTGACGTTTGATAGAACACAAGGCATTCCTCCGGTATCCCGGAGTTGCATAATCTCATAGTCGAAGGAATATGTATTTGACATGAAGAAAGCAATAGCAATAAAACTGAACGATCATTATGCTAAGATAACAGATGTGTCTTGTCCATCACATAATTCACCTAATGCTGTCAACCCGTTATCAAATGATAGTTGGGGAACGTAGCATGCAATTTCAAAAACATTCCTACGCTCACGCAAGATGTATCCAGGAGATGCATAGCAATGAGAGGAGGAGAGTGTGTCTACGTACCCTCGTAGGCCAAAAGCGGAAGTGTTTGACAACGCGGTTGATGTAGTCAAACTTTGTAACACCCCGGATGTGTGCTATGGTATTCCCTCCGTGGTTGGGTTTTTGTCTTTCGTTTTGCATTTTGTTCATGTCATGCATCTCATATCATGTCATCATGTGCATCTCATTTGCATACGTGCTCGTCTCATGCATCCGAGCATTTTCCCCGTTGTCCGTTTTGCAATCCGACACTCCTACATGCACCGGCGCACCCCTCTTGTCTCTTTTTCGTGAGCGGGTGTTGAACGTTCTCGGAATGGACCGAGGCTTGCCAAGTGGCCTTGGTACATCACCGGTAGACCACTGTCAAGTTTCGTGCCATTTGGAGGTCGTTTGATACTCCAACGGTTAACCGGGTAACCCTTGAAGGCCTCTTGTGTGTTGCAGCCCAACACCCCTCCAAAACAGCCCAATAACCCATCTAAGTCACTTCCATGCTCTCTGTCGTAGGATCACGATCGTGTGGGCGAAAACTACACTCCATTTGGAGTCTCCTAGCTCCCTCTACCTATAAATATGTGACCATCCCCGAAATTTTCAGGCAAACCCTAGCTCCCGCTCCCCTCGCGCTGCCGGACACGTCCGGACCGCGCCGGACGCGTCCGCCCTCCACCGCCCGGCCAACCGCGAGCCGCCACATGGGCGAGCCCGCGCCCACATCGCCGCCCGGCCATGGAGCCCGCCCGGGCCCACGCTGGCCCAGATCCGCGCCGCGCCCGTTGCGCCGCCCGGCCGCGCGCCCGGACGCCGTCGCCCTCGCCGCCGCCTTCCCGCTCCGGCCACCGCCCGTCGCGCCAAGCCGCGCCACCGCCGCGCCGCCACCGACGCCCGTCGGCCCATCGCGTCTGCCGCCCGCCGATGCAGATCCGGCCGGCCTCACCCCGGCAGCCTCCCCACCTCACCTCCGCTTCTTCTTCGGCGTCGCCTCGGCTTCCGCGCCGAGCCGGATCCAGATCCACTAGGGTTGACTTTCTTCCTCCCCCGATTTTCGTCTAAGTCCTTATCTGTCATAAATTTTGTTGCATGTTCATCGCCCCATAACTTTTTAACCGTGGCTCCGTTTTGGGCGGGTTCATCATTTTATCTAATTTCATCATTTTCATTTGAGCTCATCTTGATGCCCGAAATGCTGTTGGAAGAGGCCTATGTGATGTTAGTCTCAGATTCTTACCAGAACATGCACTTTTGTCATTTTTGCCATGATTGATGAGTGCACCTTATGAACTTGAGTCCTACATGTGTTTTGTAATATACCATGCCATCTTTACAGGGGTGTATGCCATGTATTTTTGTGATCTCTGTGGTGACTAGCACAAGCATGCAAACTAGGCTTCGTGATGTTGCTGATTTCAGCCCCTGTTCTGCTGTTATTATTATGCCATGTAAACTTGATGCTACAGAGAGATCCATGCATATTTTGATATACTTCAGTAAGGATGTTTTGAACATATGGTTATTCTCTATCCGTCCATGCCCTTGTTTGTAATTATGGAGTGCCATAGCTTGAGTCAATCGAGCTCTACTTTTGCTATAAAATGTTTCCTGGCAGGTTGTTTACATGTTATTCAATTTTGCCAAGGTTGTTGTAGTTGATCCGTGTATGCTATGATGTTATTCTTTCCATGTATAGCTTCTATGCCATGTCTTCTTGAGGGATATATGCTTAGTTTATCATGAAATGCTCTGTAGTGAGTGCATCGAGCTCACGAAGATGCCTTCATAATTCTGTACCATGCCCTGCTTTTCTTTGAATACATAACGGAACTTGCTATATTGATATGGGTGCTATTACATTTTCTGATCTCTTTTGGCTCTTGGTCAGTAAGGGACTTTTGTTCAATGCCTTGAGTAGATTCATGTCATGCCATATTTTGCTATGTTCCTGTATCAGGTTGTTTGCTTGCTCTAAACATGCCTTCCTGTTGTTAATTTCTGGCATGTTAGTATGTTCACTAAGTCTGTGAAGCTGATATATTTTGCTCTTTTGCCATGGTTGTTTGGATCTGTTATGGTGTGATTTAGCCGTAGCTCAGTGTTCATCTTTCGTCAAGCATCTTGAGTAGATCACTACCATATGCTTTGTTGGTACGTTTGGGTGCAGTAGCTTAATTTCTTGTTGTTTGCTATGTGGCATCATGCTGTTAATGGCAGATTTGTGCCATTCTTGTTTTGCTTGCCATTTGCTAACCGTGCATCCGATTTCGGTGATCTTTATATCGATTTCAACCGAAATCATCTCACCTTTCCAGCGGCATACTTGGTTTGCCAAGTTGATGCCTTGTTCATCATTTTCCTTCCGGAGCACGCATACGCATTGCATCTCACATCTCGCATATCATGCCATGTTTTGCATCATGTTGTTTGTGCATCGCCCGTGATTTATTGTGTTTCCATTGCTTGTGTTATTGCTTTGGGTAGATCCGGGAGATGAGTACGTGAACGAGGAACCTGTTGAGTACGCGGGCGAGGATCAAGCTTTCGACAATTCTGAGAACTTTGCAGCCAAGATGACCATACCCTCGAAATCACTTCTATCTTTGCTTGCTAGATGCTCGCTCTTTTGCTATGCCTATGCTACGTTACCTACCACTTGCTATATCATGCCACCCATATTGCCATGTCAAACCTCTAACCATCCTTTCCTAGCAAACCGTTGATTGGCTATGTTACCGGTTTGCTCAGCCCCTCTTATAAGCGTTGCTAGTTGCGGTGAAGATGAAGTTTGTTCCTTGTTGGAACATGGATATTTTGGGATATCACAATATCTCTTATTTAATTAATGCACCTATATACTTGGTAAAGGGTGGAAGACTCGGCCTTATGCACGGTGTTTTGTTCCACTCTTGCCGCCCTAGTTTCCGTCATACCGGTGTTATGTTCCTTGATTTCGCGTTCCTTACACGGTTGGGTGATTTATGGGACCCCTTGACAGTTCGCTTTGAATAAGACTCCTCCAGCAAGGCCCGACCTTGGTTTTACCATTTGCCACCTAAGCCTTTTCCCCCTGGGTTTTCGCGAGCCCGAGGGTCATCTTTATTTACCCCCCCCCCCCCGCGCCAGTGCTCCTTCGAGTGTTGGTACGAATCGAGCTACTGGGGCCACCTCGGGAAACTTGAGGTTGGTTTTACTCGTAGCTAGTCTCATCCGGATGTGCCACGAGAACGAGATATGTGCAGCTCCTATCGGGATATGTCGGCACAATCAGGCGGCTTCTTTGGTCTTGTTTTACCATTGTCGAGATGTCTTGTAGTCCGGATTCCGAGATCGATCGGGTGTTCGGTAGAAGGAATATCCTTCGTTGACCGTGAGAGCTTATAATGGGCTAAGTTGGGACACCCCCTGCAGGTATTATCTTTTGAAAGCCGTGCCCGCGGTTATGAGGCAGATGGGAATTTGTTAATGTCGGTTGTAGAAAACCCGAAGTTGACCTTAATTAAAATACATCAATCAGCGTGTGTAACCGTGATGGTCTCTTCTCGTGAGTCCGGGAAGTGAACACGGTGTTGGAGTTATGTTTGGCGTAAGTAGTTTCATGATCACTTCTTGATCGCTACTAGCTTCACGACCGTGCCTTGCTTCTCTTCTCGCTCTCTTTTGCGAATGTAGCCACCATATATGCTAGTAAACTGCTGCAGCTCCACCTCACAACTCTGTCCTTCCTATAAGCTTAAATAGTCTTGATCTCGCTGGCTGTGAGATTGCCGAGTCCCCGTGACTCACAGATTCTACCAAAACAGTTGCGGTGTCGACGATGCCGGTCAGGTGACGCAACCGAGCTCAAGTGGGAGTTCGACGAGGAACGTGGTCGTTACTATGTGTCTTTTCACGATGATCGATGAGTGGAGCCCAGTTGGGACGATCGGGGATCTATGTAGCATTTGGGGTAGTCTTCTTTTATTTTGGTTCCGTAGTCGGACCTTGAGTGTAATTTGGATGATGGATGTTTATTTATGTATTGTGTGAAGTGGCGATTTGTAAGCCAACTATGTATCTCTTTCCCTTATGTATTACATGGATTGTGTGAAGATTACCTCACTTGCGACATTGCTTTCAATGCGGTTATGCCTCTAAGTCGTGCTTCGACACGTGGGAGATATATCCGCATCGAGGGCGTTACAAGTTGGTAATCAGAGCCATCCCCGACTTAGGAGCCCCCTGCTTGATTGTTTGCTGGCGTTGTTGAGTCTAAAACAAATTTTTTTTGAGTCTTAGGATTATATATATCGGAGAGTAGGATTCTTTTTACTCCTCGGTCCTTAAATACGCTCTGGTGAGGTCTCCTGACGTAGAAGTTTTGACTCTCCTCTCCTCAAATTTCACTAAATTTTTTTAGGATCACGCGGGTATCTTGGAATCGTTCCGATGGTTTTGTGACGAGAACATTGTTCTTGGTGCCTCCTGACATTTAGGGGTTGTGGCAGTGTCCCGGGGAGTTGAGCTCCGAGGTGTTGTCGTCACAATTTTATCGTTGCGATTACGGAATACACGAGCTTTGCCGACATCGAAAATCTTTTTTGTACAGTTGTTGGTGAGATAACCCGATAACCCGATCTTGGGGCGAGCTCGGGAGTATTGCCATGACTTCGTATAACGGATGCTTTTCAAGGTCGAGGTACACGATTTACGAAGGTTTCTTGGTTATGTGTTGACGGATGGATACAGCTGGATTTAGGTATTGTTAGTTTGGGTGATATATTTTGTGTCCCCAGATCCCCAACACTGATTGCATAACCGTAAAGTTTGGGAGTTTATAGGTGGGATTGAAGTAGCTCTTAGCATTTCTTCCCTTGAGATATTTGGTTTGTGATTGGGTAATCCTTACCACTTATTTGTTCCAGTCGTACCTTGTTATTTTTTTCATCAACCCTTAATCAAGTGGCTTCTCACCTTAATGGACGTGTGATGTTAGCTTTTGGAATTCATTCATTCATCCTTGTTCGAATGTTTATTGTGAAGACTATATGTTGCAATTTCTACCCGTTGATTCAACTTGTCTATCTATCTATCAAGATGCTAACGGATGTCACCCTCTTCAGGATGGCTCCGCCAACGCGTCTGAATCCGGAACGAAATGATGGGAGTCAGTCGAACCCTCCACCTCCACCTCCGCCTCCGGAGGCATGGCAAGCTGTCATGGCAGCCACCAACACAAATGCTCAGATGATTTTGCAACTGTTGCAAGAGCGTACCCAAGGGCAAGGCAACCAAGGAAATCAAGGCCAAGGCAACAATCAGCCGCATTTCGCTACCCTCAATCAGTTCCTTGCTAATCAGCCGAAGTCTTTCAGCTTCTGTACCGAGGCCACAGACGCCGACGATTGTCTTGTGGACATCTGCAAACATTTTGAATGTAGCAATGTCAGACCTGAGGACTTTGACAAGTTTGCTTCATTTCAACTCAAGGACCAAGCTGCCGAGTGGTATCAACAATACAAAGATTCCATAGGAGGTCGTGTGATTACCTGGGATGATTTCCACCGAGACTTCAAAGCTCACCACATTCCGTAAAGTGTTGTTGAGAGCAAGCGTGAGGAGTTCCGCAATCTCAAGCAAGGCGGCATGTCTGTGTATCAATACAATATCCAGTTCCAGAAACTCGCTCGCTTCGCTAAGCAAGATGTCCCTGATGAAAAGAGTATGATCTATCAATTCAGAGGGGGCCTCAGAGAAGATCTTCAATTAGCTCTCGTGCTTTTTGAGCCAGAAAAGTATGATGAATTCTACAACATGGCACTGAAGCAAGAAGCTGCCCAGCTCAAGTGTGAGGCTTTTAATAAGAGAATCAGGGATGCAGTTCAGTCTTCTTCTTCCTCACAAGTGGCAGCTAAGCAGCAAAAGTTCTACCTTCCTCCTCTTCCGTTTCGTCAGCCTTACCAGCAGAAGAACTCAGGTGGTCGTGGATCTTCCCACCCACCCAACCCTGGCTATCAGAGCAAGTCAAATTCTTAAGCTCCAAGGTCAAATGCTCCTTATCACCGTCCGCTCTCAGAGGTGACTTGCAACAAATGTCAGCAGAAAGGTCACTACGCGAACAAGTGATTCAACCAAAGGCACCTTCCGCCTCCTCCTCCTGTGAGATCTTCCAGCAATGCAGTGGTCAAGCATAACCCAAAGCATGCCAAGGTGAATATGATGAATGCAGCTCAAGCGGAGGAATCTACTGACGTGATAATGGGTAATCTTCCAGTTAATGATACTCCTGCAAAATTTTTATTTGATTCTGGTGCATCGCTTTCTTTCATTTCGAGACCTTTTGTTGCCAAGCATGAGTTTGTGACGGAAAAGATTCCTATTCCGTTGAAGATTGTGTCCCCGGGTAAGCAAATGACATCTAATATTTGCGTCCCGGATGTTTCTATCAAGATGGGCAACTATAAATTTCTGGCTAAACCAATTGTCCTTGGTGACTCGGATATTGATCTAATTCTCGGGATGGACTGGCTTTCTCAGCACAAAGCTTAGCTTGATTGTGCTGCCAGGGAAATTCAATTGACACACTCTTCTGAGGATGTGATCATCTATGCCGCTCGTGATGAAATCATTCAGTTGTTTTCTCTCAATGAGAAGGGCGAGTTGGATCCTATCTCTCAGATTCTAGTCGTTTGTGAGTATCAAGATGTCTTTCCAGAAGAGCTCCCGGGTATGCCTCCTCACTGGCCAGTCGAATTTGTTATCGATCTTGAGCCTGGCACTGAACCCGTTTGCAAGCGTCCATACAAGCTTGGACCTAATGAGCTGAAGGAACTGAAGAAACAGCTCGATGAACAAGAGCGTCTGGGTCTGATCAGACCGAGTTCATCTCCATGGGGTTGTGGAGTTCTTTTTGTCCAGAAGAAGGATGGCACGGACCGACTTTGTGTCGATTACCGTCCATTGAATAAGAAGACAATCAAGAACAAGTATCCACTTCCCAACATCAATGAGCTATTCGAGCAACTCAAAGGTGCTAAAGTATTCTCCAAGCTTGACCTTCGTATGGGTTATCATCAAATTCGCATTCGTGAACAAGATATTCCCAAGACAGCATTCAGAACAAGCTTTGGTTCTTATGAATATACTGTCATGTCTTTCGGCCTTGTCAATGCTCCTCGAACATTCTCTCGAATGATGAACTTCATCTTCAACCCCTACACCAATGAATTCGTATTGGTCTATCTTGATGATATTTTGGTCTTCTCCAAGAATAAGAAGGATCATGCCAAACATTTGCGATTGGTGCTCGACAAGCTCAGAGAGCATCAATTCTATGTGAAGTTTTCCAAATGTGAATTTTGGCTTGATGAAGTTCTTTATCTTGGTCACATCATCTCCGCCAAGGGCATTGATGTTCATCCCGAGAAGGTGTCTGCAGTTGTGAATTGGGAACCTCCTCAGAACGTCAAGCAGCTTCGCAGTTTTCTTGGACTTGCAAGCTATTGCCGAAGATTCGTTGAGAACTTCTCTAAGATTGCAAAGCCTCTTTGCAACCTCCTCCAGAAGCATGTCAAGTATTTCTGGTCTCCTGAGTGTGACGTTGCTTTCAATACTCTCAAAGAGAAACTCGTCACAGCTCCTATCTTGACTCCTCTTGATGAATCCAAGCCATTTGAAGTTTTCTGTGATGCTTCTCTTCAAGGTCTCGGTGCTGTGTTAATGCAAGAGAAGAAATTTGTGGCCTATACCTCTCGTCAGTTGAAGCCCAACGAAAAGAACTACCCCACTCACGATCTTGAGTTGGCGGCAGTTGTCCATGCATTAATAACTTGGAGACATCTCTTGTTGGGAAGGAAAGTGGACATATTCACCGATCACAAGAGTCTCAAGTATATCTTCACTCAACCCAACCTCAACCTCAGGCAAACTCGATGTGTCGAAATGATTCAAGAGTACAACCCGAGTATTGAATATACTCCAGGCAAGGCAAATGTCATTGCAGATGCTTTGAGCAGGAAGGCTTATTGCAACAGTTTAATCCTCAAGCCCTTCGAACCAGACCTTTGTGAAGCTTTCCGCAAGCTGAATCTTCAAGTTGTTCCTCAAGGATTTCTTGCCAACCTCATAGTCTCTCCTACTTTGGAAGACCAAATTCATGAGGCACAACTCCTGGATACAATGGTGAAAAAGGTGAAACGTGGTATCGACAAGGGAATTTCCAAATACAAGTGCTTCCACATTGATGACAAAGATACTCTTTTCTTCGAGGATCGAATTGTGGTTCCACAGGGTGATCTACGTAAAGTCATTATGAACGAGGCGCACAATTCTCTTCTATCCATTCATCCTGGAAGTACGAAGATGTACCATGACCTCAAGCAGTCATATTGGTGGACTCGAATGAAGCGAGAAATTGCTCAATTCGTGAATGAATGTGATGTCCGCGAAGGGTGAAAGCAGAACACCAACGACCAGCTGGTCTCCTCCAACCTCTTTCTATTCCGGAATGGAAGTTTGATCATATCGAGATGGACTTCGTGACTGGATTCCCTAAGTCCAAGCGCGGAAATGATGCTATCTTCGTTGTCATTGACAAGCTTACTAAAGTGGCTCATTTTCTTCCTATCAAGGAATCTATCACAGCAGCTCAGTTGGCAGAGCTATACACCTCCAGAATTGTCTCCTTGCACGGCATTCCACAATTGATCTCTTCAAACCGTGGCAGCATCTTTACCTCCAAGTTTTGGGATTCTTTTCAGAAGGCCATGGGCACCAACATTCGTTTCAGCACAGCTTTCCATCCTCAAACAAGTGGCCAAGTCGAGCAGGTCAATCAAATCCTCGAAGACATGCTCAGGGCTTGTGTCATTTCCTTCGGTATGAAGTGGGAAGATTGTCTTCCATATGCCGAGTTCTCCTACAACAACAGCTTCCAAGCGAGTTCGGGCAAGGCCCCATTCGAAATTCTCTATGGCAGAAAGTGTCGTACTCCTCTCAATCGGTCCGAGACAGGTGAACGCGAACTTCTTGGCAACGACTTGATCACAGAAGCTGAAGAAATGTGCAAAGTCATTCGTGAGAATCTCAAAGCTGCGCAATCGCGCCAGAAGAGCTATTATGATGACAAGCACCGTGATGTGGCTTTTGAAATCGGAGACCATGTCTACCTCCGCGCCTCTCCAATGAAAGGCACTAAACCCGGTATCAAAGGGAAGCTTGCCCCTAGATACGTGGGTCCTTTCAAGATCATTGGCAAAAGAGGCGATCTCGCCTATCAACTTGAACTTCCGTCCAACTTCGCGAATGTGCACGATGTGTTTCACGTGTCTCAGCTTCGCAAGTGCTTCAAGACTCCTGAACGCACTATCAACTTCGAAGAAATTGACCTCCAAGAAGATCTCTCTTATCATGAGCACCCCGTTGCTATTCTTGAAGAAACCGAGCGCAAGACTCGCAACAAGTCAATCAAATTCCTGAAGTGAAGTGGTCATACCATTCCGACCGAGAAGCCACACAGGAGCGCGAGGATCACCTCCGTTCGAATATCCGGAGTTCTTTTCGGTCCTAGATCTCGGGGCGAGATCCTCTTGTAGTGGTGGAGTGTTGTAACACCCGGATGTAACTTTCCATATTTGTAACTCCAACTCTTGCCATTTTCGGCTATGTGCTATGGTATTCCCTCCGTGGTTGGGTTTTTGTCTTTCGTTTTGCATTTTTTCATGTCATGCATCTCATATCATGTCATCATGTGCATCTCATTTGCATACGTGCTCGTCTCATGCATCCGAGTATTTTCCCGTTGTCCGTTTTGCAATCCGACACTCCTACATGCACCGGCGCACCCCTCTTGTCTCTTTTTCGTGAGCGGGTGTTGAACGTTCTCGGAATGGACCGAGGCTTGCCAAGTGGCCTTGGTACACCACCGGTAGACCACCTGTCAAGTTTCGTGCCATTTGGAGGTCGTTTGATACTCCAGCAGTTAACAGGTAACATGAAGGCCTCTTGTGTGTTGCAGCCCAACACCCCTCCAAAACAGCCCAATAACCCATCTAAGTCACTTCCATGCTCTCCGTCGTTGGATCACGATCGTGTGGGCGAAAACTACACTCCATTTGGAGTCTCCTAGCTCCCTCTACCTATAAATATGTGACCATCCCCGAAATTTTCGGGCAAACCCTAGCTCCCGCTCCCCTCGCACCGGACGCGTCCGCCCTCCGCCGCCCGGCCAACCGCGAGCCGCCACGTGGGCGAGCCGCACATCGCCGCCGGCCCAGCGAGCCCGAGCCCTGCGGCCAGATCCGCGCCACCGCGACCGTTCGCCGCGCCCGGCCGCCAGCGTGCCAACGCCGTCGCCCTCACCGCCGCCTTCCCGCTCCGGCCACGCCCGTCGCGCCGGCGGCCGCGCCGCCCGCCACGCCGCCACGACGCCACCGGCCCCGTCGCGTCCGCCGCCGCCGACCGGTGCCAGATCCAGCCGGCCTCACCTCGGTAGCCTCCCCGACCTCACCTCCGCTTCTTCTCCGGCGTCGCCTCAGCTTCCGCGCCGAGCCGGATCCCGATCCACTAGGGTTGACTTTCTTCCTCGCCCGATTTTCGTCTAAGTCCTTATCTGTCATAAATTTTGTTGCATGTTCATCGCCCCATAACTTTGCAACCGCAGCTCCGTTTTGGGCGTGTAGGGTACCGGATTGTTCGACTCGACGAGTACATCATTTTATCTAATTGCATGATTTTCATTTGATCTCATCTTGATGCCCGAAATGCTGCTGGAAGAGGGCTATTTGATGTTAGTTTCAGATTCTTATCAGAACATGCACTTTTGTCATTTTTGCCATGATTGATGAGTGCACCCTATGAATTTGAGTCCTACATGTGTTTTGTAATATGCCATGCCATATTTACAATGGTGTATGCCATGTAGTTTTGTGATCTCTGTGGTGAGTAGCACAAGCATGCAAACTAGGCTTCGTGATGTTGCTGATTTCAGCCACTGTTCCGCTGTTATTTTTATGCCATGTAAACTTGATGCTACAGAGATATCCATGCATATTTTTAGATACTTCACTAAGGATGTTTTGTACATATGGTTATTCTCTATCCAGCCATGCACTTGTTTGAAATTATGGAGTGCCATAGCTTGAGTCAATCGAGCTCTACTTTTGCCATAAAATGTTTCCTGGCAGGTTGTGTACATGTTATTCAGTTTTGCCAAGGTTGTTGTAGTTGATCAGTGTATGCTATGATGTTATTCTTTCCATGTATAGCTTCTATGACATGTATTATTGAGGGATGTATGCTTAGTTTATCATGAAATGCTCTATAGTAAGTGCATCGAGCTCGCGAAGATGCCTTCATAATTCTGTCAATGTCATGCCCTGTTTGTTGAATCTGTTAACGGAACTTGCTATATTGATATGGGTGCTATTACATTTTCTCATCTCTTTTGGCTCTTGGTCATTAATGGACTTTTGTTCAATGCCTTGAGTTGATTCATGCCATGCCATATTTTGCTATGTCTTGTTCCTGTATCAGGTTGTTTGCTTGCTCTAAACATGCCTTCCTGTTGTTAATTTCTGGCATGTTAGTATGTTCAGTCTGTGAAGCTAATATATTTTGCTCTTTTGCCATGCTTGTTTGGACCTGTTATGGTGTGATTTAGCCATAGCTCAGTATTCATCTTTTGTCAAGCATCTTGAGTAGATCACTGCCATATGCTTTGTTGGTACGTTTGGGTGCAGTAGCTTAATTTCTTGTTGCTTGCTATGTGGTATCATCTTTGTTAATGGCAGATTTGTGCCATTCTTGTTTTGCTTGCCATTTGCTAACCGTGCATCCGATTCCGGTGATCTTTATATCGATTTCAACCAAAATTATCTCACCTTTCCAGCGGCATACTTGGTTTGCCAAGTTGATGCCTTGTTCATCATTTCCCTTCCGGAGCACGCATACGCATTGCATCTCACATCTCGCATATCATGCCATGTTTTGCATCATGTTGTTTGTGCATCGCCCGTGATTTATTGTGTTTCCATTGCTTGTGTTCTTGCTTTGGGTAGAGCCGGGAGACGAGTACGTGAACGAGGAACCTGTTGAGTACGCGAGCGAGGATCAAGCTTTCGACAACTCTGAGAACTTTGCGGGCAAGATGACCATACCCTCGGAATCACTTCTATCTTTGCTTGCTAGATGCTCGCTCTTTTGCTATGCCTATGCTACGTTACCTACCACTTGCTATATCATGCCACCCATATTGCCATGTCAAACCTCTAACCATCCTTTCCTAGCAAACCGTTGATTGGCTATGTTACCGGTTTGCTCAGCCCCTCTTATAGCGTTGCTAGTTGCAGGTGAAGATGAAGTTTGTTCCTTGTTGGAACATGGAT